>OU744723.1:32407548-32679717 GCA_916613615.1 Steromphala cineraria | reverse complement strand
ATTTGACCAAAGAAATGTGCTGGATCGTTGACTAAAAAGCTTTTTACTCTGTTGTTTTCTGCATTACAAGTCCCTGTGAATAGAACAGGGATCACCCTCTAAAACTATTTGATTTAAGATTTGGGTTACATTTCCTTGCTTCTATACTTTTTTTTCATTCTATTTGAAATTTTTTGGAAAGGATTTTTCACCCAGAAAAGTTGTCCAAAAAACTATTTCGTGAATTTGGATATAATATAGCTTGAAATATCTTTCAGTTTTCTTCAATGAAGTGAGGAGTTGAACAGATCAAATCAATGTTGATAATGTTCTGCTAAGATCAACTGATCAACTTAATAGGGACAAAATTACAGTTAGTGAGATATATATGACACAATTTGTTAATACACAAAAACAGGTTACGTGATGGTAATATTACACGAGATGAGTGTATTTATATGAAGACAAGCTACTCGATAAACAAAGGACAACACTTGAATAAATTATAAACTATAATGATTAGTTGATTACCTTTCTCGTCATTGATCCTGAAATCCTTCTCAACAAATAAGACTTAGTAGATTCTTGCCTCATCGCCGATGTCATCGGCATCTGTTGGTATGTCAGCACGATCTATTTATAGAACGGGGGAATCCTTGTACCACCCGTATGTAGGTTGCTCCCAGCATGCAATGGGAAGGCGGATGTAGTCTGCTCGAATACACGATTTTGATAATGCTTGTGTCTTTTATCAAAGCATCATGCCGACGCATGATTAATAATAAGATACATAAACATGGTGTCAGAAGTGAAGTAACTGCCGTTATCAGGTCTATGCCGATCAAAGCACGGTGAAGTGTATGAGATTCTCAAAGTAGGACAAGTTTGTAAGTAGCAATTAGTGCGAAATTGAAAAAACTCTCAAATCATACAAAATGGCGTCTTATCAGTGTGCAAAAGCCAAACAAACTTCGTGTGTACATTGACCCTAAAGATTTGAATCGAGCAATCAAACGTCCCAAGTACCAAATGCCTGTGGTAGATGAGATTTTGCCAAAGCTAGCTAAGGCAAAAGTGTTCACAGTCTTGGATGCTAAAGATGGCTGCTATCAAGTAAAGCTGGACGAAGAAAGTTCATACTTGACCACATTCTCGACTCCATTTGGACGTTACAGATATTTGAGAATGCCGCAAGGTATAAGCAGTGCACCCGAAGAGTATCAACGCAGACAGACAGAAGCTTTGTCAGGGCTTGACGGTGTTGAAGTCATTCACGATGACATACTTTGCTATGGGTCAGGAGAAACAATGGAAGAAGCGTTGAGAGACCATGACAGAAACTTAATCAACCTGTTGAAGAGAAAAGGGGAAACTGAGATCAAGACTGACAGAAGTTCCATACATGGGCCAGTTGCTAACAAGTCGAGGACTGCGACCAGACCCGTCCAAGGTAGAAGCGATTGTCCATCTACCGAAGCCAGAAGACAAGAAAGGTGTGCAACGTCTACTTGGATGCGTCAACTACTTGTCGAAATTCATGCCACGACTCTCTGATGTCTGCGAGCCATTACGACGTGTGACCGACAAATCAAGTCAGTTCATGTGGCAGAGTCAACAAGAAGAAGCATTTACAACAATCAAGCAACTGATCAGTGAAGCCCCAGTCCTGAAGTATTATGACGTCGATGAGGAAGTCACCATACAATGCGATGCATCTGAATCTGGACTAGGAGCCACTCTCATGCAAAATGGACAGCCAATAGCGTTCGCATCCAAAGCTTTGTCATCAACGGAACGTCGTTATGCACAGATAGAAAAGGAATGTCTTGCGATAGTGTTTGCATGTGTCAGGTTTGATCAGTATCTGCATGGAAGAGAAACAATCACAGTACAATCGGATCACAAGCCACTTGTACCGATTTTCCAGAAATCTGTACACAAAGCACCGAAGAGATTACAGAGAATGCTGCTTCGTCTTCAGAAGTACAGTCTATCTGTGACCTACCTACCAGGTTCACAGATGTTCATCGCTGATATGCTTATCGAGCATACCTACCGAGGAAGAACAACAGCAACGAAGATACTGGCGAGTATCAAGTCTTCCAGATGAATCAAGAAAAAATGCTATTTGATGAGATCGCGCAGGTCAATCAAGCTGACTATATGCGTTTGTCAACCGGAACGCTTGAACAAGTCAAGAGATGCACGACATCAGACCCAACACTACAGTCATTGATGACAACAGTAATGACGGGTTGGCCAGATACGAAAGATGAAGTACCAGTGGGCATCCGAGAATACTGGACATACAGAGAAGAATTGACAGCACAAGATAGAGTATTGTACAAAGGCATGAAAGTGATTGTACCATCTATCATGAGACCACAAATGATTGCCAAAGCTCACAGTAGCCATCTTGGAGCCGAAGCGTGTATACGTCGGGCCCGCGATGTGTTGTTCTGGCCAGGAATGTTGGGAGAAATCAAAGACAAGATACAAACATGCAGCACATGTTCAGCATTTGCGATTCGACAACGGAAAGAGCCACTCATGACACACAAAGTACCAGTGATACCTTGGTCAAAAGTAGGTCAAGACATCTTCATGCTTAATGGTGAGAACTACTTAGTGACAGTGGATTACCATAGTGATTTCTTTGAACTAGATAAGCTGGATGACACAACAGCCATCACTGTAATCAATGCCACTAAAGCCCATTTTGCAAGACACGGCATTGCAGACATGGTCACAGACAACGGTCCTCAATACAATATCCTCAACAAGCGACAGAAAGCGAAGTCCCAATACGACCGAACTGCGAAGCCCTTGCCGGAATTGGAGGTTGGTGACAACATAAAGCTGCAACCACTCAACCCGAAGAACCCCTGGGTTGACGGTTCCTGTGTTGCTAAGGTTGGACCACGTTCCTACCTTGTCGAAGCAGGCGGAAGAATGTACAGACGAAACAGAAAGTATCTACGTCCAGATACTAGCTGTGACACATGCAGCCCTGAGATGAAACCTCAACCTAGCAGACCTGAGATGACAACTCCAGTCAAACAGACTGGTATACCAGACAACACTGACTCTAAACCTAGTGTCTCAACTCCAGATGTCAGTGATGCTGTGTTAAGAACATTGAGTGACAGAGACTTGCCAAACAACACTCAAACCACCAGAAGTGGTCGACAGAGGGTCCTGCCAAAGAAGTTCAAAGACTATGTTCAGAATTTTATGAACATTTAAAGTTAAAAGTTTATTGTTCACAGGCAGTATAAAGTAATACAGTCTGACATTTAATTATCAGCATTATTTCATTCAAAGTTTAAATGTGCTGATTAGCCATTTGTTTAACTTTCAAGTTTAGTATTTGATCAACACTGAGTAATGCTCTATTGAGATGAATATCAGAGACTTTAATTCTCAGAGCAAGAATCAAGTTTAACATTTGTTAAAATAAGGGAGATGTTGGTATGTCAGCACGATCTATTTATAGAACGGGGGAATCCTTGTACCACCCGTATGTAGGTTGCTCCCAGCATGCAATGAGAAGGCGGATGTAGTCTGCTCGAATACACGATGTTGATCAACGCTTGTGTCTTTTATCAAAGCATCATGCCGACGCATGATTAATAATAAGATACATAAACAGCATCCAACACGCTAAACTTTGGACATGCGCAGTACACAGTCGGAAGTCAATTTAAATGGCTGTCAAAAGCCGTCATCTCTGCTAGTCGTCTAAAAAACAGTGTCTTATCGAACCTGTTACTTTATACTTACTTCATATTTTATCAACCTTGCTTGCATATATATTATCCCTTTTTGATTTCTTGGCGGTTTTAGAAATATATATGCTCGTTAAATACGGTTTTGATAAGTTTTTCATCGGTAGCGGTAAAGTATAAATATCGAGCACTCAAGATATAGCTCTCGTATATCGCAATTTTTCAATCGACAATTACAAGAAATAGAGATAGTAAAACTTTCAACAAACTCTCTTATTCTGAAAATTAAACACTTTTCAACGTGATTCAACAACATTTCGCCCTCTTTCTTTTGAAATTATGAATTGACAGTCGATTAACATTAGCGCGACCGCTGCCGGTCGCGATAAAGAGTTCCGTACTCTAAAACTGTACTATGGCGCGACCAGGGGTCGCGCTATAGGGTGCTTCATATTTGTATATATATACATGTATTAATTATATAGAATATTCATATATAATTTTAAACTTGAACTGAATTTTAAACTTGAACTGAATTGTAATAAACTTTTCTTAAATCTATGTTTTTTTCAAAAGATATGACTTAAACTGCTTTTATAGCCTAAATTCATTTGAAATTCCTATTATCACCAAACGTGCATGAAGTCATCTATGTACAATAATATCACAGAATTTCCGAATATGAATCAATATTTTAATCACACAAGGCATTTTTCCGATTGTAAAATTCCGGAAAGTCCCGTATGCGTGGCTTGAATTTGATGACGTCACAATGACATTTGCAAGCTCTGACGCAAAAACATTGTACAAACGAAAGCTACTGTTTTGAAAGTAAAATGTTTTGTAATATATCTTGCATGAATGTTTCTTTTTCTTTCCATAGCATTTGTTGGGCACATTTTTGATATCTAGATACCAAAAAAGAAAATTTAAAAGTGTCCGAACCAAGTTCATTTTGATATATTTCGAAAATCTCGATATTTACTCAAAATTTTCTTTTAAAATTAAAAATATCAATAGGGGTTTGATTATATTGTAGTTTTACAATTAAAATAAATATAATCCATGATGTTTTGGGCCTTGGTACATATTTACATAAAAGACAAATATGTTGTCAATTTCTTCCATGAACCGGTAAATTGTCCCTTTTTCAAAAGTTCGTTGATTAATAAGTCCGATAATAAAATGTTCTTTGAAACAAAAAGGTAGCAAAACAGATTAAAAAGAATCATTTTGAATCAAATTGCATGCAGAAACTACGCACATAATTGCGTCAGCTCCTAATGAAAAGTGTCCGATGTTCGGGCGATCTCGAGTGTTGTCCGAACCTCGGTCAGTTTACCCTACACTACTTGACAGTTTTAACTCACCGGCATTTATGTACGAAATATGAAAAGTTATAATCATAAACCTGTGGGCACAACAAGGGAACCAATATGGACATAAAATCTGAAAATAAAAATATTTCTTGATTTATAATCGACCTTTCCCAAATTACATATGCATATCAGACAGACCTTTGTATCCACAAAGACTAAACGTATTATGATACAGTACAGTATCATTTTAATATTGTCGAAACGTTATGCGATAACTACAACTTGCGCAAAAGTTTCCAAAGAGTTTCTAAGCCTCTCTCCCAGCACAAAGAGCAAACCTGTTAAATAATTGAATTCAGCATTTGATATCAATGACCATATCAACTTTTAAGGTAACCCTAACTGTTGAGAAACAGAAATTCAAAACAGAGTTCGAAGCCATTTTTGCGGTCCTCCTCTATCTGTTAGCGTGTACACATGTTAGGTAAACATTTATTCAGCACTTGGTTCCTATTAATTTTCCATTATAAAGTTAAGGACTTATTTCATCTAACTTATTCACAATTATTGATTAAAAGGTGTCTGAAAAAGAAATTCGCCGTGCAATCCTCATGCATGCCTGAATGGAAAAAAAGTGTAGGCTTCACAATTCAGTATATTTAGGAGTATATAAGTATCATTATCAAAACGTTTTTGTGGCACTGCTAATGCTAAAACGGGTATATATCCATTCACTAAATTCTTATGCATCGTTATTCTTTTTGTTGTGTCTAAAAGATAGTTGTTTTAAAACCAGCCAAATTTGGTTTGATAAGAGCCGCCACTTCCCGGCAAAGACAACGAGTATGGAACGTTGCTAGGGCAACGGGACGAGTGAAGCATGAGTTGCACGTGCAGTTGTCAATTTCACATCCCTAGCTGTCCTACTGGGAATGAGTGACACTCTGCATGTGTTTCACAAATTTCATGTCTATATCCTCGTTTTGCACGTGGGATAATTCAGGCAGCTTTCAAAACGTAAATCATTCCTTCATGATTTAGAGATAAACATACTGTCTTCAGAATTCAACGACATAAAACGCAATATTCATGCAGTGTTTCTATTTCAACTATTTATTGAAAAAGCAATTTTTAAAAAAACATCATGAAACAGCGAAATCAATAAGCAAAAAGAAAGCTTTTCTGCTGCTTTCAATTTGAAAAAAAAACCCTATCAATGATTATAATAATAAGCAAACATAGTGGAAACTTGTAATCTCACCAAATACATGTTATTAGAATAATCATTGAAGATACACTGACAGTTTTCATAATATTTTCAACATATTTGTGAATTAACATTATGGATATTTGGTCACGTGATTTTTTACTGATTCGAACCATATCTTGTTTTTATCAAAAGAATGAGTCACATTTTGTAAGTATATTACAACTGTCACATGCTTATGTTGCTATTATATCACCAATATTATTAAAGAGATTTATACTACTTTAACCCTTGTTCAATGGAAGCCAAATTGTTACACTAAGGATTTTCGGGGTCCATACAGGACCCCAACTTTAAAATGGTCAGCACAGTGTTCAGTACAGATTTCAGTGTTAATTCACATATTCTATGGAGCCTTGGTGTCATTTCAATGTAATAAATAGGTATTTAGAGGTAGAAAAAATAATTTTGTCATGGTTGTATTTTTTCGAAAAAAAAACCTGTTCAAATGGCTTATTTCCATCTTCAGTGTAATACACTATAGCTTAAGTTTTGAGGGGTAGGGTTCGTTTCCAGAAGAAAACTTTAAAAGTACTTGACCTATCTTCACCAAATTTGATATCTTGCATCTCCAGTTAATGTAGATTTGTTTTCTTTCGATTGAAATTTCATAATTAAAAACAATTAAAACTTTGTCATTAATTTATTTTGAAGGGTAGAGTCTGTTTCCAGAGCATTACTCTGAAACTGCTCGACCAATATCTACCAAATTTGGTAATAAGCATCTGAATTTTATGCAGACTTAGATTATAGATTTTAGACTTTGGGAACACTTTCTTATTATTCAATTTCCATGGCAACAATTTGTTCTTTGTGATGTTCATTTTTTTTGAAGAGTAAGGTTTATTTCCAAGGCATAACTTTGAAACGTCTTGACCAATATTCATTTAATTATGTGCTATGTATCTTCATAAAACGCTTAAATGTGACATATGATTTTAAAGTTTCTAGAATATTTATTAATTGATTAAAACTTGTATATAAAAAATGGGGCCCGAATTGACCCCATCAGTCCCCACTAGGGTATGTTTAAAAACACGTCAGTAACTCTTTAAAATATTGTTTTGAAAGTCATATTGATATCCTATATTAGGAATTGGCCACTTAAAGATTACCTAAATTCCTAAAAACCTAGTTCATCACTGGACGTTTTTATCACATTTTATATATTCCCTGCTCCACCAGACAAGGTTTAAGAGCGAATGATTTATTATACAGTCGAAATAGCCGTGACATGTACATGTTCACTGCAACGGGCAATTATAAACTGAGTTGTTATAAATTATCTAATAGGTAAATTTCACTTTTGAATTTGATCTCTCTCGATTAGCGTTATGAATTCATCATATAGCTACCTGTAAACCTAACCAAATCTGTATTTGTATAATCCCTTGTAACACATTGCAACACACAGTTTGTCTCCATCAACACACAGACCAGTTGGAAGCTCTACACCATTCTCTTCTGTAAGAATGTCTCTTATAAACTCCCCTGAGTTGCTGAGATGTATCACTTTGTGTTTGTTATAGTCAGCTACTAGAATGTCTCCTGTACTTGTGGTTGTGATTCCCAATGGATATATCAGAGCTCTGTCTCCAGTAGGTGTGTATGTGAATACAATGTCTCCAGACTGTGTCAGACAGATGACAGACTTCAGACCCCAGTCTGACACCAGGATAGTTCCTTGTCTGGTTACATGGATGTATAAAGGATTGCTGAAGCTCTTTCCTATTGTAGGAAGTGTAGTGAAGGTCTTCAAGATGTTTCCCTGTATATCAATCAGATCCACAGAAGGTGGAGACTCTGAACCAGCCACGAGTGTTGATTGATCCAGAGTAGACAGACCCAAATACTTCTTTCTTGTCTGTATTGTAGACATGAGTGCCAGGTCAGTAGTCACAGCAACTGTGATGATACAATATGAGTCAGGGAGAGACACAGCTACCTTACCTTCACTGATAATTGTCATACACCAGGGCTTACCAGACACCTTCAGTACACTTGAACATTGCTTTCCTGCTTTACTGTAGCATGATTTCAAAAGGCATGTCCTATCATCAGCCAAAAGAGTGACATTAGTATCATCAGTGATCATAACCAAACTATCTGTTATATAGCATCTGTCTCCCACATTTTCTATTGCTTTAATAACTTCATCCAGAACAGGTGTAGCAGTCAAGTCTATTCTGTCAGAATGTTGAATCTTCACATCCATCTTTCCAATTTCTTTCTTTAGATTTTCAAGATTATGTACTGCTTAACTTACTAAGTTGAACTGGTATCCGCCCCAAAATATCTCTCTCGTGATGTTGATTGTCACGTGATCGTAACAGTAGTTATCACAATTTGTCTTTATCTAGGGTCAACTTGCTACTGTTATCACATGTTATCTATACAGTAAATCTGTCGACATACATGTATACACTCACTTACATGAATAAGAGCGTGTTGGCTTCTTACCATAAATATGCATCACAAATTATGTATTTCATCTTATTCTAACAAACATGTTGAATCAGTAAAGATAACAATAGTATTCAGCAATGTCTATATTAATATCCCTTAACTTCAGAAAGCAGCTTCCATTCAATCAACACAGGTTTGAAGATACACGCTAAAACATTCATGCTTTTTAATTACTGGACAAGAGGCCTTCCCTGCAGTAATGATATCTGGATATCTATATGACTTGTTCAATTTAGCAGGTACTTCTGAACAGGAGTTATCTCCCTTTACAAGTACCATAAGCTCCGTAGTCTCTTGCAATTTTGGATGTTCACCTAGGGTTGAGTTTGTATCATAGCCTAGGTATGACTACTTACTGTTGAAAACCAAAGACACAACAACAAGAGCTACTACGATTGTCAATACTCAAATCTTCAAATCTCCTCTTTGACCTTGACATTTCCTTTGATCATAACTCTGACCGCCAACCTCTAAGACTTGAACAGATAAACTGTAGTGTATCCTACATAATAATGAAGAAACATGTTTTACCTAATGAAAGATGGAAATAACAAAATATTTAACAGTTTGATGTCAAAGTTTTGTGTAGATGTACATTGTGTCAACAACTTTGACAAGAGATACTCATGTAAATAGACCCTCAATCCCCCATAATATGATATACTTCAATGTGTAGCAGTTTGTAACAATAACGTCTATCTTTATATTTATAAATAGATCGTTTATCTTTGATGATAATGTCTGGCGATGTTGATAGTCACGTGATCGTATCAGTAGTTATCACGTCTGTCTTTATCTAGGTCAACCTGGTTCTGTTATCACATGTTATGGACACACTGCGTCCATCCACATACATTTAAACAAACACCATTGCTCCCATGAATTAGAGCACATTGTCTTTCTTCATAACTATGTTTCAAATGAATCAGTTATTTTGTATGTCAACAAAGATATTAAAACAGTAAATGATCAAATATATTACTCAATTAAATCTAGGTTATAGAGTCACTACGTTAGACTACAGGAAGATATGTAGAACGATAAACTATATTATAAGGAATGATACCATACTATTACATATTTGTGTCCAAATATCTAAACTCTAGAAATAGTTATCTTTTATTATCTACTTTCGTTCCTAAGGATTCAACGTCAGATTTAACAGGGACAAAAAAGGGTGAGGATAGTTTATGGTGACATTCTATTTTATATTTAGATATCCTTAATGTGCACAAAAAGGTTAGATCATTCGTGCCTTACAATAAATAATCATTATAACGGAAGGAATAATCTTGGGAAATGAGAAGTATTTGAACAGAAGTGAAATACGATTGCGATGCACCAGTATAAAATAGATATATTAGTACATATTTAATATAACATAACATACACATAACAGACCCCGGGTGCTATTCTATATAGAAGTCTATGTACAGAATACTTTGTAGCTGAAGATCCAGTCATATGTAACGAAGGTTCTCTCTGGAAATTGTCTTTTAACATACATTCAAGTAACAAACGTGGCCGCTGTGTCAATTTCCGAGGGAAAGAAATAGTTGGAGGTTTACATCGACAATATCAGACAAAATCGATTTTACAAACAAATCGATGCAACATTCAATTTGTTTTTTTTAAGAAAACATATCATCTTGCATGGCAATATGAACTGTCCATAGGGATTTCAATAAAAAAAATCATCCATCATAAATTTTGGGTCTCAATAGAATTCTGTCGATTCAAGCATTACAAATTAAAAATAAAAGACTTATTAAACACTGTGACATTTTGTACATATCTATTTTTTGAAAAAGCTCAACATTTTTTATAACAAAAAGCGTTAAAACAAATTCTTGTTTGGTACGTATATAACATTTATATAATGATATAACGTTGTAGTTGACTGCATGTTCCCAAATCATTACATCATAGTACACCCTTATTTAGAGGAAACCTCCCATCTTTCTTCTGTAATGAAATGTCTATAAAACAAGTTGATATTAAGCGACCAGGAACTTCAAAGTCCTCCACAAGGCAATCAGCGAGTCTGATTTAAACCTTACTGCTGATCACCAAACATAAACAACAACATTCAACAACTAAATTGCACCAACGTTTTGACGATTACTCTTTTAAGGAATTACACATTAAGCGAAATTAATATTACTCAGGCTAAGCTATGCAAGTCTATGTCCATATCTCAAATTAAATAATTTAACAATGAGCAAGTCTATTTCCCCATCTAAAAGGTGTTAAAGATGTTCACACAACAATACCCGCCAGTAAAAATTGCTTGATAAATTGTTATTTATATGACTATGCTCTCTAAAAAGATGGCCTTGTGATTTTAAGTCCAATGAAAATACATATCGCTAACGTCAATGGGGAAGATTTGGAAGATTATTAAACATTTTAGAATAATTTAATTTAATAAAAAGAAACCGCTGGCAGCCCGTATATATGTCTGAATAGATAAACGGTTCAAATGAATTCGTGAACTTTAGCCATAGATGTGTGCACGCTTTAGTATTCAGTATAAGTATTACCATCAAACGTTTTTTTAAAAACACTGCTAATGTTAAAACAAGCATATATCCATACAATATACTCTTAAACATTGCAATTCTTTGTGTTTTGTCTACAAAAATCATTCAGCTCTGTATCAATCAGTAAATTTGATTTGATAAGAACCGCCACTTCCCTGCAAAGACAACGAGTATTGGACGTTGCTAGGGCAACGGGACGAGTTGAGCATGATTTGCACGTGCAGTTGTCTATTTCAGATCCCGCACCGTCAGCTTTGAAGAGGCGAGACAGACTTAAGAAACTATGATGTATGATGGCCGAAACGATACAACATCATAGAATAACGAAATGGTGTCAAAATAACGCGTTTTCATATGTTAACGAAATAGTAATTTTCAGCAACTAAAACTGACTGCAATGAGCTTAGAAAACGATGGTTAATGAATAGTTTGCTTTCATATTTCGATGTTGTACCATGGTATGAAAATAAGCGTTTTTTTTAATTCCGTGAATGCTTTACATATTCATAAGTAATCAACGACATGTGTGAACTACTTAAATTTGTTCAAATTGTATTATAACTGGGTTGAGAGATAATTCCTCTGTTATGTTAATCGATTCACTCCGTAAAGAGGAAGCTTGTGGGGATAAATGATAAATGTTTGGAATCTCGAGTTTTACGCTTTGTGTAGGAGAATCTAGAGACGCAGTTTATGACAGCTGAATATTAAGCTTAACATTTTTATTAGAAATCTTGTTGAGGAGTAGCTGAAACAGGTGTAAACTAAAAGTGTAAAACATTGTGAAAACATTTATGTCTTTTTAGGAGATGTGCTCCATAACAAAGGTCTTAAACATGTTTCCATGGAAACAGAATAAAACAATCATTTGTTGGTCTTACCCCAAAAGGCAAATCTAGGTATCAAGTGAATGACATTTGGCGAAGCTAGCAAGAAAAGTTTAGGAAATATGCTCTGGACGAAGTTTTGACGGACGGACGGATAGACGGACGAACAAACAGAGGGAATGAACGTTTATGCTGTTAAACGGGAGTATATCAATTCTGGAATGAGCTTTGTAAGAACTTAGGACTCTGAGTAATATGTTGAATTGTTGAACAAAACTAAAACGGGAACAGGAGCGTCTTTCAAGTGTCGACAACGACTTATTAGAATTGGCAAGATATACAATGCATACATGTAACACATTAATATGTAAAAGCTTCCAGGTGTTACATAATGATATACAACTAGTATGAATGTTTTATTTAAAAGCAAGTGTTTCTTAAATATAATTGTCATTTGGGGAATCAATCTGTGTGATGTTTTGAATTTATATCGCGAAAAATGACCTAATCGTTCATATCAAACAAAACCATATGTTATGAAACTGTCAGAGTGATTTTGTAAGGTCTTGCATGTTGTGTTGACCATCGTGGACATCACTGTACAGATTACAACACCAGACTCGGTCTTGTTGATGCCTAATGTTCAGTGACATATTGGGGCCGTGTTTTATAATGCATGCATTATTGCATCCTGCTACATACATGTAAGTGAAACATGTATGATCCAACTTATAACCTGATACCGGCCAAAGCCTCGTTTTGCAGACGGTTTGCCACACCGAGTCGGTCTGTTTTTCTGCTAGACTGTCAAATTTCGAAAGTGGAAAAATGGTCCTGCAAAACGATGTCACAGGCGATGTACCAAGTCGAGGTTGATCTTTGAATAACTTCCTTGAGAGGCAGATTCTTTATAACGACACAAGAATCTGAGTTGAAACGTCGCATACAATGTACAAAGAAGTTGTCATCCATATATTCCTCAGCATTATTGATCTGAGTGTGTATGCTGACTGGCATAGATTTTTAGTCAAGAATCGGTGGACAGATTCACATGGAACTGTCTGAAACTCGCAAAATCCCAACAGCCCTGGGTTTCCATTCCCATGGCCTTATTCTTCTTTTCAGCTTATCAAGCGCGATCCTGTCCGCAATTTGACTGACCTTCAAAATTGTGTGTGATTGTAAAGGACTTGTGCGGTGTGAATGAACATACACTTTAAAATCAATGCATGTGGTTGCGTTTGCACGTCATGCTCACTGTTTTCATCACCATGTGTTTGTCTGCTAAAAATGGTCTTGGGTTCGAACTCTAAATGAATCATTCTCACATTCTTTGAACAATATTTCCTTATTCCTGTTTCTAAAAATATCATCAATTGACCATGATAAGTTCTGTGACATTAATTACCAATTGCGTTTTTAATGCCGTTCAGTAAAAGTATTGTCATAGGGGAAAAACTACACATGTTTGGTCCCCAGTTGACATTCATACACACAAACCCGTTTTAACATTTATGATACGAGGCTAGCAAGTACTTTTTTTCATCAAAAATTAATTAACTTCCTACAATCTTAACATCTGTGAGTAAGTTTGAGATTTCTTGAGTTGAACTTGTTGATCAAACACTTCTCCTTCCTTAACATAAGCCATTATCTTTGACAGTGGTCACTTAATGTCTTTATGCAGATTTCTTTAATTTCGATATTTGATAATTTTGTTAATTTGGAGGTTCATACTGTTTTAACGATTGACTTTTGCCATGAGGTTATTTACTAAAACATTCACTCAAAAGAATGATAGTAATCACATTGCAGCAAAAATATTGACTTTTATTGTTAGTTTAAAGACAACATAGATTTTGACTAAAATACCAAGTTTTTGTGAAACCAGTTATTCAGCAACAGGGAGTCATGAACCGAATGAAGTTTTTGTTTCCACACTTCAAGTTGATAGTTCTATTAAAAAATCCTTATTGTTTGCAGGGACATTTGTTTTGGGGTGGTGCTCAGTAAAGTTCTATTTGTATATGTTTAGTCAAATATCATTTTCTGTTCTTCAATGATTTGGAGATTCTTTACTTACTTAGCTGTTTGTTTTTCAATGAGAGTCATTCCAATTGAGTGGTAGGTTATTTAGATTCCTGGTAGTTATATACAATTCCAATGTTCTGGTCTAGACAAATGCTGCTGCAATGAAATATGCACTCATAGAACTCATCATTTGCTTGATAACGACATTAGTATCTATGTCGAAACGTCGCAAACTTGAATAAAGTAGTTGTATATTCATAATATTACCTTTATCTTTATCACTTGCTTGATAACGACATTAGTATCTATGTCGAAACGTCGCAAACTTGAATAAAGAAGTTGTATATCCATAACATTACCTTCATCTTCTTCATCATCACAACTTCTAGAATGCCAATCAAAGAAGAAATATAGAAATGTATACAATACTAAGAAGTGTCCAGATTTCAAGGAAAACATGGCTTACATAAAAGGACTCATAGGAAGTACCTATCACAAAAAGCTGTATATTGCAGTGAAAAGCATTGTAAATGCAAAAGAAATGCAGAAGGCTAGCTTTCAAAATTCAACTATTGCCCTTTCCCCCTTACGCATATTAATGTTCAATTATATATTGTACTTATTACCATAATTAAACTTTATCTTAAGATATTTCCATTTTTGAAAACAAGTTACAAATGATTTCGTGTCAGATTCCTTTTATTTAACTATTTGAGTTACTTTTCAAAATGAAATTAGGGAAAAAATTCAAACATGGTAAAATGTGTCTCAAATAACATTTCATAAACATGAATTCAAAATAGCTATTTGCGCTTGTATTTATCATTTTTATCTACCCCTTTTATCGTCATGTTATAGTGTGTTATGATCCTATATGTGCTGAATAGATACAGGTTCCTTTATCAATATATCTGTATATTATCGAGCTTCTATATTCAAGGTTTTTATTCACACAATTTCACCATCGGTGGTATATGAGCATAGGTAGATTTAGACATAATGAATAAATCAAGATATAAGTATAACCTATACTTATAATGCATGTCCAAACATTCTGTGAAAAATGTGTACAGTATCAAATAGTTACCTCAACATTCTTGGTTGAATTTAGTCTATGGTTTAAAAAGACAGTTTTAGGTATTTGATCTCTTTAGTGGTTAATTGCTTCATTGCTAACATGTTAAACATTTTCGTAAAATGGTTTGGTATGTGTTGACATGCGTATGACATTTAAAGATGGGTTATATCTGTTGGTCTTTTTTCACCCCATCCTCATATGCAAATATCCTTTACTTCTCCAAGTTCCTAATATACCTCTAGTTATCTCCCTTGTTTCGGCAAATTACCCACTCACTGATTCATTTAACATGAAATCAAGCAAAATAAACCCATATGCAGTTAAAAGGCGTTACTCTCTACACATTCTTAGTTCACAAACTTCGACAGAATGGTGGCTTGTAATTTTTCAGTCCAATGTGGTTATGTAAAGTGCTTGCTCATTGGATTATTACTTTCCCTTAAAGGGACAGTAGCACGTTTTTGGGGGTACATAAGGTGATGTCAGGAAAATGAAAATTAATGGTCCCAATTGAAAGACAATGTATTTAAACTAAATGGAGCAGTAAAGAATTAGATATATACTGTAAAGTTTAGCCATGCGATTCCTTTTTCTTACACAAAATGAATTAAAGGTGCTCACACAAAATGGCCGCCAGCGGATTTTATGTGAATCTTCATACTTTGTCCTCTGACTATGGATGATGGGTAAGTGTAATGAGATTTTTGACACTGTCAAAAATAATTCATTTAGCATTAACTTACAATTATCAGTGAAAATTTTGAAATATAAAATTATCAAAAAACGTGCTACTGTAGTGATGCAGAACGAACTTTAACGAAATTAACTGTACTTAAGTCTAGTTATCAGTAGTTAGTCTTAGTTATCCATGCTCAAAACGTAGACATAGACGTGAGACAACCGTAGTTTGGGATTTAACCTTTGGTCATGTTCAAAGTTTAGCATTTCCGAACTACGTTTCCAGAAACGTAATTCAATGCAGTTGGACGTAGTTAGTTGAAAATGTGAACTTAGTTCATCGTACTTGAACCTAGTTAAGAACGTTCTTTAACGTAGTACAACATTTCCACGATTTACTACACTTTACTAGGTATCCGTACGTGTTCGTACGTTTAAATACATTCTAGAACGTTGTAATACGTCTGACTACGTTGAACTACAATAAACTAAACTAGTTTCATCTGAGTTGAAGAACGTTTTAGTACACAAAACTAGGTATTAGTACGGTTAACTAGAATGTCAAATACGTTTGACTACGTCTTGGTACGTTTCGTATTTAGACTTTGACGTTTAAGTACGTTACGCCTAACTAGGTAGATTTATTTATTTATACCTTGTGTCCCAAGTGACTGAGACACCTGGTATGCGTTTTAACACTATTCATTTCACAACTGAGAGAGGGTGCAAAGGTTTGTAAAGAAACTTGATATTTGGCTTCATGGATCTATACACATAGACAATGTGTACTCTGCTACACGATATGAGCTTTAATAAAGACGAGCACGTTTCGTATAACTAGAGCATTAAAGAAGCACTCATGTACGTGTCATATTATTTAGCTTTCTGTAGCTCTTCAGGTTTCATATTTGATTTTGTTGAAGGGTGTGGTCAATTGGGTTTCACTATTTGTAGGGTTCATAGGGTCATCAATTCTTAAATTCAATATATAGGAGATGTGAATTCAGGGTTCACCAAGCGCCTTTTAACATTATTTTCGTAATTGCAAATTGACTTTAAAAAAATGAATAACTTCAGTGCAAACATATTTTTGCCACCCATTGTATACCAAGCTCACCATGATGATCACAGAACCTTAAGTACAGATGTTGTGTAAGGTGAAAACTCAAGTGCAATAATTAAACTATTAAAATGTCCCCTCTACGGGAACAAAAAAAACATTTTACTTTAACATTTATATGAAGGAGACAAATACCTTATCGATAAGCCACTGTCCTATTTTCCCTGTATAGCTATGATATAGATTAAATACAGAGTTTAACCCGAAACAGATATATAATTAGTAAGCATATCAAGTATGAATGCTAGCAATTATAGTTTGGGAAATTGCCTAGGAAAAAGGCATTATGCGACAGCAAATTAACATAAAACATACGAATGAGGTTTTGAAACGGTAACAGCACGCCTTACATGATTATTAGTAAGATGAGTCAATTTGTTGCAATCACACAATTGATAAGAAGTAGGGGGGACAACGGATTGAAAATGGACTAATGAAACTGACATATCTAATATTAAAAAATGTTCCTAATGGGATGAGATAGGAGCTTAAAACAGAGCGTTAGGAAGACATCATACTCCACTACAATATAGAAGGAACAAACTCCTCCACTGTTGTAGGGTAGACCGGGTCGATGAAATTACAGGTCCTTCCTACACTGTTTTAAGCATCCCTGTGCTCCCACAGACACGGTGGATCACGTTGGTGTAGTGGTTAGCATGTTGACCTTACACGCTAATGGTCAGGGTTCGAATCCTGGTGGACACATACAAACTTTGTAACCTAGGCTTAACGCCGTCTAAGTAAACATAACCTCAATAATACTTGCTATACTCCCATACTGAGTCTATCGAGGTATAGTAAGAGGTCGCGTCAACAACCTATCGGCGACCTATGACCATCAAACGTTATATGTGCGAAAGCAGACTATTGCCGCATGTTAAGCCAAGCCCTGATTGGTCAATTCGATAAGTCGGCTGACTCGAGCTCTTACTACACCTAGCTAGACTCAATATGAGAGTATAGCGAGTATTATTGAGGCTAGGTTTACTTAGACTGGGCTTCTGTATGACGTTGATGAGTTGTTTCCTAGTGCAGGGCACTTCATTCACATTGCTCTTAGTTCACCAAGCTGTACATATGGGTACGGGAAGGGTCCGGACCTATACGGTCGGGCCAGGCGCTTAGTTGCTGACTCATACATACAACTCCTTCAGGGTGATAATATACATGATATAGCCATTCTATCGTCGTAGAGCAGTACGCAATGGACTGGATGCGAGTCTATAAAATTATCATCATTATTATTCATTATAATTATTATTTAACGAAACATTATTTAGCCTCTTCATGCAACAGCTATTTCTATAACAAATCAAAAATCGTGAAGTACTACTTTTTAGTAGGTTTGAATCCCTCTCACATGTACACACATTCTCTCCCCACAGACGCAGCTCATACCCGAGTTAACCTCTGTTCTATTATGTCAAATACATGGGATAGAAAGGTAGAAACATCTACTGATGTATATCATATGATTTGTTGACATGGAGTAGAACACTGTATAACCTTGTATCAACATTTACTAATGCATATTATATGATTTTTTGACATGGAGTAGATCAGTACATAGCATTGTAATAACAACTACTAATATATATTATATAATATATTGACACGGACCTATGACTTGTTGACATAGATCAGATAACTGCATAACCTTGTAGTAACATAAACCGATGTATATCATATGACTGTTGATATTAAGTAGATCAGTACATAGCATTGTAACTACGACTACTAATGTATATTATATAATTTGTTGACACGGACCAGATCACTACATAGCATTGCATTAACATCTTCTTACATATGTCATATGATTTGTTGACCTTGACCAGATCACTACATAGCATTGCATTAGCATCTTCTTACATATGTCATATGATTTGTTGACAAGGACCAGATCAATCCATAGCATTGTATTAACATCGACTTATGTGTATCATAGGACTTGTTGACACGGAGTACATCACTGCATAGTATTGTATAAACATCTACTATTGTTTACCACATGGTCTACTCTTAAATGTATCATCTTTTGTACAACACTATGTGAATGAGTCGTCCGCCGTTAATGGCTTAGTTGCTATCCAAGTGGCGCTATACTATATCTCATTGCCATATTCCATGAGCCACAGTAAAATGAATACCATATAACATTGCATTTACATTAAGTTATGAAAAAAACTGTTGTTTAGCAACTTATAATCTCCAAAATGAATACATATTGAGTAAAACTATGACCAATCCCTCTTAAGAGAGACAACATTACACTGAAAAAGTAAAATTTATATGTGAAAGTATATTTACAAAATATAGGTAAAGAACTGTCTGCTCATAATCCCATGAATCACGACTATATCGCATTGCCATATTCCATGAGCCACAGTAAAATGATCACCATATAACATTACATTTGCATTAGGTTATGAAATACACTGTTGTTAAGCAACTATATAATCTACAAAATGAATACAAAATGAGTAAAACTATAACCAACAGTTCTTAAGAGAGACGACAATACACTAAAAAAATAAATTCATATGTGAAAGTATATTAACAAAATATAGGTAAAGCACTGTTTGCTTATAATCCCATTAATTCACGACAGATGAGCCATATAGTTGTGTATATACATTCCATGATCTCTCGTTACCCTTATTTGATAGCTCATATATTTTTAAAAAGATTTTTCAATGTTTTTAATCCATTGTATGTATTAGGTGAGACTTATCTCTGCGTGTATCTGTCTGTCTGTCTGTCTATGCCCCAAGCTGATTCTGAAATAAGTGGCAGTATCAAATACATGTAGGTAAGAACTTTGACGTGTAACAATTGATAGATAATGACGGAAACCTTCAATTAAAAATATGTAACCCTCAACCACTAAGTTTATTACAACATAAATCGTCTTTGGATGCAATAAATGAACACGATAGAGCTGCATATTAATAGTAAAATGTAAACATATAAGATCGTTTTGTAATCTTGTAATGAAGAGGCTAATTCAAGCAATTCAAGCAAAAATCGGATTTAGACAAATTTAAGTCTCAGCCTTTATAAAAAAACACGAGAGTGTGAATCTACCACCTTATTGTAAACCACACAAAGTTATAAGCACTTTGAGATTTTTGGTATTGACCGTTTCTGTGCTTGTGTTTGCTTTTTGGTGTCTCCGTTCATTTCTTGAATAATGAATCACAACGATAAT
Organism: Steromphala cineraria; assembly: GCA_916613615.1. Taxonomy (NCBI): domain Eukaryota; kingdom Metazoa; phylum Mollusca; class Gastropoda; order Trochida; family Trochidae; genus Steromphala; species Steromphala cineraria. The sequence continues at coordinate 32,659,467 of OU744723.1, read as the reverse complement.
GGCTCTGTAACCCAAACTTTGATAAAGAAGAGTGCGCACTCTGAATGTGAAAAGCCTGTCCACGACAATGCAAGGCGTTATTGTTTAGTCTAATGAATATTCGATGTTGATATGTGGATATCCTATCAATACATATAGTTTTTTCGATACAAAGTAATATTTATAAACTTATACACACAGTCTCTTTATGACATTTTCAAAAAGAAACGATATCGAACGCTCGTAGCCGACAGAAATGGTCTTTATGAACAGTAAATATGTCATCTTTGAAATGTCAATACAGTCTGCTGTGCTTTGTTATTATTCAACGAGTCTACCTGTATGACCTCATTTGCTAAAGGCGTAACGCAGTAGAGATAAGAGTTGAAAACCAGATTGGAAATGTCGGCCATGTTATCTATGTGTAAACAGGTTGAGAGAGAATTGAAAGACGTCCGTTGATTCGACTTTGAGTGAGTATAAGAGACTCTTCATTGTGAAACTTAAATATATGTTAGATTATTGATTACGTTAGGGTTAATTTGGATATTTATATAAATCAGTTGCAGTTATGTTCGGGTTTGGACACTCGCCTTGTGAAGAAATTTGACCTTTCATTTCTAGTTTTCAGCTCCTAAAGCCTGTTGGACCTGGTAGCGCAACCTAGAATTTAAGCTATGACGACGTTTGTCCTAGCTACTTCACGACCCCAAACTCTGAGTTTCAGGGCCTTTAAGTTGCTCTTATGTCCCAGCAATCGACTATAGAATGGTTATCCAATTGTTAAATGCTACAATAATTTGTAATGAAATATATAATGTTGTTTACGGCAATAGAGGAAAGATAACAATATTTGTGTATGAAATAATAACTGAATTGTATTCATTTCACTAATGGCTACCCGTCAACCTCTTGTGAGCCCTTCAACATTAAGGATGTAACTATTTTTAATGCTATCGAACATTGCAGTCGATAAGAGAACAATCGCCATTTTAAATAACGACATGTTTCTCCGTTCTGACAAACACATTTACAACCGATCATAACTCTTCAATCGATTGTAGTCAATTGAAATAGAATGGGCGACAATCGATCGTGAATTTACAACTGCATTGTGGAACGGTAGCGAATCCTTTCTAAAAGTAGATTACCGGCCTGAGGATTATAATCTTCGGCTTTGATGGCCTTGTGAATAAGGGCCACAGGGACTACGCCCTTAAAATCTATGTTCATCTTCTTTTCAGGAAGCATAAGGCCAAATAAGTTTTGTACAGACTCCTTCACTCCTGAGAATTAAAAACCGATAGCTTTGGCGGCCCTGTGGCCTCTTATAAACCTATTTTCATCTTTTCTCCAGAGGCAAACAGCCTAGAAAACTAAATTCATGTTTACAGTCTCCTTGACTAGTGAGGATTGAAATTGATAGGTGTGTGACCCAATGAACCCTAATAATGGCCACTGAGGCCAAGCCCTTAAAACCTATTGTCATCTTCTTCTCCCGAAGCATAAGGATTAGAAAACTAAAACTTGAGTACATACCCTTGACTAGTGAAGATTGTGATTTAGTGACCCTTTGGTCCGAAATAAGGGCCACAGGGGCAACGCCCTTAAAACCTATTTTCATCTTCTTATCCAGAAGCTTAAGGCGTATAAAGCTGAAACCTTGTGCATAGACTCTTTGAATAATCAGGATTATAAACGGTATCGTCGGTGGCCCAGCGGCCCCTTATAAGGGTCACAGGAGCCACACTTTTCATCTTATTTTCCGGAAGCGTGTGGCCAAGTAAGTTGAAAACTTTTGTACAGACTCATTGACAAGTGAGCATAATGTATAGATTTGGTTGCCCTCTGGCCCCTCATAAGGACTTTTCAAATAGTTGTGCGTTTCAATTGATGTCAAGGGATAGATTTAATCTTTCAGAGTCTTCAGAAATCAAGTCTCATGTCCTTTTCTAGTGAATATTACAAACTGTAAACTTTGTGGCCCTGTGGCCTCTTATAAGGGCCGGAGGGGCACGCGCTATAAAACCTATTTTTATCTTCTTCTCCCGAAGCATAAACCCTAGAAAGTTGAATTCATGTTTACAGACTCAGTGACTAGTGAGGATTGAAATAAGTTTGATGACTCAATGATCCCTAATAAGGGCCACTAGGGCCACGCCCTTAAAACCTATTGTCATCTTCCTCTCCAGAAGCATAAGGACTATAAAACTAAATCGTGTGTTAGGTAGTTTGGGGTTCTCATGCGCATCTCCCATTGTCATATAAAATTCGATCCTGATGACGTCACCTAATGGTATACAATACTCTCCTACATGTGTGTATGTGCTTCGCCGTTCGCTGGCTGAATATTCTTTGTGAGCATTGGACATTAATGTTTTGAACCTTTTAAACACATTGGATAGAGATTACGGCAAACTATAGGGTTATCTATTTCATAAAATGATGTAGTAGATCAATATGTTATAACTTGCAAGCAGCATGGAAACCTAGCGACAGCGTTGATATTTGTTCTAATCTTTTGTGGAGGAATATTATGGGATAGGGACCATTCCTTTTAGCAATGTTAAGCAATGGCTTTATCATAATTTGTTGTGCTCTACACTGACGGACATTGTTGCTGATTTTGAGTATTATCAAAGTTGTTAAAGATTCAATCTGTATTATGTATTTCTTGAACGTGTACTTGAATGTTAACAAAATGTTAACGGGTTATCAGTTATCAGTAATTTCACATAAAGTCTAAGCGACTATTTTCCTGTGGCAATACATCCTTACATGACAGGTACACATTGTGACGTCACTGACGCAAAATCAAGCTGTATTCATACGCGCCTCAACACAATGTGAAGAATATTTCGTTGTTATGTCAATAAATTAGGGTCGTTAATTCGTGTGTTATAAATAAAATACCAAACTCATTCCCTATGGATACCGTATTTATTACAACTCGTTAGATACGTTTACAAACCACTCGTTGTAATAAATACGGTATCCACAGGGAACTCCTTTGGTACTCTCTATGTACATCATGTGATTTGTTGACATGGAGTAGATCACTGCATAACATTGTATTTACATAAACCGATGTATATCATATGATTTGTTGACACGGATCAGATCACTACATAACATTGTAATAACATTAACTGATGTATATCATATGATTTGTTGATACGGACAAGATCACTACATAGCATTGTAATAACAACTACTAATGCATATTATATGATGTGTTGACATGGATCAGATCATTAATAGCATTGTATTAACATCGACTTACGTGTATCATAGGACTTGTTGACATGGAGTACATCACTGCATAGTATTGTATAATCATCTACTATTGTATACCACATGGCCTACTCTTAAAAGTATCATTTCTTGTACAACACTATGTGAATGAGTCGTCCGCCATTAATGGCTTAGTTGCTATCCAAGTGGCGCTATACTATATCTCATTGCCATATTCCATGAGCCACAGTAAAATTAATACCATATAATTATAACTTTGCATTTGCATTAAGTTATGAAATAAACTGTTGTTTAACAACTGTATAATTTCCAAAATGAATACATATTAAGTAAAACTATGACCAATCGCTCTTAAGAGAGAACAAATTACGCTAAAAAAGGAAAATATATATGTGAAAGTATATTCTACCATGCCATTTCAAAATCCTCAAATTTCATTGGTTTATTTCTATTGTCGAAGCTACGTTCGAACACGATTTTTATGACTGCCGATTCACCGCTGTTTGATACACCCTGTAACACGCGAGTAAACATGTTTACAGTGACCGTACACTTTGGGAGTTGCTTCGTCTGAATACTAACTAAAAGTGTTTTATCATTTTACTAGCCGTGCTTTTACATAAGAAAAGCTTGGTTCGCATCAATATCATGCATGTTTATTTCCGGAAAATAGCATAATTTTTAGCAAAAAGCTGAAGTTAGATCAAGACACTAGATCTACCGCAACTGGTGTGGGTTCAGTGACGTCAACCTTTGACGTCATAAGCGCAATGACATTATGACGTCACAGTGTTGACCGAAGCACAACAGACGTTACGGGGCAGAAAAAAATTGACATTTAAAACGCTAAAAACACTCGTCATGGTAGAATGGAGATAAACCTTCTGGGTTTTTTTAATTTTCGTGGTCTAACGTAAAGTGATAACCTGATGGTCTGTTGTTTGCAGAATTTTACATAACATACACTGACTATTATTTCCGACGGTGACAAATCGTTTATATTTTCAGTGAACAAACCGACTGCTATCTGCAATCATATACCTACAAAGTTAATTTTTTGTGTGAGTTTATTGCAATATAAAGACATATTTTAAAGAGGCCATAAGATGGTGAATAATTTTACCAAGGTGGTTTGAAAGGAAAGGAGAAGTGAAAACGGTTTTATGTTATTCATATGATATGTTTCTCTCATGAAAAGATAGACAGTGGATAATCTATAGTACGTTATAATCAATCTCCGTATATTTTTAACACATATCAATAAAAAAATAATTAAACAGTATTTACTAGTGGTTGATCTATTCACGATATATAAGGCTTCTATTCGTATGGAAAATGAATATATGTTATATTTGGGATCACACTGTTTTGCATATAACATTTCGCATATTGATACAGTCACATCCATCAAAGTGATCCGACGATATTGTCGTACTTGCTTCTTGCCTTTTTATAAATCAGAAATTAACACATAAATCGCTTGGTTTAAAGGAGATTTGTCTCCAGACATTATGGTAGATACGAAAGTGGCGACAGGCCCGGTGGGCGGGGCGTCATGCTCTAATGAGTTTCCAAAGCGTTCGCCTGTTTATTTCGGCGGCATTCTAAAAACCGGGTATAAAATGTTGATTAAAAGTCTAATTTATGTGTGTATTGTCTCAATTATATGCTCATTGCATTCTCAAAGATAATGGTACTAGTGATATTGATCTATCATTCTTAGAAAAAATGCATTGCATAACCTCTTTAATGTGGGTTTTATTTTGAAATGTATATATATACAGTGGTGAGTCTCAAATAAAGTATTCTCTGTCTGTCTTCCCATGTGTAAATATAACTCGTGAGGCGTTCTGTGAATCTGTGTGAGACAGCCTTTTTGAATGGGTTATATAGTCAAACAAGAAGATGTATGGCCTTATCTGTAAAATCTGGTATAATTTAAACAGGTAACAAATGTTGAGTGTAATGAATAATTGAATATATAGAAATCGCTATAAGTTCATTATTAGCTAGAGCAATCATTCAATTAGGTCAGCCCAGTGACCTAGTCACTCAACCAAACAGCTAGGGGAGGTTATGTTTTCATCCCCATGTCTAAAGTGAGTTAAAAAGGCGTCTAAATGTTTACACTTTCAGGGACTCATTATGACATGTTCACTTTCAAGGTCAAAGGTCAAGGTCACGAGCTATGTACCACAGCTGTTTCCCACTGAGCCCTTTAGTTGATAAAGGCAGTGCTGCTGACTGAGTCAGGATGGCAGCTAGAGATAAGGCAGTGTGGTTGGGCTGTACATTCCTAAGCCCAGATTGAGGTCGCACTTGCTATTAAAAAACCTACGCGTCACCGTGTGTTGCATGTGCTCTACTTAGGAATTTAGAGACAATTGAGTCCAATTATATCCTTTACTTTTGTCTATCCACATTTGAACAATTATGTACTTTAGGTTGGTAACATCGATTGAAATGTTCACATTCCATTCATTTTCAAAACTTCACAATTTGAATAATTTGCCAATTTTCAAACCATATTTTGGGGGATTTACATGAATTTTTTACATGAATACTTAAATAAATCAACATTAAGACTAAAGTCTCCTCCTTCAAACACAGTCATGCAATCATATGCCAGTAGGGCATTTTACTACAATAAAACAAGGAATTTGAAATTGAAAATGTCCTGAGACTGCTAAATCCATTATCCATTATCCATATCCATATCACAATGTTCACAAAAAGATGAGGACATATTTTTTTATCACATTTATGTCAAATATTGTGTCTCAGATACTGTCACAGTTATTGAGGATAGTAAACTATGACATATGTGTTGATTCTGTTCTTGTTTATACTCCCAAACTTTTGTTTGTATAAGGTCATTATTCCCGTTTCTTTGCGAGTCGGTATCATGTTTTAGCATGTTTGACAATAAGATTTTGGATGGAACCTATGATCTGATAACACACCCATGACATACACATGATAACACTATGATATAGTTAGTCACCTAGACTTTATTTATAATATTTTGTCCTCTCGGTGAGCAAGTCTAGATCTGCAGTTTGTCAGAGGCTCCTTTTCTATTTCACATATGATAATTGTGTTATAGAATTATTATTTCAAAGACTGAATAATAATCTGTTGAAAAACATTGTCACTGTTCTTAGGGGAATCCTGTTTACCACATTGTATTAACCTCTGACACATCCGACACAGTAAATCCATTTTTACAAAGTGGCGTTCAGTAATATTATCCAATTTGAATGCAAGTACACATCAAATATACAAACACACTTATTTCTTTGATAAATTTCAAACATTTTTCCAAGCGAATATTTCCACAGCTATCCCCAAGCACTGAAGAACCCTGAGAGTGTATACGTTCTGCTACATTCTCTCATGTTTGGGCCAGACTGTTGTGAAAACTAACCCTCCTGTAATGCTTTCTGTTTATTGTATCTGACAGAGGGTCATTAGGGTTACAAGATAATGTAAACATTTTGCTCCAGAAAACTGCAGTAAGAAAACTGTGACAGATTTACTATTAACACTTTTCAGATAGCAGGATTCAAGCCTCATTTTGTTTATTCTAACCTCCCTGGTCGAGGTTTCAACATACAGTCATAAATCTTCACTAAGGGTTTGTCAAAAGGTTAAGTGTTGTGATATCGCCAATTATGTTAACTAACACAACATTGGGATAGAGAACTTGAGAGAAATATGTTTTAGGTGGAGGTGGTAACTAAGTGAAGACGCCATCTTTAAATGATGATGCCAACCATAACAACAGCTAGTACGCATGCGCAAGCACTCCTGTTGCTCTGAGCAGCCTGCCTAACTAAAGAGCCACGAGCTGGCAAGAAATAAACAGCAGTGATATGTTATCACTCTATGAATTCCTTGTAAACGCGATAACTTGAAAAGTGTTTTTGCTATAAAGCTCTCACTTCGTATATATCATCCTTGGAAAAGTAAAATGTTTGAAAAAGGTGTTGGCTACAATCCGTTCAAGGTCAAGGTCACAGCAAGGTCATGACTTTAGTATGATGCATCGAAAATGCTTTATTCTAACTATAAACACTTTTAATCAATACATGATTGGTATACTCAATAAAAAGTGTTCATTGAATGTGTGACATTGAAGGTCAAAGGCCAAGGTCATGACAGGTGTTATTGCAATGTGTACCTAATTTGGGTGTAACTTTATCTCATTTAGCTTTTCAGAACTCATGAACATGTCCTAATGTTTACACTTCTATGGGATCATTATTACATGTTCACTTTCAAGGTTAATGGTCAAGGTCAAGAGTTGAAAAATAACTAAAAAATTCATTGTAAACGCGATAACTTGAAAAGTTTTTGTGCTATGAAGTTCTAAAATGGTATATACCATCCTTGGAAAAGTAGCACATTTTGAAAAGGTTTCGGTTTCAATCCGTCGAAGGTCTAGGTCTCTGCAAGGTCATGATTTAAGCATAATGTTGCGAAAATGCTTTATTCAAACTATGAACACTTTTAATCAATACATGATCGTTGCACTCAATAAAAAGTGTTCATTGAATGTGTGACATTGAAGGTCAAAGGTCAAGGTCATGAGAGGTGTTATTGCAATGTGTACCTGATTTGGGTATAACTTTATCCCATTTAGCTTTTCAGAACTCATGAACATGTCTTAATGTTTACACGTTTATGGAATCATTATTACATGTTCACTTTCAAGGTTAATGGTCAAGGTCAAGAGTTGAAAAATTACTAAAAATTCATTGTAAACGCGATAACGTGAAAACAAATTGTGCTATGAAGCTCTTAAATGGTATATATCATCCTTGGAAAAGTAAAATGTTTTGAAAAGTTTTCGGTTACAATCCATCCAAGGTCTAGGTCACAGCAAGGTCATGACTTAAGCATGATGTTGCGAAAATGTTTTATTCTAAAAATGAACACTTGTAATCAATACATGATTGTTATACTCAATAAAAGTGTTCATTGATTGTGCGACCTTGAAGGTTAAAGGCCAAGGTCATGAGATATGAGTTATTACTATGTGCACCTAATTTGGATACAACTTTATCCCATTTAGCTGTTTAGAACTCATGAAAAATGTTTGTGCTATGAAGTTAAGATTTTCTATATATTATCTCTCGAGAAGTACAAAATTAAAAAAATAAATTGGTACAAACTGTCGAAGGTCAAGGTCACAGCAAGGTCATCATATATTGAGAAAATGGATTATTTTATCTTGTAACACTTTAATTAATAACATTAATGTTATATTCAATGAAATGTGTTCATGATTGTGTGACCTTGAGTGTCAAAGGTCAAGGTCACAAGAAAATGCCATATTTTGTGAGGCTTGTAAAATTGGGAACAGGGTAAGGCGAAACCCCAAGTTTTGGGGCTGTTCTGCATTTGCTGTGTCCCGCAAACGCTAATCTAGTTTCCATCTTTCTTTCCAGAAGCATAAGGACTTGAAAACGTGTGTACATACCCCTTGACAAGTGAAGATTGTGAATTGTAGCTTTGGTGACCCTTTGACACCAAAGAAGATTCAGAAGCCTAAAGCATAAAACGCTGAAACTTGTATAGACTCCTTGACTAGCGAGGATTATAACGTGTAGCTTTGCTGGCTTTGTGGCCCCTAATAAGGGCCACGCCCTTCAAACCGATTTTCATCTTTTTAAGCTCACCTTTACGAAGTAAATGTGAGCTTATGTCGTGGCGCTTCTTCCGTCGTCCGTCTGTCCGTCCGCCGTCCGTAAACTTTCAGGAAAAAGACTACTCCTCCTAAACGAATCAAGATATCATTCTGAAATTGTAGTATGTTATATCCATAGTGATTTTTCACAGAAAGGTAGACGTTTCACTTTTAAGAATCCAAGATGGCCGCCATGGCAGCCATATTGAATTTTCAATTAGATTTCACGAAAAAGACTACTCCTCCTAAACGAATCCAGATATCATTCTGAAATTGTAGTATGTTATACCCATGGTGATCCCTCACAAAAAGGTAGACGTTTCACTTTTGAGAATCCAAGATGTCCGCCATGGCAGCCAAATTGAATTTTCAAATAGATTTCATGAAAAAGACTACTTCTCCTAAACGAATCCAGATATCATTCTGAAATTGTATTATGTTTTACCCATGGTGATTCCTCACAGAAAGGTAGACGTTTTAGTTTTGAGAATTCAAGATGTCCGCTTATGGCAGCCATATTGAATTTTCAATTAGATTTCACGAAAAAGACTACTCCTCCTGAACCAATCTAGATTCTGAAATTGTAGTATGTTATACCTATGGTAATTCCCCAAGGAAAGGTAGACGTTTCAGTTTTGAGAATTCAATATGGCTGCTGTGGCAGGCAGCCATATTGAATTTTCAATTAGATTTCATGAAAAAGACTACTTTTCCTAAACCAATCTAGAAATCATTCTGAAATTGTAGTATGTTATTACTATAGTGAAACCGCACAGAAAGGTAGACGTTTCAGTTTTGAGAATCCAATATGGCCGCCATGGCAACCATATTGAATTTCAATTAGATTTCATGAAAAAGACTAACCCTCCGAAACCAATATAGATATCATTCTGAAGTTGTAGTATGTTATACCTATTGTGGTTCCGCACAGAAAGGTAGACGTGTCATGCAAGTGGTTTTATATTTTTAAGGGTTTCTAAAAAAATTAAGATGAAAGAAAAACGTAATTTATTAATTGACATCATTCATTTTCAGGTGAGCTTCTGTACCCTCGGTACTTTTAATTTTCTGGAAGAATAAGGCATAGCAAGCTGAAATCATGTTTACACACTCAAAAAGTGAAGATTATATTGTATAGCTAGTGTTGCCCTGTGGCCCCTCATAAGACCTTTTCAAATAATTTGTGTCAAGGGATAGATTTTATCTTTCAGAGCCTGAAGGAAACATGTCTGATGTGGAGTCCTCCCACTCAGACGATGCTGATGATGATGAATACAACACTTGTGATGAAGATGATGATGCATACCGCACATGTGATGAAGATGATGAAGAGTGTAGGGTTGATGAAGCAGCCGACGCCTCTAGTGATGAGGGAAGAGATTGGTCGTATTTTTACCATACAAGTGATGAAGATGAAGATGAAGATGTGATGTCTCCTGCTTCACTAGCAGCTCCTCACAATGAAGATGGTAGAAGAGAAGAGGAAAAGGAAGGAGAAGAGGAGTTGGATGTTCTTGGAGCAGCGCCTGTGATAGCTGTGAGGAAAAGGACATGTCGTCTACAAACTGGGAGTGTTTCAGGTATGGTCTGGTTAATGTCTCTGTCGAAATTACATTAAGTTAAGGCTGACATTGACACAAAAAGTTAGGCAATAATTATTCAAATGACATATTGCATCATCATTCTGTTCAAGCAGGACTTGGTCAGTGTGTGCAGGAGATGCTCCAGTCATGTGACCTCCCAGACAATCAGCTGGTACCAACATCCAGTAGCCAACAAGCTGAGGACTCCTTGGCAATAGAATCTGGGAGCGCCTTGGCTGGTACAACAGAAATGATACCTTTTGGGGTTAACTTTGGTGGCACATGAAGAATACGAATATGTTTAAGATTGAAATCTATACAGCGTTATCGAGTTCGGTATGACAAAAGATTTGAATTACATTTGGAAGTTCAAATTTAAAGGATGATATTTACAGTGCTTTTGGTTGGATCTTGTCTGCGGTTCGGTGTTAAGTCTCTTTATATATTCCTTAATTCCATATAAAGCTTGGTGTAACCTTTTCAAAAGGTTAAACATAGACAATTCAACTGTGACAGACAATGGTCTAAATGCACTGAAACTAAGGTTAATCAATGTATCTATAGTTTTTCTTCATCAATTCCAAAAGGTGTCTCCCAGACTACACTGAACGTCCAGCTGAATCTGACACAACAACAGTTTGGAGATGTCACCGTGGAGAAGGCAAGTCAAATCAACCAGTCGTTTGGAGGCAGTCAGAACATCAGCAGAATGGCAACCATTTGTGAAGGACAGACAGGCAGAGAACCCAGTAAAGCTGACCGCATCATGCGTGAGTTGTGTCCCCTAAGATATTATATACTGTTGTTACTAAGTTAGGAACCACTCTTTCTAAAGAAGAGTCTGATTAGTGAAACTATGGTTCTAGGAATATGTTGATATGTTGATAAGATAGATATGCTTCTGTGTTGTATCAGAAAAGAAACCAATCTAAGCTAGAGCAGTAGCTTGTTTGACAACATCATGCATATTGAACGATCTGGCAATGACGTACGATGAGAGAATTGATTCTTGATTTTTAGCTCATCTGGCCTGTAAAGCCCGATGGGCTTATGGCATGGCGTGGTGTCCGGCGTCCGTCCGTCCGGCTGTCCATCCATCCTAAAAAAAACATTTTCATCTTCTCCAGAACCATAAGACCTAGATAGCTGAAACGTTGTGTCACGACACCTTGGCTAGTGAGGATTATAAATTGTAGCTTTGGTGGCCCTGTGACCCCTAAAAAGGGCCACAGAGGCCACGCCCAAAACAACTATTTTCATCTTCTCTTCCAGAAGCATAAGGCCTAGAAAACTGAAACTTTGTTTGCAGACTCCTTGACAAGTGAAGATTATAAATTGTAGCTTTGACAGACAGACAGACAGACAGATTTTTATTCAGTAATGTGGGCAGTATGGCCTATGTTACAATGGAGTTGACATAATAAACAGAGTCACGTATTTCTTAATCTAAGTCTAAAAAGTTTACAAAGATATACGGAGGTTAATTTTATAACACTTTCATTTTGACAATTCAGAATATTTGGCAGTGTAATAGGACCAGCATAAACATCTCGCTATTGTTCCATATAAAGCGCTCGTAAAATCTTGTAACGATCACAAGCGAAAAAGACATGTTGTTCATCTTCAATACAGCCCTTATTACAGTATTGACAAATACTTTTTTGAACATCTTGTGAATTTTTACGTAAAAATTGTACATTAAAATTATGTAAACTAATCCTAAATTTACAGAGTGCTCTTCTTAGAGATTTATCATGTAAAGAAAAAACATATCTTTCAACATTTAGTAAAGATTTAACATTTGAATAGTGGGATAAATAATTAGAAGCAGACAATTTTGCGAACCAATTTTGAGAAGCAATATCTTTTAATCTTTCCAGAAATTGATGCATAAATATATTTACATCACCAACATTTTGGTAAACCCAAACATATGAAAAACCGTTAAGAGTTCAACATTTTTTAACATCCGAAACCCAACTATGTTTACCTTGGTCATCTAATCTTTTAAGAAAATAGTAGCATTGTTTGGGATATCTACAATCTTCCATACGCAATAATTTTAACAAAAATGTTATCGCTCTCATTTGGCTCTGAACAAACATACAATGATGTCCAGTTTCACCTAAAATAGCTAAATTTGAGGCATATTTACCTACACCTAGAAAATATTAAAAAAAAGAAGCTTGCACTTTTTCTATACAAGAAAAATATTTAAGCCCCCAAATCTCTGCACCATATAACAATATTGGACTAATTGTAGCTTTGGTGGCCCTGTGACCCCTTACAAGGGCCACAGGGGCCAAACCCTTAAATTTTTTTCAGAAGGGGATCCTCCTTGGGGTACTTACTGCATAAAATCTGAAATTTTCCTAATGTTACAGGTTGTGACTATTGTGAAAAATACACAAAAACGTGTTTTGTTATCATTTAACCACTCATAGAGGGCACCTCACCAAGCGGTAGCTATTGCAACAGGGGCAGATAACTCCAACCTCATCACTTATCAATCTGTCATGCATCTGGTCAAGGCGTGTTGTTCTCTGGTGAAGAATTCTTTATTTAAGTTTTGTTCTGACGAACAAATGAGAAAAAATGGACAAGGAATCTTTATGTTTGGTAGCCTTTTCTCCTTTTAGAATAGGATAGGTTTGCATTTTTCTCATTCCTCGCGTTGTGACTTAGGAATTTTCCAAAGTAGACACGACCACGTGCTGTGCTTTGGTGCGGGAAATTGACAAACAACATGACGGATTCTCGAGGGGTTGTATTCCCTACTAATGGAAAATAGATACCCTTCGTTGTTGTTTGGCACTTGCTTTTTAGTCTTTGTGTACTAAATAAATCATGATTTTATATGCTGGCAGGGATTATTTCCACTTCTAAAAAAATTCTTTGGTGGAATTACTCCGTGTTAAGGGCAAGTCATGTTTATATTTTATAACATGTATGTTTTTTTCCCTTTCAGGCTGCATTGTTATTGTTATCTTGCCCTAGATGCTTTTTAGCACAACATGTCGGCCGTGCTATTTTACCTTTCTAGCTTAGGTAGCTTAGTTAGGTTTTATTTAGCTTTTATTTGCGCTTTCCTATATAAAGTTGAATGGGTATATATATTTATATCATTTCTCAGTTGTTGTTTTTCTTAACGTTACAGACGTTCAAGAAATGCTTCAACTATGGGGGCACTCTGCCTGGTTCCGACCCGCATGAGTGCTGCCTAGTCTGCTTGGTGCTCGACGGGACAACGACAGAAAGTGCCAGGCCTGTAAGGGCTTTGTACAGAAGACTAAGAGGAGGAGGAACTACCGCCAGGTCCAGGCCTCGGGAGGTGCCCTCGTACTGCCACCCCTCCCTCTAGACAATAGAGATCAAGGAGTAAGAAGGGTAGAGGCCCTGTCGAGTCACCCCCAATCCAGTCGGACTTGGGGAGTTCTGACTCGGATGCAGGGGGGCCGACAGGTCCCGGCTAGGGCTTCGATTATTCCCCCTACTAATGCGCCGGCATCCTTGGATGTCATTAACTCATTAGTTAAGGATAGAATGAAGGGCTTGTTCAGAGACCTTTTGGCGGAACTTCGCAAGGAGTTTCTCACACGGGACCCCCCTGCTAGACTCGACTCAGTCGGGTCGTCGGGGGGTACCGGTACCCCACAGAGTCTCGTCCCTTGCACCTCAGTGTTGGGGACTCTCTGGTTTGGATAATAAATCTCAAGAAGTCAGACCTGGCCCCCTCTCAGGACCTAGTATTCCTGGGTGCCATATTCGACACTGCGACGGAGTGGTTTCCCTCGCTCCAGATCGAGTGATCAAGGTGTCCCAGTGTGTCCATCAGTTCATGCAATTGCCCGCTCATCCCGCCCGGATGTGGCTCCGGTTGTTGGGGAATATGGCGGCGACGGTGGACATAGTCTGGAGGGCTTGTCTGAGGATGAGACCCGTACAGCGGACGCTCTGTCTCGCCACATCCTTGCTCTTCACGAGTCGAGACATTCGGTATTATTTTCTTGTGTTATGGACCGTACCAGGTGGATCTGGTTGCGTTTGGAGTGACGGACCAGATTCCAGTGTTCTGCTCCAGAATCACCGACCCCAAAGCTCAGGCCTCCGACGTCTTGGCGATAGACTGGACCGGTCTAGTGCTGTGGGCGTTCCCGCCAATTCCAGTCATTCCCATGGTTCTGTCGCAGTTGGGCAACCGCTGGAAATTCTAGTTCTTCTGGCTCCCTTGTGGACGGCGCAGAGCTGGTTTCCGTTGGTACTCAGGTGTCTGGCACGGACTCCCGTGTTGTTGACGAGTTACCCGGACCTTCTAACTCAGGAAGGGGAGCCACACCCGAATCCCAGGATTAAGAGGGTGCCTTGGGCACTATCCGGAATCACTTCCAGGAGAGTGGTATTCCTGCACGAGTTGCAGACATAATACTGGCTTCGAGGACGGATTCAACAAACAATCAGTATGAGGATAGATGGGTCTGTTATGCGCGCTGGTGTGGAAATCGAGGGCTTCTCGATTACTTTTCTGCGGATCTAGTTCAGGTGCTCGAGTTCTTGCAATCCCGACTTGACGACAGCTTGGCCGCATCTACAGTCAGAGGTTACTCGACGGCCATATCCGTGTTCCACGTCCCTGTAGATGGCTCCGTTTTTGGTAGTCATCCCATGGTCCAGCGTTTCTTAGCAGGTTTTACAGGATACATCCACCCATGGGGCGTATCAGCCAAGTTTGGGATTTATCTGTAGTCTTGGATTGGGTTTCGGGTCCGTCCTTTTTGAGGGACCTTGATTCCATTTTCCTTCAGTTACTCATTTGGAAAACTGCCTTCCTTCTGGCGGTCACGTCAGGCAGGCTGGAGATGTCTGCTAATCCCGAACTGACTGTCTTTCATAGAGACAGAGTCAGCATCAGGCTGCCGGACACGTACCGCCCAAAGGTTCACCATTCCTTTCATATATCAGCCCCAATCAAGCTCCCTAGCTCCCATCTGGCTTTTGCTGCGGCCCTGCCGATTGAAGAGATCTGTTGAGCCGCTACCTGGAGCCAGCCAAACACGTTCATCAAACACTCCCAACTTGACATGCACTCCAATGGCAGGTCGGTTCTCTCCAGTGGACAGAGTCGCACACCCTCTAGCTTTGGCTTAGAAACCTTGTTCACGGCCGCTTTTAGGCCTGTTACTTATACCCAATGGTCGCCAAAAGGAAAGCCCTCCTGGAGAATCAAGTCACGTGATCAGGTGTGTGTCCTTTACATCCTTGTTATTTCATAAAGAATCTGAAACCTCTGCAGGTTTGTTCGAACCTATTTTCATCTTCATCTCCAAAACCATAAGACCTTGAAAGTTGAATCTTTGTGTACAGACTCCTTGGCTAGTGAGAATTATAAATTGTAGCTTTGCTGGCCCTGTGACCCCTAATAAAGGCAACAGGAACGTTCTTCAAATCTATTTTCATATCTCTTCCCCTGAAGTATAAGGCCTAGAAAACTGAAACTTGTCGCCAATATACTTAATTTTATAATTAGTGACCCTATGGCCTCTACAAAGGGGGAATCACATTGGCCACACTCTACAGCATAATTGATGATGAAGCCTGATGAGCTACAGAGCCAATGGCTCTATTTTTTAAAATCTACATCCTTGAAGGCTGTGATTTGTATTTGAAGTCTTGAACTTGAGCAGGCAAAATTTGTATATTTTACTGAATATAGCTTATGTTCATTGCCAGGTTACAACTTGTGAGTCTTGTTATCATCAATTCAGAAAGCCATACATTGTATCTTTACCTTTGTTACTGGGTGAATCTGTAACTTATCGTTATGTGAGAATGTTAATCGTTACAATTTAAAGAAAACTAATTTTTTTTTTCAGGGAGAACAATCAGCTACTTTCAGAACTGGAATAAGGGCATGGTCAGAACAGCTGCACTGGATAGAACGCTGGATAGAATCAAAGGGGGAATAATCTGGATAACCATCAAAGGGAATCCAGGTGAAGGAAAAACAACCATTGGTTTTATGGCGCTAGAGGAACTACACAAGGGTGGACGAAATGTTTATGAGGTGAGGTCACCTGAGGAGTTCACTGATGTCCTGTCAAACAGTGTTTGTCCTGTCATTCTGCTTGATGATGTGTTCGGTAATCTTGAGTTTGACAAAGCCAAATGGTCGAACTGGGAACCTGCTGTAAGTCCTCTGCTAAAGACACAAGAACACAAATCACACGAAGATGAAAATAAAACATCCAAAAAGGAAATGACTGTTATTCTTATCGGACGTGATTATGTACTAAATTCAGCATCAGTCGACTTAGGCAGAGTTTCTGACTTCATAACATCAGACAAACATGTGATCAATATGGATCACAATATGAAGAGGGATGTTGACGAAAAACGGGCAATATGGGAGTCTATATCTAGATCAAGTGGTGTTAAATTAGACAAATTGATAGTTGATGAAATCTTACAGATAGAAGTAGCGCATGGTTTCCCACATGTCTGCCATCTTTTCACTACTATCCAGAAGAAACAAGAAATAGAAACAATCAATGCAGTTGAGTTTTTTTATAAACCACTTGAATTCCTGAATTCTTCTATATTACACTTGTTCAAAGACAAAGAGAAGTACGACTGTTTAAAAAGTTACTTGAAGGTGATGGCAAGGTCAGTAGGAAAGAGCTAGGAAAAGTTGATGAAACATGCACACTGATACAAATCGCCCAGGGACTCACAGGATCATACCTCAAATTTGTTGATGATTTCTTTGTATTTGATCATCCATCTGTCAATGACAGCATGTCATTTCACATGTGTTCACTGAACCCTGGATTTGTTATCAAACAATGCAAATTGTCATTCATACATGAACGTTTGAGACTTCAGCTGAAAGAAGATTCAAAGTCTGCTTCAGTATCGAGTTTAGTGGTCTATGTTGATAGATCCTATGCAGATGATCTCGCTGAACGTTTTAGTGCTGAGATTAAGGAAAGTCGTTTTTTCCACGTGCTTTCTCACCAAGCATTTACAGATAAGACATTTGTTGGTGAGGTGATGTCTAGACTAGAAATCCCTCTTAAAGCACTGATTCACTGGACTGACAAAGACACTGGTGACACATTCCTCTCTTTAGTAGCCAGCAGCAAGTCACCAGAGCTCATCAAGTTCATCGACACAGAGACAAAGCTAACTAAAGAAGATGAAACCCATGTGTTGTATGGAACATGTAAATATGCTGCATCACAAGTACTTCAATACTTAGAGAGAACTAGAGAATCAATAAACATTAATGTTCGATTTACACAAGATTGCTACAAGACTCCCCTCATGATAGCTGCAGAAACCAGAGATATTAAGTTTATACATCATATCCTGTCACACAATCCTGACCCAAACAGACAGGATAGAAGTAACAGAACAGCACTCCATATTTTGTCTACAAATGGACTTGTTTCAGCTATAAAGATGTTGCTTGACATTGGAGCTAACACCAATAAGGAATGCCTATTAGGGGAGACTCCATTAATCTATGCATGCCGTTCAAATCAGACAACTGTTGTGGAATTTTTGATAGAGAGAGGAGTGAGAGTTGATGGGGAATCACTGCATGCAGCCTGTTTGGGAGGAAACATTCGCATTGTGAATCTGTTGATAGCGAGAGGAGTGAGAGTGGATGAGAAATCACTGCATGCAGCTTGCAAAAGAGGGAACATTGACATTGTAAATATGTTGATAGAGAAAGGAGTGAGAGTTGATGACAAAACACTGGAAGCAGCCTGTTTGACAGGGAAAATTGACATTGTGAATATGTTGATAGAGAGAGGAGTGAGAGTTGATGAGAAGTCACTGCATGCAGCCTGTTTGGGAGGAAACATTGACATTGTGAATCTGTTGATGGAGAGAGGAGTAAGAATTGATGAGAAATCACTGCATGCAGCCTGTGGAGGAGGGAACATTGACATTGTGAGTCTGTTGATGGAGAGAGGAGTGAAAGTTGATCAGAAATCACTACATGCAGCCTGTTTGAGAGGAAACATTGACATTGTGAATCTGTTGATAGAGAGAGGAGTGAGAGTTGGTCAGAAATCACTGCATGCAGCCTGTTGGAGAGGAAACATTGGCATTGTGAATCTGTTGATAGAGAGAGAAGTGAGAGTTGATGAGAAATCATTGGAAGCAGCCTGTTTGAGAGGAAACATTGACATTGTGAATCTGT
The DNA here is from genome assembly GCA_916613615.1 of Steromphala cineraria. Classification (NCBI taxonomy): domain Eukaryota; kingdom Metazoa; phylum Mollusca; class Gastropoda; order Trochida; family Trochidae; genus Steromphala; species Steromphala cineraria. The sequence goes on along the minus strand of OU744723.1, from coordinate 32,640,749 downwards.
TGATAGCGAGAGGATTGAGAGTGGAGGAGAAATCACTGCATGCAGCCTGTGGAGGAGGGAACATTGACATTGTGAATCTGTTGATGGAGAGAGGAGTGAGAGTTGATGGGAAATCACTGCATGCAGCATGTGAAGGAGGAAACATTGACTGTGTGAAACTGTTGATAGAGAGAGGAGTGAGAGTTGATCAGAAATCACTACATGCAGCCTGTTTGACAGGGAACAATGACATTGTGAATCTGTTGATAGAGAGAGGAGTGAGAGTTGATGAGAAGTCACTGCATGCAGCCTGTTTTGAAGGAAACATTGACATTGTGAAACTGTTGATAAAGAGAGGAGTAAGAATTGATGAAAAATCACTGCATGCAGCCTGTGGAGGAGGGAACATTGACATTGTGAGTCTGTTGATGGAGAGAGGAGTGAAAGTTGATGAGAAATCACTGCATGCAGCCTGTGAAAGAGGGAACATTGACTGTGTGAAACTGTTGATAGAGAGAGGAGTGAGAGTTGATCAGAAATCACTACATGCAGCCTGTTTGACAGGGAACATTGACATTGTGAATCTTTTGATAGAGAGAGGAGTGAGAGTGGATGAGAAGTCACTGCATGCAGCCTGTTTGGAAGGAAACATTGACATTGTGAATCTGTTGATAGAGAGAGGAGTAAGAATTGATGAGAAATCACTGCATGCAGCCTGTGGAGGAGGGAACATTGACATTGTGAGTCTGTTGATGGAGAGAGGAGTGACAGTTGATCAGAAATCACTACATGCAGCCTGTGAAAGAGGGAACATTGACTGTGTGAATCTGTTGATAGAGAGAGGAGTGACAGTTGATCAGAAATCACTACATGCAGCCTGTTTGACAGGGAACATTGACATTGTGAATCTTTTGATAGAGAGAGAAGTGAGAGTTGATGAGAAATCATTGGAAACAGCCTGTTTGATAGGGAACATTGACATTGTGAATATGTTGATAGAGAGAGGAGTGAGAGTTGATGAGAAATCACTGCATGTAGCATGTAGGAGAGGAAATATTGACATTGTGAATCTGTTGATAGAGAGAAGAGTGAGGGTTGATGAGAAATCACTACATGCAGCATGTGAAGGAGGAAATATTAACATTGTGAATCTGTTGATAGATAGAGGAGTGAGAGTTGATGAGAAATCACTGAATGCAGCATGTGAAGGAGGGAATCTTGACATTGTGAATCTGTTGAAAGAGAGAGGAGTGAGAGTTGACGAAAAAATCACTTTGTGCAGCATATTGTAAAACTATTGATATAGAGAGGAGTGAGAGTTGATGAGAAATCACTGCATGCAGTATGTATGAGAGGAAACATTGAGACTGTGAATATGTTGATAGAGAGTTGAGTAAGAATTGATGAGAAATCTCTTCATGCAGCATGTAAAGGATGGAACATCGACATTGTGAATCTGTTGATAGAGGGAGAAGTGACAGTTGATGAGACATCACTGCATGTAGCATGTGAAGGAAGGGACCTTTATATTGTAAAGATGTTGATAGAGAGAGGAGTGAGAGTTGATGAGAAATCACTGCATGCAGCATGTGAAGAAGGTAACCTTGACATTGTAAATCTGTTGATAGAGAGAAGAGTGAGGGTTGATGAGAAATCACTTCATGCAGCATGTGAAGAAGGGAACAGTGATATTGTAAAACTGTTGATAGAGAGAGGAGTGAGAGTTGATGAGAAATCACTACATGCAACATGTGAAGGAGGGAACATTGACATTGTGAATCTGTTGATAGAGAGAAGAGTGAGGGTTGATGAGAAATCACTTCATGCAGCATGTGAAGAAGGGAACAGTGATATTGTAAAACTGTTGATAGAGAGAGGAGTGAGAGTTGATGAGAAATCACTACATGCAACATGTGAAGGAGGGAACATTGACATTGTGAATCTGTTGATAGAGAGAGAAGTGACAGTTGATGAGACATCACTGCATGTAGCATGTGAAGGAAGGGACCTTTATATTGTAAAGATGTTGATAGAGAGAGGAGTGAGAGTTGATGAGAAATCACTACATGCAACATGTGAAGGAGGGAACATTGACATTGTGAATCTGTTGATAGAGAGAGGAGTGAGAGTTGATGAGAAATCACTTCATGCAGTATGCAAAGGATGGAACATCGACCATGTGAATCTGTTTATAGAGAGAGGAGTGAGAGTTGATGAGAAATCACTGCATGTAGCATGTAAAGGCTGGAACATTGACATTGTGAATCTCTGCATGCAGCATGTGAAGGAGGGAACACTGACATTTAAAATCTGTTGAAAGAGAGAGGAGCGAGGGTTTTATGAGAATTCACAGCATGCACCATGTGAAGGAGGGAACATTGATATGGTAATATGTTGATAGAGAGGAGTGAGAATTGATGGGAAATTACTGGAAGCGGCCAGTTTGAGAGGGAACACTGACATTGTGAATATGTTGATAAAGAGGGGTGAAAATTGATGACACATCACTTCAAGCAGCCATTGGATTGTTTATGTTGATAAAGAATTTAGAGAGAGTTGATGACTATTTTGGCATATAAATATATGAGGTTTGTTTATAAAGGTGGACATCGAAAATCCCAAATAATATTAAAGTTAAGTTATTGAATATAAATCTAGAAAATTTGTGTGTAAAATTAAACGCCACAATTTACAGGCTACAGTATTATTAATTTGTTTTTATAACAATAAAAGGGTAATGAAGTATTTTTTTTAAACATTTTGTCACTGCAATTTTTATTTCTATTCAAAAGATGGGAACATTAAGGTTAAAATATCATCATTTTGCTACTCTTATGCATATCTGCATTACTCATTTAATTAAAGCCCCATTATCATTTTTGCATGCGGTTTTAGGATGAAATCAAGTTATTTTGAATAAAATGCATCACTCGGGAGAAAAATCTTTCTCCAAAATGTTCATATCACATTTACACTTCTCATCAACAATGACATATATAACTTATTTTGATGCTCAAAACATAAAACCACCTTTAAAAAGGCCATTACAGTTAACGAACACGCATTCCGGTGAAGTAATCTTTAGGCGTGTATGATTTATACGGTGTCTCAAGTATTGTAATTGCGGTCGATTGGTATCAACTTTGGCAGCAACGAATACCCAATTCAGAGATAAAGAAAATAAAATCTAGTCGTGTGCATCAAAGATGGTTTTCAAGGGTATATTTAGAAACCGGAAGTTGTGAGATGTCTACGCTTGATTTGCCTTCATGACGTTTCAGTAATTTTAGTAAATGATCTCCTATTTTATGATTTTGGTCCAATTTTTCCTAGATTGGCTGCAAAATTTAGCACAAAAAAACAAACAAACAAACAAAAAGACTACTTTTTTTAAATTTACTCTGAAATTGGCTCCTTAAGATTTTATTTTTTACATCATAATATTAAGAGAATATTTACTTTATTCTTTCCTTCTAGAATAGATGTACTTCACATTTATGGTAACATGAACTTGGATTTAAATGATTGAAATGTAGTTATTTCCTGGAACATGAAATGAACAATATAACCTAACTTTGTTAAACCATAATTGTTTTACACTTGGTAAGGTCTTCTTTATCATCTGAACTTGATAAAGCAGAATTGTAATCATATGTACATATAGTTTATCAGAAAGATGTGTTTTGAATTTTTTGTAGTCTGAGTTGATAACATTAAGACGTTGAATATTCTGTCTATGTTTATTCATAGTCTGTTGTATAATCTTACTAACGTAACTTGTCATAAACAAAGCAACTTGTCATAAACAAAGCGTACATAAAAGTAAAACCATTTCTCAAGAGCAGACCAATGTTGTTATTTCTTCCATCAATATTATGTTATGGAGGGCGGCATTTGTTTCTCATTGCCAAAATATATAAACAACCACCTAAAAGTAAGTTTAAGATGAATATCAATGTTTCATTTTGGTAAGATAGTATCCAATTGTCTTTGTATCCTATAGAAAACAATCAATACATTTCCGATGTCACTTTAAAGTGAACCGGACCTCAATCACAAGCATATTTTATGATGATAAAATTCCTCCTGCTTTTATGAGCCTTTAAGAAGAGTGTATATCAGTTAGATTTCTTCAATTTCGTATTGCTCTTGTCAGTCTCAATAAAATTAAATGCAGTTGTATTTCTATTGTCAGTCTTAGATATAATCAAATTCATTGCAGTAGGAAGATTCGTAGTTTAATGAATGAATCAGGTGTTCAACTGTGTGAATGTAAACACATTCGTTTTAGGAATGAATAAAGGAGGCCAGATACTGTCGAAGTTAATAATAACTGTTAGCAAATGCAATGACTTGGAGGTGTTGGGGCATATCCTTGGCATAAGAAATTGTTTTCATAACCTTTAACAAAGTTCCACTTTGGACATATTTTATGTAAATAAACTTGTCTTGAATATGGTTCTTGTCTTTCCTAACAAGACAATTCTTCTTTTAGAGTCTCCATTATGATCCAGCTTATGTTTTAGCTCATCTGGCCTGTACAGCCTGATGGGCTTATGACATGGCATGGTGTCCGCGTCCCTCCGTCCATCCGTACGCCCGTCCATCAGTCCGTCCATCCGTCCATAAGTAAACTTTGTGGAATTTCGACTTCTTCTCCAGAACCATAAGGCCTAGAAAGCTGAAACTTTGTGTACAGACTCCTTGGCTAGTGGGGATTATAAATTATAGCTTTTGTGGCCCTAGGGCCCCTAATAAGGGCCACAGGGGCCACACCCTTGAAACTTGTTTTCATCTCCTTCTCCAGAGGCATAAGGCCTAAAAAGTTGAAAGTTTGTGAACAGACATCTTGACTAGAAGAAATTATTTATTGTAGCTTTTGTGGCCCTGTGGTCCCTAATAAGTGTCACTGGGACCACACCCTAAAAACCTATTTTCATCTTCTTCTCCAGAAGCATAAGGCCTAGAAAGCTGAAACTTTGTGTGCAGACTCCTTGACTAAAAAGGATTATAAATTGTAGCTTATGTGGCCCTGTGGTCCCCTTTATTTTACCATTCAAAAAGTTTGCAAAGGTGTTCTTTTGATCAACACTGACGAGGATAAAAGTACTCTTTTGGTTGACACGTCTTTCTATTTCCATGTAAACATTATCTTGAGAATTTTAGGACAAGGAGTTACAATAACATTCCAAACATCATAATCATCTGAAACAGAGTCATGATAGACCTCTGAAGCACGTTTCACACTACGAGATTTCATTCCAGCAGAACTGAAGGGAGGCATTTCCATGTTGACTGAATGATAGGCTACACGAGTAACTTACCATGACAAATGTGCCTGGTATATAAGAAAAGCAATTACACTTATGATCACATCACTTTTGGACTTAAAAAGAGATTCTTGTTTTTAAAAACTTAACTTCATACAAATGCTATGCAGAATCTAGTTTGTAAAACCAACGTCATAAAGCACCGACAGTGATACTTAATTTTATTTTTGTAAATCAAATTTGAACAACAAACAATATGCAATACATCCAACCGTTATCTCCATACAATATATCCTTATATATATCAACATATTCAGCGATGAACATTACTTATTGCTTATATAAATAATCTCTCTCTCTCTCTCCCTCCCCCTCCCTCCCCCCCCCCACCCCTGATATTCACAGTCAAATCAGCCTTATCAATGAAACATGTAAACATAACCCTTATTTAGGTCTTTTTATTAGTTTTTAAGGTATATTATTTTAAAAAATCATCTTACAAACAGAGATTTATGTACACAGTTATAGTACAGTCACTACCTTTATAAAACTAAATCATTATTTAAGTGAAAAATAAACAATTAAGAAAACCTTCTCAATGCTACAATTTGAGCGTTGCCGATGCTCAGTTACAAAGGTATCCAACCTCCTTAACATTAGAGAGCAAATAATTTCAATTGGCAATCTTTTGTTAAGTGCCTCTTTAGACAGAAACTTACTCAATTGAATTCTTTACTTCTTCGATACTATGATCACTACAACCAATGAATTTAAAACAAAATTTTCAAATTTTATGGCCGCTACTTATGCAAATGTTTTCTCTATGAACACTTTATGCGTTTTCTGTATATCCGAGACAAGTACCATCTTTCTTTCTTTATTTCTTACTTTCTTTCTTTCTTTCAGACAAATAGAGACACACAGTTAAATATTACCATGTCAATACATTATCAATCCATATCAATAGAAAACTATCATCAGAGGATCTTGACTATGTATTCTTGTCACTTTGTCAGTCTAAGTAAACCTAGCCTCAATATTACCCGTTTCACTTCAATATTTAGTCTAGAAAGGTCTAGTAGAGGTTTGAGTCAGTCGACCTTTCGATTATTTTCGTCATTTGTTTTAAAAAATCAAATTGATTGTGGTATACTTTTTTTCCGCCTGGGGAAACTGCCGGAAACCACGAATGTAATCTTATAAGTAAAGAGGTTTAATCAACACTTTATGATCTTCCTCTGCGAAGAGAATACCTTGAACCAGTATGAAGCTGAATGTTGTTGTCGAACAATGTTATTTTGTGCAGAGGAAAAAACGTCAAAGCGGCAGTTCTTTGGACAGTCCTATCGGACTATTTATTGTGGAAACGATATTCACGGGGAGATTTCAGTTAATGCATATAATTTCATTAGTACATGATTATAAAATAACCAAGTGAAAACAGGTTACTGGGAGTAACAATCCTATTGACTTCTATTTTACAACTTGATAAAGACGAGAGTAAAAGTGAAGTTTGTTTCTACAAAATAACCCGATAGGACTGTGCCTTTAATAAGTTGATCTCATGTAATCACAAGAATATGTCACCAATTGCAAGACATGGGAACAAAATACATTAAACTATGCAATTATAAATGGAACACATTTTATCGAGCAAAACTATGCAAGTTCCCTATCTCAGATGCGTTAACGGCGTTCACACAATAATAGCCGCAAGCGTCTATTGCGTGATAGATGTTTATAGGATATCTAACGAGCTTCCCCTTTCATATCAAGTTTATGTCCCAAGTGAAATAATTTTGCTTTGTCACGAACCTTGACGAGTGACAAAACAAAATTATTTCACGAGAGAAATAAACTTGATATGAAAGGGAATGAGTTATGTATCTTATTTATTACCAACTTGCATTTTACGCGATTTATTGCTTTTTAGTGTGCCTCTAAAGAGACGGAACGGCGGATGAATATACAACCACGTCACAGCCTCAAAGCTGATAATACTACGACGTTAAATATTCACATTTCAAATTCTATCCCACATTAATTCATAGTGTGTGGTAAAATGTAAGTAATGAGCCCTAGTCATGAGCGAAGCGTACATCTAAATAAATCCCTCTTCCGCAAGAACAGGCCAGAGTTATCTTTCTTTGTCAACGGCATGTCATGGTGGCCGCCATTTGCCTGTATCTTTTGGTCAAAACAAGGAGTTTCAAAGCACATAGCTATGCACATCCTTGGTCAAAATATGTAAAGAAAACTCCTTAAAAGTAAGTTAAAGATGATTATCATTGTTGAAACACGCTTAATTTTGGTTGAGTGTTATCTAAATAGTATTCAGTTGTCTTTATATCTTATAGAGATAACAAGCAATGCCTCTCATTGTCATTTTGGAGCGACACAGCAAATTCACAAGCATTTTGTGCTGAATACAAAACCTTCCGTTTTCATATATGGGTATGGCGATGTCAGTTAGGTTTCTAATTGTATTTCTTTTGTTCTCCGATGTATTCCTTATCATTGTAGTAGATTCATAAGATAAACTGAAATTATGAATTATGACTTGACTCAGATTTACTCACTGTCATTCAAAGTTGTGAATGAAAGCACGTTCGTTTTATGAATGAATAAAGTAGTTCGGACAATGTCAAAGTTCAAAGTTCACCAATCAAATCACTTTAAGGTGTTATGACCAATATGTGTCATACCAAATTGTTATGAAACCCCTTTACGAAGTACCACGTGGGTAATAATACCATTTATGTACATTGCATACTTAAAAGATGGTCTAATGACTTTAGTCCAATGAAAAATACATATGGTAAACCTCAAAGGGGAAGATTAAGAAAATTTATTAATTTTAGAATAATTTAATCTTATAAAAATAAAATTTTGGTAGCAGCCTGTACGTATGTCTGAATGTATAAAAGGTTCAAATAATTTCGCGCACTTTATCTATAGCTGTGTACAGTTTGTATTCAGGGAAAAACGTACTACTATCAAATGTGCTTTTTAAAACACTGCTATTGTTAAGAGGAACATATATAGATACAATATATTACTAGTATACATTGTAATTCTTTGTGTTCTGTCTAAAAACTAATTTTTGAATAATTCAGTCCTGTATCAATCAGTAAATTTGGTTGCTAAGAATCACCACTTCCAAGCAAATACGACGAGTATTGAACGTTTTGCTAGGACAACGGGACGAGTGGAGCATGATTTGCACGTGCAGTTGTCTATTTCAGATCCCTCGCTGGCTGATTTGGAGAGACGAGACTTGAAAATCTAACCACTTAACTTGATATTATAATACGACAGAAGCCCATAGGAGGATATAAGGGGATAGGTTGTAGCATGAGCGGAGACATATACGCTGATGTAGCAGGATGGGTTAATCGAAGTAGGCACTTGAACCTGCTCGAAACCACCTCGTTCAAGTCGAAAAATGTAAACTTGCCAGGGGGTAGTTTAGCAAAGGATAAAAACTGTGGACCACTTGTAACCTCACCAAACAGATTTGAAGATTTTTTCACGATGACTTTTATATTTTTCTTGTATACGAACCTTTATATTTGAATTTCTCTTATTCGTTATTGTCAAAGCGAATTGTTAACAATAATACTTACATTTCTAAAAGTCAAGGAACATGCATCTATGCAACAATATCGATTCCTAAACCTGGTTTAAGACCCATATTTACCAGTTTGGGAAATAATTAGGAAAGGAAGCAAGGTGTAGCTGCTGCAGCCAGAGAGAAGCAAACACTGGTGTTGACACTGCCTGGGTCCGAGCAGTGCTGGGTGGGGGGAGACTAGCGAACAGGTACCCCAGGGCAGATCCACAGTGTGACAACATGTAGAGACTAGCCAACAGGTACCCCAGAGCAGATTCACAGTGTGACAACATGTAGAGACTAGCGAACAGGTACCCCAGAGCAGATCCACAGTGTGACAACATGTAGAGACTAGTGAACAGGTACCCCAGAGCAGATCCACAGTGTGATAACATGTAGAGACTAGCCAACAGGTACCCCAGAGCAGATCAACAGTGTGACAACATGTAGAGACTAGCGAACAGGTACCCCAGAGTAGATCAACAGTGTGACAACATGCAGAGACTAGCGAACAGGTACCCCAGAGCAGTTCCACAGGGTGACAACATGTAGAGACTAGCCAACAGGTACCCCAGAGCAGATTCACAGTGTGATAACATGTAGAGACTAGTGAACAGGTACCCCAGAGCAGATTCACAGGGTGACAACGTGTAGAGACTAGCCAACAGGTACCCCAGAGCAGATTCACAGTGTGACAACATGTAGAGACTAGCGAACAGGTACCCCAGAGCAGATTCACAGTGTGATCACATGTAGAGACTAGTGAACAGGTACCCCAGAGCAGATCCACATGGTGACAACATGTAGAGACTAGCCAACAGGTACCCCAGAGCAGATTCACAGTGTGATAACATGTAGAGACTAGTGAACAGGTACCCCAGAGCAGATCCACAGGGTGACAACGTGTAGAGACTAGCCAACAGGTACCCCAGAGCAGATTCACAGTGTGACAACATGTAGAGACTAGCGAACAGGTACCCCAGAGCAGATTCACAGTGTGATCACATGTAGAGACTAGTGAACAGGTACCCCAGAGCAGATCCACAGTGTGATCGCATGTAGAGACTAGCCAACAGGTACCCCAGAGCAGATCCACAGTGTGACAACATGTAGAGACTAGCGAATGCGTACCCCAGAGCAGATCCACAGGTGACAACATGCAGAGACTAGCGAACGGGTACCCCAGAGCAGATCCACAGGGTGACTACATGCAGAGACTAGCGAATGGGTACCCCAGAGCAGATCCACAGGGTGACAACATGCAGAGACTAGTGAACAGGTACCCCAGAGCAGATCCACAGTGGGACAACATATAGTGACTAGCGAAAAGGTACCCAAGAGCAGATTCACAGTGTGATAACATGTAGAGACTAGTGAACAGGTACCCAGAGCAGATCCACAGTGGGACAACATATAGTGACTAGCGAAAAGGTACCCCAGAGCAGATTCACAGTGTGATAACATGTAGAGACTAGTGAGCAGGTATCCTAGAGCAGATCCACAGTGTGATAACATGTAGAGACTAGTGAACAGGTACCCCAGAGCAGATCCACAGTGAGATAACATGTAGAGACTAGCGAACAGATACCCCAGAGCAGATCCACAGTGTGAAAACATGTAGAGAATAGTGAACAGGTACCCCAGAGCAGATCCACAGTGGGACAACATATAGTGACTAGCGAAAAGGTACCCCAGAGCAGATCCACAGTGTGATAACATGTAGAGACTAGTGAACAGGTACCCCAGAGCAGATCCACAGTGTGATAACATGTAGAGACTAGTGAGCAGGTACCCCAGAGCAGATTCACAGTGTGATAACATGTAGAGACTAGTGAGCAGGTACCCAAGAGCAGATCCACAGTGTGACAACATGTAGAGACTAGCGAACAGGTACCCCAGAGCATATCCACAGTGTGAGAGCATATAGAGACTAGCGAACAGGTACCCCAGAGCAGATCCACAGTGTGATAACATGCAGAGACTAGTGAACAGGTAACCCAGAGCAGATCCACAGGGTAACAACATGCAGAGACTAGTGAACAGGTACCCCAGAACAGATCCACAGTGTGCCAACATGCAGAGACTAGTGAACAGGTACCCCCAGCAGATCCACAGGGTGACAACGTGTAGAGACTAGCCAACAGGTACCCCAGAGCAGATCCACAGGGTGACAACATGCAGAGACTAGCGAACAGGTACCCCAGAGCAGATCCACAGGGTGACAACATGTAGAGACTAGCGAACAGGTACCTCCGAGCAGATCCACAGGGTGACAACATGTAGAGACTAGCGAACAGGTACCCCAGAGCAAATTCACAGTGCGACAACGTGTAGAGACTAGCGAACGGGTACCCCAGAGCAGATTCACAGTGTGATAACATGTAGAGACTAGCGAACAGGTACCCCAGGGCGAATCCACAATGTGACAACATGTACAGCACACTGGCCAACATCCTCGAGATTCCTGGGCATCAAGTCAGCATTGAATGGTGTATAGATGTTGTGTCAAATCACCTAATTTTTCAAACACAATTTTATGAGCATTTATAATAACATCCTGCTACAATAAAAATAATAGTAACTGAGCTATTACCCCGCTGATGCAGCTGGATGATAACAAAATAAAAAATCAAAGACTATACCAAATACTGGTTCTTTTTGTGTTTATTTAAACTTTGTGCGACCGTTTTCATTTCAACACTGAACGTAACAAATAAGCTGTAAACTCGTTATTCGATGACAATTGCTTGAAGTATCACAAATGTTCTGTGCTGTCAGATCTTTATTTAAATGTGTGGTTTGAATACATAGAATGTTTGGTCTGTTCATTGACAATGACAATAATTATTTTAATTGTTTCAAAGGAGAAAGGTATGTGGGTACTTACCTTCCGGAAACATAGAGCTTTATTATTATTGTCCTTAGATGAATTCAAGTTGTATGGAAGCCTTGTTTGTGCTGATTCTAAACGTTTGATAACCTTTTGAAACGAATTAATCATTGAACTCTCACAGATGCCATGAGATTGTCTACGTAATTGTTATGCTTACACCATAGAGACGCTTTTATCATAGTGGGAAAAAAACTCAGAAGAAATATGTCGTCAATATCCTTTATATGAAGGCCAATCGACTTTTTAAAGTTAAATGATGTAAGAACATTAAAACTTTAACTTTAAGAGACAATCGATATTAAATACATAATTTCTTAAAATCATTTCGTAAGTTCAAAATTACTTTGTGCCAATCTGAAAAACATCTCACATAACTCAATAACTCTCTTTTTACTCAAGTCAAAAATAGTATCACAATTCAGGCAAAGACAGCATTTTGCCATTTTATTGTGAACATCCTTATTCATTATTAGTTATCTGATTTACATAACTTAACTGAAGTTATTTCGTTCGTCACATGACTCCCTTATATGAAAATGAAAGATTGCTTATGGGTAAAAAATGTACTTTCTCTCAGCAAAATAAATTCATCTTGTGCTACTGTATTCTTCTACTTAGCCAGCCATTTAGGTTGCATGTATGTTATGCATTTAGGTGCAATTGGTACCATATGCACTCATCTGTTGAATGATGAATTATTTAAAGAAAGCTGGACTTGTTGAGCAAAACGTTTATTTAGAATAAAAAATTACCGATATCATTGTATCTACATGCCCTTACATAGACAGAGTCAAATAGACACTCATAGAAATTGTTTTTCTGTCGCCAGATATCACATCCAGTTTTCCTGACATTTTGTGCTCAAACTGTGATGATAATGTGTCCTCTAGGAATCAACATTTGAGACGCGTTGATAAAGATATTGATAACATCCGTCGTGTGGAATTGTACTATGTTTTTATCACATTTATTACAGAGCCATTACACAATGTCACTCTGACATTTGTTATCAAACTGTAACGATATAATTCTAGTGTTCAATTAAAATATGTTGATGTTCACACTTCCGCAATTGTGTATTCTGGTACGTATTGGTTTGAGCCGATACATGAATTAAAGATGTAGAAAGATAAAGTATATTATAAGAAATTATACCATTATTATTACAGAACATATTTGTATCCCAGGAGGGACTCTAGAAAAAATTATCTTTTATCATCTACTTTAGTTTTAAATGGATTTAACAAAGATAAACTAGGGTGAAGATAATTTATGCTGACATTTTTGATAAATTCAGATTTCCTAAAGTACACATTTTATTAATTAAAAAATGTAAGATCATTCGTGCCTTATAATAAATAATCATTTAAATGTAAGGCAAAATCTTGGGAAATATGAAAAGAAGGATTTGAACAGTAATGAAATATGATTGTGATGCACCAGTGTAAAATAGATATATTTGAGTACACAATTAATATTTTATAACTGATCCCGGGTGCTGTTCTAGCAAGAAAGGTGATGTCCAGAATACTTTGTGGCTGAAGATCCAGTCATCCGTAACGAGGGTTCGCACTGGAAATTGTATCTTTGAACATACATTCAAGTAACAGACGAGGCCGCTGTGTCCATTACCGGGGCAATAAATAGGTTGAGTTTGAGGTTAACATCGCCATTATCAAACAAAATCGATTTCACAAAACATTGGGTTTTTAAAAAGAAAACATATTAACCGGTATGGCAATATAAACTGTCAATAAGGATTTCAACAAAATAATCATTCATCCTCAATTTTGGGTCTCAACAGAATTCTGTCGATTTTAGCATTACAAATTAAAGATAAAAGAATTATGAAACATTGTGATATTTTGTACATATATATTTACAAACCTGAACGTTTTTTATTAAAAAGTGTTAAAACAATTATTGCGCGTACGTATATAACATTTATATATTGATATAACGTTGAAGTTGACTGCATGTTCCTAAATCATGACGTCAATGTACACCCTTATATGGAGGAAACTTCGCATCTTTACTTCTGTAATGAAACGTCTCTAATACAAGTTGATATTAAGCAACCAAGAACTTTAACGTCCCCCGCAAGGCAATCAGCGAGTCTGGTTTAAACCTTACTGCTGTTTATTAAACATAACAACAACATACTACATAGGTACAACTAATTTGTCAGGCTTGAGTATTCAGGAACAAGTAGTAAATAATAACCCGGTATCGAGGTAACCGGGTTATTATTTGACTTACACTCCCGCGGAACACTTGAACAGGTTTCAATTAATTAATATATATTTACAATTAATTTATCAACGTTTTAGTGTCACATCTCGCTGATTTATTATAGCTTTATAACAATAAATATTAAGACTACCTTCAATGCCCCTGATTAACGTTTTAAAACAAAAAACTTGATTCCTTACATCAGAGACTTTTATTACAATGTTCAAGCTAAATTTGTGTATATATACAACTAATTCATAAACGTTTCAGTGATATATTATGCGGGTTTAACATGTCGTGATAATAATGAACGTTCAGACAACTAACATTACCCCCTGCTAATGATTTAAGAACTAAAAACATGAATCCTTAAACTAAAAACTATTTTAATGCAATATTGGTATATATGTTTAAAATACAAACATGATACAACAACATTTGCATCAAGTGGCATGGATCCTCGGTAGCTAAACTAATACAGGTGCTGCTTGATGACATAGAGGTCCTTGGTTCGATTCCCACTTTCGTTGTTCATAAATGAAATTTTACAAGTCCAATTGTTTGGGTTTGATTAGAATCTTAAAACCGACCATTGTGGTTATGATATAACCAACCTACACATAATGGAGCTTTCGGCTTAAACGATTCAACTAAAATAAAGCAATGACTTCCCAAGGTGTGTAAAGGGTAAAAATCTATGCAACGATAGTCGGGTCGGGGATAACCACCGAACGACCTATAATAGCTCGATTTAGCTATAGTAGCTCGATCGAGCTATAGGTCTATAGGTCGATCGAGCTATAACCGCATTTTTTGGACAATGTGCAATTATAACGGGTTTTCCGCAATTGCGGCCCCGCCAATATGGAAACATATTTTATCGATTCATTCTTAGCCCTTCACAGAATTTGGCTAAGCCCTAGCGCTTTTTAGTTATTAGACATTACTTTGCTCTACCCAAGTGTCAATGTCACTTCGAATAGAAAATAACAACTCAAAAACAGAAAAATATACCTCGCAAAGTTGACACAACACTCGGCTGATGACTGATCGTTTTGATTGTCTGACTTCTGGTTTGGATGTCTATTTCGTAATCATAATTTTCCCGTGTATCTCGCTCGAGCGTGACAATTTTAATAATCTACGGAAATTACACTCGGCTTTCGGGTATATTCGGGTTTGAGAAGGGGCCATCCCTGCATAGATATTATAATTTTATAATGATAGTTTTAGCTTATATATAATAACGAATTATGAAAAGTTTTAATCATTAACATGTCGACACAACAGGGGAACCAATATGGACATAAAACATGAAAAAAAATGATTGTTGATTTATAATTGAATTCTCCCAAAATACATATGCAAATTAGATAGACTCATGTAAACTATGAAGACTAAACTATTATAATACAATCCGATATCATTTGGATATTGTAGAAACATTATGCAAATTACTCCAACTTGCACTAAAGTATTCCAATAGTTTCTAAGTCTTTCACCTTTTATAAAGCGCAAATCAGTTTAAGAGCCCTTAAAATGATTAAATTCCACATTTGATATTACTGACGATGTCCACTTTTTAACGCAACCATGACTGTTTATAAACCGGAAGTACAGAAGGCTCGATGCCATTTTACTGATCGTAATGAGTTTGCAAACGTGTACACATTTTCAGATAGCATTTGCTCAAT
This sequence comes from Steromphala cineraria, assembly GCA_916613615.1. Taxonomy (NCBI): domain Eukaryota; kingdom Metazoa; phylum Mollusca; class Gastropoda; order Trochida; family Trochidae; genus Steromphala; species Steromphala cineraria. The sequence continues at coordinate 32,625,068 of OU744723.1, read as the reverse complement.
ACTTGGGTCGAGTTATGAGAATATTATGTTCTTTTTTTCGTAAATTGTGTTAAGAACTTAAGTACCTTTATCACAACTATTAATTCAAAGGTTTCTGAAATAGAAATTCACCGTGCGGTCAAACATCAAACAAAACAAAAACATTTTATAACTGAAATTATAATATCTATGCAGGGATGGCCCCTTCTCAAACCCGAATATGCCCGAAAGCCGAGTGTAATTTCCGTAGATTATTAAAATTGTCACGCTCGAGCGAGATGCACGGGAAAATTATGATTACGAAATAGACATCCAAACCAGAAGTCAGACAATCGAAACGATCAGTCATCAGCCGAGTGTTGTGTCAACTTTGCGAGGTATATTTTTCTGTTTTTGAGTTGTTATTTTCTATTCGAAGTGACATTGACACTTGGGTAGAGCAAAGTAATGTCTAATAACTAAAAAGCGCTAGGGTTTAGCCAAATTCTGTGAAGGGCTAAGAATGAATCGATAAAATATGTTTCCATATTGGCGGGGCCGCAATTGCGGAAAACCCGTTATAATTGCACATTGTCCAAAAAATGCGGTTATAGCTCGATCGACCTATAGACCTATAGCTCGATCGAGCTACTATAGCTAAATCGAGCTATTATAGGTCGTTCGGTGGTTATCCCCGACCTGATAGTTACCAGTTACGAACCAATTGAAAAACAGAATGGATATAACCGCTCAAGGGTTGTAATTAGTACTATCAAATGTGTTTTATAAAACACTGCTAATGTTATGAGGGGCATATATCCGTACAATATATTCCTAGTATACATAGCAATTCTTTTTCACAAATCATTCAGGCTTGTATCAACCAGTAAATTTGGCTTGATAAGAACGGCCAATTCCCAGCAAAGACGACCAGTATTGAACGTTGCTAGGGCAACGGGAGGAGTGGAGCACGATTTGCACGTGCAGTTGTCTATTTCAGATCCCTTGGCGTCAGCTTTGGAGGGACGAGACGGGCTTGAAGAACAAATGGCCAAGCATAATATTATGATAACTGATTTTGAATTGATTAATACTTTGTACCTTTTTTCGTTTGTCTTTGTCCCTAAAGCCAGTTAAATACACACTGATCTAAGTAGTGTACATGTTTTGTTTTACTTTGTCTTAATGATAGAATATTTTACTTAAAATGAGCATAAGTTAATAGTCACATTTGTGTTGTGTGTACGTCCATTTTTGTACATCACGAATATTCCTGCTTTGATTAGAGACAACAAACCAGGGGAGATACCCAGGGGAACGCAAAACGGAGGGATGCTTTTATTTTCTTGTACGGTTGCCTCTTAAAGGGGCAGTAGCACGTTTTTTTGATAATTTCATGTTTTAAAATGTCCACTGATATCTGTAAGTTAATGCTAAATGTATTATTTTGACAATGTCAAATATCTCATTACATAAGACAATCATCCATAGTCAGAGGACACAGTATGAAGATTCACATAAAATCCATTGGCGGCCATTTTATGTGACACCTTTTATTCATTTTGTGTATGAAATAGGAATCGCATGGCTAAACTTTACGTTACATATTTGAATTATTACTGCTCCACTAAATACATTGTCCTTCAATTGGAACCATTAAGTTTCATTTTCCTGACATCACCTTATATTACCCCTAAAAACGTGCTACTGCCCCTTTAATGCGCAAAAAATCGAATTATTGGAAACGGAAAAGGATATCAAATCTAGACACTTTAGAGGCCGGAAATGATGAGGGATTAAGACCGAGTTTATTTTAAAAACTGGTGTTAATCATACATGACCGGAATAGATAGAAGTTATAACGTGGGTATAACTAATACATTGCCGGATTAGATAGAAGTTATAACATAAAGCAGGATGTGATGACTACCAAAGATTTAATAAATATTATTGGAAATTAAAGAAGTGTCTGAACAATGTGATATTTTGCTCAACCAGTTTTTGCCACAGATTTTCATTTGAATACTGAATTGCAACAAATAGAACCTGCACAAACTCATTATTATATGTCATTTGTTATTAGCCCTCACAAATGTGCTATCAGAAGATAAATCATATTTCTATTAGCCAATAATTATTAATGGAACCAGTGGATTAGATTAATAGAATATGTTGTCTCGATATAGATATTGACATAAATAATTACAGTATCTGTCTTGGATAAACGTATATAATTACCTACCTTTCGGAAATATAGACCACTGCGATTATAGGCCATATATGAATTCAAGTTGTGTGCCAGCCAGGGTTGTATTTTTAATGATTCAAAACTTTTGATAACCTTTCTTTTTAAATAAGTAAATAATGGAACTCTCATTGATGTAAAGATATGTCAACCTTTACACCCTAGAAACGTGTTTTATCATAGCCAACAAGAACAAATATTTCGTAATCAGTAGATGTTTTTTTCCTTAAAGTCCCATTGCCATACATGCATACGGATCGTGATGAAATTAAGCTACTGAGTACGAAAAACATTGCCCAGTAGAAAAATCTATCATTTAAAGTTTGATATCATATATACATGTTTTAATCAACACTAAAATACTTAATTAAACATCCAAAGTTCGGTACCCTCTAACAAAGTGCCATAGCTTCTCGGTGACTTCATCATCGTGTGTGTAGGTTGTACACCGTGTTACTCCAATACCTCAGTTGTTTCCGATGGGTATCAACTTGAACTAGTGCCTGGTTTGAAGAAAAATAAAATAAAATAGTCGTGGTGATCCGATCTTCTTATTGTTGGTCGCCAAATATTGCTTATGAAATCACAAATACAGTAAAAATACTTTTACGAATGTTAAAGTTTGAATATTGCTCTTTAATCTACAAGTCTTTTCAGCTTTTCAAATTCATGAATGTTAGGGTATAAAAAGTTAATTTTATAAGCCAACCCAGATTAATTACATTTAATTAAATTCATGTTGTATGTTCAAATTATATTTTGCTAAGATAATGCAAAACGTCTTATTGTCTTTAATGTTAAAATTGAATGAAAAAGGATATTAATGAAAAATATCAAGTATTTTGATCTCTGGATCGACAACCTTGATATAAGGAGGGATGCAGCAGAGAGCATGAATGAATTATTTTGAAGTTTGAGAAAGGATCGTGCGTATATCAGTCATTTGGAATTGTACATGTTTTATCACACTTATTACAGAGCCAGTACACAATGTCACCCTGACATTTGTAATCAAACTGTTACGATATAATTACTGTGTTCTGATGAGTTTAAAGAGACAGTCCTATCGGAGTATTTCCCCCCTGTTTATATATACATATACAAATGAATATACATATATATGATTATTACATGATTCTAAATGATACGATATACACACAAAAAGTTAAGCAATTGTAAGTAGAATTTTCAGTATATGCTGAAACCAAAATTTAACACTCATCATGGCAAATGAAGGAGTGTTCTATTGGTGATTGAAAAAGGTTTTACTTGCCAGTTCTGCGATTAATACTTATCTTCAATGAAAATGGTTTAACAGTCATAAATATTCATTGAAGCAAAATTTAAACATATAGTTCCATGGATATTAGTTTCTGAGCGATTGGCGCGGTTAGTGTCCGGATTTCGATCATCGTCCCGACTGCAAACCTTTCTATTGCCTCTATTCAAGGTAGATTTGCTTTAAATCAGTACTTGTCAACATAAGCCGATGCAACTCGGTCAAATTATGCTATTGTTTAAGTCTGAGATGCAACCGATCTTAGGAGTTTTCGACGAACGCTTCAAATTCATGAGATACGTGTGCCTTTCGTGAAATGCATGTTGATATTGACATTGTTACTGGGAAAAACAATACAAGATCGTAAGGGCTTCAACAGTGGCTGCCAATGACAATTTAAAAGATTGAAAAATACATTATCATTGTCCTTTTTCATCAATAAAAAGGTATTTATCAAAGTGAACGTGCCGGGAGTATAAGTAAGATGTACGCTCCCATTTCTCAGTGTATTGTTCCTACTGTTTTCTCAGGGTTCTAGTAAACAAGCTGATTAATTAGGAGATGAACCTAGTGTGTTTGAAAATCAGAGAAATGTTATACTGGATTGATAGCAAGTAAATTTTAAATTGAAACCTCACACTGGTTAATCTCCATTCTACCATGAGGATATTAATCGTGAACTCTTTGTACAAGCGAATTGCACTTTGTAAATGTCCTCACTTCCGGCAACAAAAATGAACTCGTCTGTGCCGGGGGATTTTCTAATTGATTTTTAAAATAAATTTAGCTGCGAGCAAAGGTAAATTTATCATTGCGTGTCCATCAAGTATATTTCTCACTTTCTTCAAAACAGCTATTAATATATTACCTTTAAAAACGTGTAATTCCATTGCTTGTTTACAATATAGAATGAGACATCCCTATCAATCGAATAGATGATTCCACCATGTGGCGCTAAATGACCACTGAAACTTCTTATTTTGAATAAAATATCCTATCTACTTCAAATTATTTGGTCATCCCCCGTAAACACACGGAAATAAAACATGTTAAATAACTTTTTAAAAGATTTAATCTCAGTAAACAGCAGAATACCAGCTCTGAAATTGCCAGTCGGCTGAATCAATGCACAGTGAAACGGCCTTAAAATCAGAGGACGTTCAATCCAAAATTGATTACGTTTGATTTTCCAGAACCAACCAGATTCTAGTATTCATCACATTCATGGTAGAATGACACATACAGTTACAAAGGTTTGGTACTTATTTCATTAATTGAACATGTTTTGCCAATTTCAAAAAATCGCAGTCTTATCACATGCACATCTTACCATGGTTTTGGTTACATCTCGTAGAAACATTTTTTCCCACAAGAACCTCTTGATGTACCTATATACTATATTCTTTTACGTTTAATTTCAGCATATGCAGGGGCGGGATAGCACAGTGGGTAGCGCATTTGACTTTGGATCAAGAGGTCCGTGGTTCGAATCCCGCCAGGGGCTCGGCAACTTTGTCTGCAGTAGAGAACTGTTCTACAAGCAGTCAGATTTGGGCGCAATGCTACACTGAATTTCAGTGCAGTACCACCCATGGTTGCTAGTTGCAGCCGATGCTCGCAGGTTTCACCGCAACGCATAGCCACAATAGTGTTGCGGGCTTTCTCTCTGCACTAATACTAGCAGCGGCATTAAACCCCAGATCACCTCAACTCACCTTCAAAATATGCTGTTGGACCCATCAACAATTCTAATTACATGAAGCATGTGAAAATATTTATTAAACAAATTATGTTCAAGTCTCTAGAATATTGCCTAAATAGAGAGTAATACTAAGCAGAAATTTCATATACGTTCTTACAACACCATTGACTTCAAAATGATATGTCCCTGATCTATGACATCTCCAGAATGTGTTATTTATTCAATCACCTATACAATAGCGTTATCACTGGCCAAATCAATCCAAACGGTCATGTAAAAATATATTTAAAAAGATTAACGATGTAGCACCACTTTTAAACGACATAATTAAAAAAGAATGCAATCTTTCAATTTCAATTTATACACAGAATCAACAGAATCAGAAATTGACATTTGTGTAAAAGTCAGACAGAAGAAGTGACACGAATACACCGATTCACCCGCCTGGCAACTATGTCAGTGCATGACTTGCACGTGCTGCACGCTTTTTGTGCTCTACCCGGAAAGTTTTGCCGTGATTTCAGTAGCTGGTAAAGTTTACAAACATTTTAATTTTTACGTTGTTTTTCTTTGCTCAAAGTGATTACCGTTAGGGGTTATAACACATGTTTAACATATTGTTATTTACATTCTAATTTATTTCAGTATATTTTGAAAAATGGTACTTTTTAACGAGATTGTGGTGTTTTAAAAGATTGTTCTACCTGATGGATCAATGTTATTTGCTCTTTAAGACGGCATATTTAATCCAATATTTTTATTTTTATTTTCTTTTTCATATAAAAATAGCAAACAAATTCTTTTAACGTTGACTTTTGCAAATACAAAGTTGATGTCTACTGACATTTCAAAATAACAAATCAAAGCGAAAACAATTTGCATATCTAAAATATTAGTTAAATTATTACCAATTTCATTGACATTTGTTTTCGAAAGGGTAGATTAAAAAATCTAGATAAACCATTGTCAACACATTAGTAGCCGTTACTGGGATTGATTGACACTGTGCATGTGTTTTCCAAACAACATGTCCATTTCCTCGTTTTGCACGTGCGATACGTCTGGCAGCTTCTGAAATGTAAATCTTTCCTGCTGATTTTCTACTGCTTTCATTTAAAAAATAATTAACAATCAAATCATGATAAGAATGAGCAAGTGGTCAACTCACCAAATACATTTTATTAAAATAATCATTCAAGATACGCTGACAGTTTTCATTCAAATTGCAACATATTTGTTAACACCAGCTGAATTTTCAGAATGGATATTTGGTCACGTGATTTTTTTACTGATTCGAACCACATTTTGTTTTCATTAAATGAACGAGTGAGTGAGTTATTGTTTTACGCCACTCGGGGGATATAACAGTCTTTAGCGGCGTTTAAATGAACGAACCATATTTCATAATTACATTACAACTATTACATGTACATGCTTATGTTGCTATTATATCACCATTTAAAGAAAGGTATACTACTGCAGGAGCTAATGATTTATTCAAACAGTCGAATCAACCGTGACATGTACATTTTAACTGCATCGGACAATAATAAACTGAGTTTTTACAAATGTTTTCCAAAAGGTAAGTTTCACTTTTGAAATTGATCTTCGATTACCGTTATCAAATCACCCTTTAGCAACCTAATCCTAATCAAATCTGTATCTGTATAATCCCTTGTCCCACATTGCAACACACAGTTTGTCACAATCTACCCACCTTAAAACCTAACCAAGTCTGTATTTGTATAATCCCTTGTCCCACATTGCAACACACAGTTTGTCACAATCTACCCACCTTAAAACCTAACCAAGTCTGTATTTGTATAATCCCTTGTCCCACATTGCAAAACACAGTTTGTCACAATCTACCCACATTAAAACCTAACCAAGTCTGTATCTGTATAATCCCTTGTCCCACATTGCAACACACAGTTTGTCTCCATCAACACACATACCAGTTGGATACTGAACACCATTATCTTCCGTAAGAATGTCTCTAATAAACTGCCCTGTATTACTGAGATGTATCACTGTGTGTGTTGTATAGTCAGCTACTAGAATGTCTCCTGTACTGGTGGTTGTGATTCCATGTGGGCCTCTCAGTGCTTTGTCTCCAGTAGGTATGTATGTGAATACAATGTCTCCAGACTGTGTCAGACAGATGACAGATTTCAGATCCCAGTCTGACACCAGGATAGTTCCTTGTCTGGTCACATGTATGTATAGAGGATCTATGAAGCTCTTTCCTATTGTAGGAAGTGTTGTGAAGGTCTTCAAGATATTTCCCTGCATATCAATCAGATCCACAGAAGGTGGAGACTTGGAACCAGCCACCAGTGTTGATTGATCCAGAGTAGACAGACCCCTGTACTTCTTACTTGTCTGTATTGTAGACAGAAGTGCCAGGTCAGGAGTCACAGCAACTGTGATGATACACGGTGAGTTGTCGAGAGACACAGCTACCTTACCTTCACTGATAACTGTCATACACCAGGGATCACCAGACACCTTGAGTACACTTGAACATTGCTGGCCTTCTTTTCTGTAAAATGATTTCAAAAGGAATGTCGAATCATCAGCCAGAAGAGTGACCTTAGTATCATCAGTGATCAGAACCAAAACATCTGTTACCCAGCAACTGTCTCCCACATTTTCTGTTGGTTCAATAACTTCATCCAGTACAGGTGTAGCAGTCAAGTCTATTCTGTCAGTATGTTGAATCTTAACATTTATCTTTCCAATTTCTTTCTTTAGATTTTCAAGATTATGTACAAGGTTCAGGCTGGCTACATCTGCTTTATCCTTCCTCTGTGTCCCTGTGACGTCAGCTCCAGCTTCTGATCCAGACGACAGATACATCTCAAACAGATGCGCCTCATCCTCCAACTCCAGGGCCTGCTGGATGGACTGAGACTGCTGCTGGTACAGCTGTAGATCCATTTGTTTTGTCTTCATCATCGACCTCAACATCTGTTGGTCTTGTTCTGTTTGATCCTTAACCTGTCTAAGCAGTTGATTTTCCCTCTGTTTCAGTGCATGAATAGCTTCTTGTATGGTTGTCCTTATTTCCGATTCCAGCATGGACCTATCAGCCAAAAGGGTTTTTTCTTGCAAATCCAGTTTTTGAAACTCGCCTTTTGTTAAATCAATTTTATCTGCTAAATTCTGCTGATGGCGATGAAGTTTTGATTTGACCTCTGTCAGCTTAGCCTTGATTGTGATGACTTCTTTACATGTTCTATGGGCAATACTGCAGCAGACGGTGCACAAGGGTTTGTCATGGTCTATGCAGTAGAGTTTCATCTTCTCATCATGTTCCTTGCAGATAAATTTCTTTTGTTGAGGTTTTTTGTCTGAGGCTGGTACAACTTGGTGTTTCTTTAAGTTTGGCATCCTACTGTGTTGCTTCAGACACTCATCACAAAATAGAGCTTCACATTCTGAACACCAGTGTGTGGCTGGAGTTGTCTTCCCTTCTTCCTTGCACACTGAGCATTGGCCATGTCCTGGAAAGTAACAGCGTAAATCATGTATAACTAATGGAGGTTATCATTGGCATACATTTTTTTTCATGAAATGTTAAACTTATTCATCAGTATGCTGACAATGCATTATTGTCTTTATCAAAATCGTTAGAATAACATACCTATTAAATCACAGTATTTCGGTATGATTACACTTTATCATATGATCAGCGATGAAATACTTGGTTTTATCATTGAGATATACTGTCTACCAGGCAACAGTATGTTAAATTATAATATGTCGTTACTTGTCAGGTGCCAGAACTAATTTCAGCCATGTGTACAAATGGGACTAAGGAATAAGTAATATATCATATATCATGCGATCAATCATATATGTTGAGGCATCAGATTTTGTTCAAGAATAATCTCTATTTGTTTGAAAGTTACCTTGTACAACTGAGTCCATGAGTCCAGTTAGAAGCAGTCCTGGTTTCAGCTGCCCCGCCCAATCTTCCACAGGTCTGTCAGGGTGAGGCACTGGGGTCTCTTGTCTACACGTGGGACAGGGGATGGTCTTGTTTCTCACTGCTTCTTCTTTTGTCGGTAGATATTTTCCCAGGCAGTTCTTGCAGAATGTATGCTGACAGGATAGTGTTACAGGCTGAACAAACACCTCCATACACACACTGCAAGTCAGGAAGTCGTCCTGTAGCTTGCCTGCTGTTGCCATCTTGAATCTGTATGCATTGAATTGTTAAATGTCAGAATAAGGGCGAAATAAATACACTTTTGATTTCATAAGAACTTTAGGTGTATTATTGCAGTCAGATATTCTGTTCTATCAGTAGAATAATCTTCTGTCTGGTTATATAGGCGATACCCTTTATTATTACGAGAGCGTTAATCTCCGGCAATTTCATTGGTCGAGAACTGGTCACGTGACAGTTGACCAGAAATGATATTAAATTGACCCCGCTGACCCCGAGCCAAGCAAAAGTGACTTAACTTGAGATGATAAAAAGAAGTATGTCTTCTTGATAGATAAAATAAATATATCCTCTCATTTTGTGGAAGAGTTTTACATTAAGAGTTTATACTTTCACTGATTCTGTTCCACTCATTCGATTATAATATATCACTCAAAGAGATAAACACGACAGGGTTATATTTGTTTTTATAAGTAAGAGTTTCGCAATTGTTTTGTCCACATAGTTTGTCAATTTACATGCTTGTAAATCACTGATGTTATTCTAAAGTGACGTTCTATTCTGAAGTTTTGAACACACACACAAGTAAGAGTTTCGCAATTGTTTTGTCCACTTAGTTTGTCAATTTACATGCTTGTAAATCACTGATGTTATTCTAAAGTGACGTTCTATTCTGAAGTTTTGAACACACACACAAGTAAGAGTTTCGCAATTGTTTTGTCCACTTAGTTTGTCAATTTACATGCTTGTAAATCACTGATGTTATTCTAAAGTGACGTTCTGTTCTGAAGTTTTGAACACACACACAAGTAAGAGTTTCGCAATTGTTTTGTCCACTTAGTTTGTCAATTTACATGCTTGTAAATCACTGATGTTATTCTAAAGTGACGTTCTATTCTGAAGTTTTGAACACACACACAAGTAAGAGTTTCGCAATTGTTTTGTCCACTTAGTTTGTCAATTTACATGCTTGTAAATCACTGATGTTATTCTAAAGTGACGTTCTGTTCTGAAGTTTTGAACACACACACAAGTAAGAGTTTCGCAATTGTTTTGTCCACTTAGTTTGTCAATATACATGCTTGTAAATCATTGATGTTATTCAAAAGTGACGTTCTGTGAAAAATATTTTTTGAACACACACACAATATAAATGAAGATGAATGATAATAATCAAACCATATCATTATCTTAAACAAGCTCCACTTTATAAATGATGGTTCCCCCATTAATATGGGCCACAGGGTCCATTGAACAATTTAAAATCTTCCTTTTTTAAATTAGGAGTCTGCACACAAAGTTTCAGCTCTCTAGACCTGATGCTTCTTGAACAACAAATCAAAATAGGTTTTTAGGGTGCGCAGGGCCCTGTAGCCCTACACTTTTTCATCCGCACTATTCAGGAGTCTATACACACTTTTAAAAGTTTCTGGACCTTATGCTTCTGGAAAAGAAGATGAATATAGATTTTAAGGGCGTGGCTCCTGTGGCCCTTATCAGGGGTCACAGGGCCACCAAAGCTACAAATTATCATCCTCACTAGTCAAGGAATCTATACGCAAGTTTCAGCTTTCTAAGCCTTTTGCTTGTAGAGAAGAAGAAGAAAATAGGTTTTTAGGGTGTGGCCCCTGTTGCCCTTATAACGGGTCACAGGGTCACTAAAATTGCAAATTATTATCCTCACTAGCCAATGAGTCGATAAACAAGATTTCAGCTTACTTAGGCTTTTGGTTTTGGAGGGGAAGAAGAAAATATTTTGTTAGGGCGTGGTCCCTGTGGCCCTCATTAGGGGTCACAGGGTCACTTAAGTTAAAATTTATAATCCCCAAGTGTCAATTCTATATACAAGAACTTAGCTTTCTAAGCCTTTTGGTTTCGGAGAAGAAGCCAAAAAAAGGTTATAAGGGCGTTGCCCTAGTGGCCCTTATTAGGGGTCACAGCATCACCAATGTTATAAGTTATAATTCTTACTAGTCATAAAGTCTGTACTCTGTGCTTTCTACACCTTTTGGTTCTGGAGAAGAAGTTGAAAATGCAAAAGTTTATGGACGGACGGACACCATGCACTGTCATAAGCCCATTGGGCCTTTCAGGACAGATGAGCTTAAAAAAATCAAATACAGAACAGAAACGTTTTTACACCTTTCTTAATAATTAGAATGAGTTATTCAAGTTATTTTTCATTCTATGTCAATGTTAGAAATGCAAATTTTCGATATCAAGAAGAAATCAATATATTTCTAAAGAGCCTTTCAAAATGCAAATCCATCTTTTATTTGAATTTAATATTCACTATACTATACACTTTACGTATAGTAAATGTAAACTAGTGTCCAAAAGAAACGTTACCATGCAAATGGCAAGATAACTCAACCCACTGCAGATCGATACGACTAAAACATAGTTTTATCATTTCTTCAGTAGTCAACTCACTTCTATGCCAAATTTCAAAACATTATCTTTTCATGTTTGCGAGAAACACGCACTTAAAATAAACATCGATTCGGAATCTCCTTAAGTAGGCAAGATAGCAGAGAGAAATTGAACACTTTTGCTTGTTTTAAAACGTTCTAGAGCAGTGACGCGTCAACGAATTTATGTCAAATAAAGTGCATTGTATCAACAAGATTCTTACCTAAATTCAATACTTCAATTCAATTTTATAGTGAAATGACAAACGTTCTGTGCACAAAACAACTTGAATTTTCGATTTATACACCCCATGTGCGTTTGAAGAGACACAAAATAAAAAGTATCTTTTCCTAAAGAATGAAAATGGGGAATACTTCTTTACAGACATATGCCTGTTAGGCACACTTAAATTCGACTCTGTCAGGTAATAGAATTTTGATTCGGAGGACGTTGAAAACTTGGTATCGTTTCTTTTGGACATTAGTATATATCATAACATAACACCCCATTTTCTTTTTGTTTCATTTTGCAAACACCGCTCTGACTCTGTTTTTGTTCCAATTTCTCTCTCTCTCTCTGCCCCTTCTAACCCCCCCCCCCCCCCCCCCCCCCCCCTTATATCCCCAATCTTTATAGCGATGGCTGACCAGATACCACATATGGTGATATGAATTCGGAAAATCTCACACAGATATAGTACATATGATAATTACCTGTTTTCGTGGAAAATTTAAAATCATGGACTAAGAGTAATTGAAGGGTCCGAATGACGGGGTATCTAAAACATCAATAAAATGCCACCTTTTCCTTGAAAATGATTGAAATGAAGATATTCTGACAGCTAAAATGATTTACTATAAATCAATCATTTCCTTGAAGCCTTGAGTTTGGTTGCAGAACGTACAATCACAATGAAACCGAGTGGTTTTCGAGTTTGGTTGCAGTCCCTATAGGCAACTGCAACCAAATTATTTTCTACCAATTATCCATCATTTTTCATGTCTTGACAAACACTTATTTGGTTGCAGAGAGTTTAGTTGCCTGTTGAATAGCAAAGAGGCAAGTTTGGTTGCAGGAGTTTTATAATAAAATAATAAATGCCAGGTAACAACGCCGAGTAAAGATATGACGATATGACGCCGTTATATTCGTACGTCACAATAGAAGTGCCTATTTGTCAAATTAAGTTTTAGTAATTAAGTTCGTTGAAACATTTTAAAAGATCGTCTTTTCATTAACATATTTTCATCAATTGTAATTTGCATAATGGAAGCAATGAAAACAGAAGTCTTCAAAACTAAATTCTAGTGGCGTTTATTCTTGATACAAATTTTGCGTTTTAAATCTACGATCTTAACTGCAGAGGTTATTTTAACTTCATTCCCCAATGAATCCTTTAGTTATAACCATGCAGAGTATATGATAACATATACAATTTATGCTATTTCTGAAAAGTTTTCGTCTGAATGATGAATGATTTAGTTTCAGTAAAATGTACAGAAGTACAGAAGAGATCTGACCATTACACGTCCTCCTGTGGTTCAACATCACTAGCATCAAACTTATATGACATTAATAACTTTCTTAGCTTCTTTGAGAGGCATTTTAGAAGTTGGAATGACAAAAATGATGAGGAATATATGGATGACAACTTCTTTGTTCATTGTATGCGACGTTTCGACACAGACGTCGCATACAATGAACAAAGAAGTTGTCATCCATATATTCCTTATCATTAATAACTTTCTTAGGTTGTAAAATTGTTTTATTTACAAACAACTTTCAATGGTTTCACTTTGAGGTACATATACAAGTTATCTGCAATTAGATACTGATGGTTAAACATCACTTGAATCAAATTAAGATGCAATCCACAACTTACGACGATTCGGATTGTTGTAAACTGTATCGACAGATGACGTAGTTTGTCATCATCAACCAATGATAGCAAACGTTAAGCAACGTTGTTGTTCACGTTTGCGTCGTTAGCATGCGTTAGAGACTTGCCAATGCAAAATGTTTAAAAAACGACATTTTTCTTTAAGGAAAGAATATGTCCGAATTTCAATACTTCATATAAACAAAAAACGCAACATTGTGCACGTATAACACAACAATATATCGTCTATTCATTGAATTGGCAATGTTGTAATTCATTGTTTGAATTATTTTCGTGTATCCATACATCAAATGGTACCCTGTAAGGGGCAAAGTGAGCCAGGAGCGCTTTGCCTCGAGTGACAAAATATTTCTATGGTCAACACATTAGTGTTAGAGTTATCAATTAGTTTTCATAAGCAAATATCGTTTGATAGAATTGTAATTTTCATTCTTTAATTTTGCTGTATTCAAAATATCTATATATTATCATTGAAGTACCAACATTATGTCATATGATTTTGTTTCATTCAGAAACACGTATATCTTCTTTGATTTTTTAGCATAAGTTTGATATGGATTATATATTTCTTTATTTCTTTTTATATTTTAATTGTTTTCTGATAGTTAATGAGTTAAATTGTCAAGACGCTTATAGTTCTTAAAAGTTCGTATATAGTAATAGGTAAGTTTTTGGTTACGAACTTCGAAAATCTAGGTCCATGACATATAAACAATATGTTGTCTATGTTTAGCTTTCATAAGGGTACCTGTACACTGTATGGTACTTTAACAAATCTTTGTTGTATTGTAATCGTTGTAAATGTGTTCTACATTTCACATTTGTGTGTCTTTTCGCATGGGGCGCTTTGCCCCAAGCTAAGAGGCAAAGTGACCACCTTTGTCGAAAAAAAAACCCCTAAAAAACATTTTCCTGCGAACTGAAAATCCTCGATCTAGTGACGTCATAGCCAATTGTTATTGACGCCATGGAGCATAGTTTTGTGATGTCACTCTAAACGGATTCTAGTATTGTTCCCGTAAAGATCAAAGGCGCCGCCCATCATTTATTCCGCAATAGATTTTGAGTGACGTCACGAAACTATGACCCAGGACGTCAATAACAATCAGCCATGACGTCACTAGATATGCCCCTGATCAATTTGAGGCCGGACGTGATTTACAGAATATGTTTATATTTGGAGTAGAAATAACTTAAACACGTAAAAATCGACATACTAGAAAAGAAATACAGTAGCCCTTACCATCTTGTGTTTTGCAATAAAGTATAGTTTTGCCCTGAACTATTATAGTTAAAGCATTAGACACAAGGCCTAATTGTTTGAAGCTATAAAAGTACAGTGGCTAGCGCTACTTTATTTTTAAAAAAAAAAACAATAGCTCGTGACGTCAATAACAGTTTGCTCTGACGTCACTAGGTATGGCCCTGATCAAGGATTTTTAATTGACTTACAAAATAATTTTCGATTTGGAGAAGAAATTACTTAAACGAGTAAAAAACCGACATACAAGAAAAGTAATAGAGTAGCCCCAACCATCATGTGTTTTTCAATAAAGTATAGTTTTGTCCTGAACTTTAATAATGTCGGCCTCATGCTTACACTATAATAGTTCGGGGCAAAATTATACTTTATTGCACAACACATGATGGTTAGGGCTACTTTATTTCTTACAAAACTAGAATGACTGATAATACGATTTAATTTTATTTATATATCTAGATGTATCTCCCCCAAACATAAAATAAATCCATATATCATCACAGGTACAAGCAGCGTTCTAAGATGGCCAACAGTGGTCGAAAAATATTTACCAAGGTTCCGGAAAGGTTATTACATTTTACCGCATATTATATTACAAATTACCGCACCTTTTAGTAACATTTTACCGCACCCCCCTATTACAATTTACCGCACCTGTGTTTATTACATTTTACCGCATTTTTATTACATTTTACCGCAGTATTACATCTTACCGCGTTTTTATTACAATTTACCGCAGTTATTACATCTTACGTCGTAACACACCTTCATATTGTCACTTTACTAAACGGATTAGCGTTAAAATTATATTCTTTTCAGAAACAGTGGGTACTCACCAAAAAATCGACACCATTAATAAAGTTTGGCACATGTGATTCTAAACAAGTTTTCGATCTTCAAACTTTACATGCAGGCAAAATTTCTAAGATTTATGGTATGTTTCACTTTGAATTTCATAAAGTTTGTGATGACTTTCAGAAAATTCTCTAAGAAATTGTGAATATATTGTCTTTTTCGTAGATCAAAAACCGAAATATCTCTTTTGCTTACAGAACAATCAACAATTATTGTATTGTATATGAATATCTAAGTTTGATTAAAATCGGTCTAGAAAATATTCAAACTATTAAATCTACGGAGATATGAAGAAAAGTTTGATTCTCGATGGAGTTAATAATGTTAGACTTTTAATTCTCGGAACTAGGCCGATTTTTATCAGACTGTGTACAGCTTGAAAATAAGTAGTGACATATTTTCAATATGAGCACATATGCACATATCCCTTTTTTCCTATCAACGATTGTTGTAGCGCGAGTTCCAATATTTTTCGTCAGATAACCATGGGTCATGACGTCACTATAGCCAGCCGTTGCGACGGAAGCGACCGGTTTTCTTTATATTTCTTTAAGAATAAAATGAGATTAAATACATTATTACCCTCGGAAGTGTGTCATTTGACTTTTACGAAACTCTTGCACATTCGTGTATAAACTTCACATTCGTTTCGTAAAAGTAATATTACACACTCACTCTGTTGTATTAGGAAGATATGTGACTCTAATCTGTTTTACTTTGAAGAAATAGATCCCGTTTGTTGTACTTGGAAAATAAACAACCCGCATATTTTTATGTTGTACTCTGAAGACATATGACAACAACTTTTATAATGTGGTGATGTATATGCTCACTCTCTTGAAATGTTCCAATGATTTAAAGTTCTAAATGAACGATAGAGGGGACTGACAGATTGGACGCATAAACTCGCCTACATCGAACAGCTAGGACGCACCATTCGTACGTAGGTGCGTTGCTGATCTGAATAGTGCTCAGTAGGGTTCATCTCAGGTGACTAGAACCAACTGATTTCAATAAGATGGGACACTGGTAATTATCTTTTACAAAAATGCGACAACATTCATCAAAACTAAATTATTTATTTATTTACCAACAAGAAGTATTGCCGAACAACGTTAGAACAGGAACGATTTAAACAAAATGAATGTGGGCTTCGTGGCATTAGATCAGTAAACACATATTCCTGGGCGTTGACTTCAATTAAAATAAGCACTTTGCTATAAACAAAACCTATATACTTTGTCGCACTGTACGCGCACAGCAAATTCACATGGCTGTCTTATTGGTAATGAATATAAGCTCACATATAATATATAGGTACAGACCCTCACCTTCCTACACTGTGACCAAACACTCAATCAATGATCCCCGTGAATAAACCTATTATATCTACATCAACCAGCTGTGAAACTTCGTGGAAGTGTTCAATATCTGGTACGCTGAGTAACTTGAGTCATAGCTTTAAGGAAGTCTGAAACTTGAGTGGTATAGAAGAAACTCATAAAGACGATAAACACATTGTAAAAAACTCCTACGAATTAGGAATACTCATCACAATAAATCAAATCATCAAAGGTCAAATATTACAGTTTAGTCTTAACTGGTATTCTGTTGCGATATATGATACCATTAAGTTCTGTTTATTTTTTAGTTCTATTCTTTAAAGTTACATTTACGCAAATTAAATTAGTTGATTCAAACATGTGTGTGCCGAGAGTATTTAGCTACGTTTTAAAATTCGCTTAGGGTTTATCATGACATAAGTTATTCATATTGAGTCAAAAGGTGATATGTTTTTCTTTGATATGTTTTACTTGGCGTCGTTTAAAAGACAATTTCAAAATATCCGTGCATCAAGTATCAGGAATGTTCTGAGGATAAAAGTATTAAAACCGATAATCAACTAGACACTTTCAGGAAGGTTTGCCACGGATGAGACCAGAGCGTTATGTACATTGTCAAATAAACACGGCTATAAGATATAAGTGATATTGCAGGTTGCACGGGGGTCAATAATCGCCCACAACGAAGCTATGTATTTGGAAACAAACTCGGTGAAGATTTGATGCTTTCATGACATAAAACAAAGGGAAAGTAGAAACTGACCGCCAAGATATTAGCTTAATAATATTTGCGAAAAAAACATGTTTGTCCATTTTATGATGCCATTGGATAACGATAACACTGACGGTTACTTTGAGACAAAATGAAAGTTACGAGAATAACAATAACTCAAAATGACAAACCTTACGCCCAGGACATCTTGACTGCAAAATGAGATCCTTTCACTAGCCGTCTTCCGAGCTGGCGACTGGTCACGTGACTGTATATATGTGGCTCTTTATGAGTGTTCAGCTTGAGTGCAATCTGTAATGTAAACTATTAGTTAAAGGACATATTATAGCTTGAGATGTACTGCAATCACGTTAAACCGTATCACCTCGTTTTCTTGCATCAAATATGGGGACTTCGTCATTGGCTACTATTTGACTGTTGAGATTTAAGCTCGGTGTTGTATTTTGCATGGAACATGCAGTAGAGTTAAATGACTTTCAGATAGTGAATAAACATATCATTGTTATATAAGGGATCACAATTTCAGTAATTGAACACATTCTTGTACTTTCTAGGGTCGAGTCACATTCGAGATTGGAAACCACTCCCATGGGACGGAACAGAACAGAAGAACATGTCCAATTTTAACAAGAAAGTGAAACGTGTGGTTCAAAAGATAATGAACTTCTGATATGTTCTAGTAAACTCCTTTATAGGACTGTTTGAGACATCATAGTGCCAGCTCTGTACGAATTGATCCTTTAATATATGGTTTATTATTACAACGATAGGGTTTATAAAATGATATCTGATCGTGAATCATTAAATTCAATTCACAATTGTTGAAAAGCATCTTATGAACTTAACCAGGGATGACAGAAATTGTGTCTTGAACAACATGACCTTTTGAGCTCATAGTGTTAAGTAGCATCTTTGAAAACAACACATGTCATGACTTGATACACCACAAATAATCATATCTGACACGGGTAGCATGCATTAGAATCATCATTGGCTGGAATTAATCTGCTGGAAGCACAAAAATATGTTTAAAATATAAAAGGACATGAACAAAGAAGACGAAAAAAAAACAGAGCGCAACTCTACTCATAAAAGTGTAAACACATTCAAATTACAGATACTGTTAGTTACAATGCACTGAGCTGAGATAATTGCCGGACACCTTAATCATTCTACATCATGAATTTTAAATAACATTGTAAAGGTGACACGAGTCGATCAAGAATAGCTATTCAACTTATTTTCAATACAATGCATATGTACATTTCTCTTGATATTTCAAATTGTTCGCTCAAGGTATAAGTTGATAAAGAGTTTTATCCAATAATGAATAGTAAGCTTGTGTTATGAAAAGTAATCACAAAATCTACGATTTCTATCTATTGCTAAATATATTACATCATGCGGCTCTATCTCCTATCCAAGTAAACATGAATGTATGTGTTGAAATTTTGTTTTTTATCAACGTAGAACAAATCAACTACATTTCATAGGTTCCCTTTCTGTTTAATGCATAACCATACTATCGTCTTGATAGTTGAATTTATACCTCCTGTTTTACCTCCTTTTCCACGTCACGGGGAGAGATATTTACATAGGGTAGGTAGGTAGGTGGAATTTAAGGGCGACAATGGGCCAACAAATGACCTATATGCGCCCTCCCTAATGCTAAATCTCGGATTTTAACTTTGCAAAGAGTGCATACAGCAGACGCATGTTTAGACCCTCAAATAACTACCTTGCAACAACAGACTTAGTGCTACATATACTACCGGATTTGTCGCAGTGTCCACGTACAGTATATGGCTCCCTGATTTGTGATGAAAATAAGCACGTGTAGAATACAGGGGTGCAGACCCTCATCTACATACACTGTGACCCAACACTCGATCAATGATCGAACACAAAGCAAATATATTATATCTAAATCAACCAGCTGTGTAGTTTTGTAAAGTATTCAATGTCTGTTACGCTGACTAACTTGAGCCAAGCTTTAAGGCAGTCTGAAAAGTAGACACTCATAAACACATTGTGGTAAATTCTTTACGAATCGGGTAAGTAACACAAACTCAATGGACAAAAGAGTCTGTTCATCTCCTGATACAAAATGAAAACTATGCCAATAACTGACTTACATATCGCTTGATGTAAGCGAAAAATAAGCAAAACAACTAAAGATGTTAACAAACGTTTATTTTTACTTTCCTTCTTGGGCCCCTTGAAAATCAATGATTGAAGTATGAAGTACAACGGATGTTCGAATTGATCGTTTAATAATGGCATGCAATAATCTGGTATCAAGCCACGAAATGGGTGTTCCGAGCACTGCGTGAAAAGTACTTTGCAACATGTTTTCCCAAATCGTCAATTTCATGTTTTGCTTTGTCAGATTCGGACTTCTTATTTGTGTTGCAATGTAACAGAGAATTTCCGATCTGGACACATATTTATGAACACAATCATTCGGATTTTCAACAATAAGTTAACCTTTACGGTGTTTGTATCTGTTAGAATTCCTTTGTGAAAATGCGTTTTATTTTGTATTTCTTTTATTTAAATACAGTTCAATCATTGTAGTTAAGTTTCAACTGGTATTTTTGTGCGATATATAGTATCAAACAGTATTCAGCAAACTGTGTTGATTTGTTAGATCTATTCATTAAAGTTAAATTTTCGCATATAGAATTAGTTGAATCAAACATGTGCGCATGTGTGACGGGAGTATGAATTGATACAGTTTAAAAGATCGTTTTCTAGTTTATTATGAGCTTAGTTATTCACATTGAGTCAAAGGGTGATAAATTTTTCTTTGATATATTTTGTTCTGCGTCGTTTAAAAGTCAATTTCAAAAGTGTCCTTGCATTAAGTATCAGGAATGTTCTGACGATAAAAGTATTGAAACCAATAATCAACTAGACACTTTCTTGGATGTTTGCCACGGATGAGACCAGAGTGGTATATACATAATCAACGAACACGGCTATAAGATATAATTGAAATTGCAGGTTGCACGAGAGTCAAGATTAGTCCACAACGAAACTATTTATTTGAAAACTTATATGGTGAAGAGTTGATGTGTTCGTGACATAAAACAAAGCGAAAGTAGAAACTGACAACTATGACATTAGCTTAATAATGTCTGCGAAAACAGACATGTTTGTCCATGTCATGATACCATGGGAGAGATACTTACATAGGGGTTACCCTGTTTATTGACCCCCTTTACTGAAGTATCTGGAAACAAATACTGATTAGATTGGTAAAGTACTAGAATGATACTGACCCAGTACTTGACCGTTAAAGGGACAGTTATGGCCGACCTCAATTGGGCCAGTATATGAAATAACATTGTCTAATAGATTACACTTTTGATGACAGCCTGTTGTTATCTGGCTTCATTATTTTTCTGTTATTGAGCGTCAATCTAAGCACACCAATTTCAAAATAGAAATGTTTATTTCAATAATGAGTTAACCTGTTCATGTCTCGCTAGTATTAAAACATGCACTCATTAAACTATTTGTCAAATTGAAAGAAATACATGGATGTCGACTAAAAATTACCTTTACCTTCATTCAACATCGATAATCGAACAAGCTGCTGATGTTTTTCCGTCTTTGTCTAGACGCGTTGCCGATCCTTTTACATCACAAGTATCCGACTTAATCGTACCACTAATATGGCAATGTGATCCAGTGACTAATGAGATATGCGTTCATTATGGAAAGTCCAGCACATTCCCTTGTTCACACATTTGCCAATTAGCAGAATACATCCAAAAATTGTTCCACCATTTCACAGAAGTTTGTAGACACTGAAGCAGTTTTATTGAGCTTGAGTATTCCGACAAACATCCTGGCTGTCTCGTCACTTTGTCAAGTCAAATAAAAAGAGAACGTGCTTTTGGGAGCACGTGAATACGTCACAGCGACATTTGCTTGCTGATTGGATAATGTGATGTTCGTGACAACAGTCACACACTTGAATCTCGCGAAAAGTAAAGCAAACGTTAAATTCGTTCTTCCTGCCACGTTAAACTGAAGAAGTGTGCTCTGTCTTGCATTCATTATGTATTAAGCTAATTGTGATAAATGAGCAATTGTTCCCTTAATTTTCAACATTATTGAATTTTGATAATGACAAAAACATATTTTAACTATGTTTTCCTCGGTGTGTATGGCATTGATATTTTACAAACAAAAAGATCATCTCATGAACAAAAATGAAAAAACAACCAAGATAACGATACACGGTTCGTCCTTATAAATGAGTACCTTGCGTGATGTTCTCATCCTGTGTTTAAAATATCATAATTGTGCTAAATGCAGATGTAATTTTAAACAAAAATACTTTGCATATTTAATAGCTAAGAAACATTACTAACAAAGATGGTGATTTACACACTTCCTGAATACTGACATGTTATCTAATGTTATCTTTGGTACATTCCCAAGTTATACGCATTGATTATATGACTAACAATATCCTAGTACTTTTACTTTTTTTGAATGCATTTGAAGAAAACTCACGATCAGCGATGTTCTGCTGTTCCACCATTTTTGGAGAAGGTGAATGCACTTAACTTACTCAGAATAGTAGGGGTGTATATGGAGCACAGCAGAGCACAGTGGTGTCGTGGTTAGCATCCTAGCCTCTCACGCCAGAGACCTGGCTTCAAATCCCGGTGGAGACACCAAAAATGTTTAGCCTGGGTCTCATTCTGTGCTGTGTCCCTTGGCAAGGTACTTTATCCACATTGCACTCAATTCACCCAAATGTATAAATGTATATTTGAAATAACGGGTGTACATAAACTGCGCCTTCGGCAGCACCGAAAGTACAATTCCATCAGGGTTATAATATGTAGCGCTGTGAGTCAGCATTATAAATGGACTATTGTTATTTATTATTTTACATGTATGAGCGAATGTGATAAATCACTGTGTTTAAATAAAACACTTTGAAATAAGAAAACATGTCAAAACATTTTCGAATAAAGAGGCAAAGGTACCAATAATGTTAAATATGTCTAGTCAATGTTACCATGTTACCTTATTCATAACACATTCCATACTTAAAATCATACTGATCGCAAAATTATTTGAATGATTTATCTTAAAAGTTTTGCACTTATTTGATCTGAAGTGGGCAGGGGTCAAAATTTTGGTTGTTCAGACGTTCGTTGAAATGATGTTTTCGCAATAATTTCGTTAAAGACTTAGTACTAAAATGTGCTACTTAAGTACCAGGTTTGAGCAGCCGGAGTGTTCCAACTTCCAAATCTGCCATAAGTAACAAAAAAGGTCAAACGTTAAATTCGTCTTCTGTCAGCAGGTTCAACTTCACATTTCGTCTGCACCGAAGCTTTTCCATTAATCGGAATGTGTGGACACAAGTCTTACTTGTCATATTGACACGTCTTTGAGTCGTACAAATGGTAACCAGCCTTAAGAGCTCAACAATCGCAATTATTTCTTGCTATTGCATACCGATTCTGACGTTATAACTTCGAATGAAATTGCCATGTGTCGATGTTTAGTGACCAATAGCTATGAAGTTAGCAGTCAATGAGCCGATTAGATCTGTCCAAGTTCATAAAGTGCACGACAACATAACAACATGCCGACCTTTGATGTTTGCTATCTCTGACGTCACTAAGAGACAACATTGGCGGTGGTCTAACGTCACAGATATCGGTTCTCATGCAGTGCAAAAACAACTGGTTTTGTGTTTCAGGGTTGTCAGCAATCCTCACAACCTCTCTGTATAGCCGGATCAAGTTACCATTAGAAATAAAGAAACACTACCGATTCTTGTAAAAAGGACTGTTTTTGATTAATTTTGTCAATTTTCAGTGGGGATTCGCGATAGTTTTGCTATACTGTTTACTGGTTTTAATGTGTTTTTTTCACTATTCGAGTGACAAACATTCATTATGGACAGTTATTAAACTTTTTCGTCACTTGACTAAGTTCAAGCGGAAACGTCACGTGATTATGACATTTTTGCCATTTTTGCAAATATGAATAAATTTTACTCAATTAAAAGTTTTAAACTTGAAAGTGTGGGATTCAACTATGTCATTGCCAACTTAAATTAAAATGTAAATATGAGATCGTTTTCGAAATTTCCGTTTTAGAATTGCAAAGTTTCTATTGGAATTCAGTGTATGAGTCCGAAACTGTTTTTGTACTGTAATTAATAGTATGAAGTATATAGTATATAATAGTATAAATGGAATGAAGTTATTGCCAAAATGAGTATAAAAGTTTATAAGAGATTGTAGCCGAAACAATTTCTGTTACTTCTCCAAAGAAAGGGTTAACAGAACATTAAGTTTTTGGTTAGTGTGTTTACAAGGGTTTTGTCAGTGATTATAGCTGAATGGAACAAAGTAATAGCCAATGGAACATGTGCGGCGGTGGCGGAAACTTCACACAAACTGATAGCAGCCCCGAAATTATTTTTCTTATTTTAACTTTCATTCTGTACAGTGAATGGGATCAAAATGCAATAGAAAGATCCAACCGAACCAGTACTTGTACCACGGATGACACTGTATAGGTTTGCTAAATAGTTGTTTATCAGTCGTACACTAATGAACATAAGCATATTATGAATAATTATTGTTGATTTATGTATTACTTTATTCACCAATTTACAATTCTATTATATCCATGAGCGGTTGTAACGAACATGTAAGCTGTTGCTCGCTTACCAATCCTGTTCCATGTATTCGGAAATTAAAATGTTTAAAAAAGATTCCCAGCATGCATCATCAGGAAGAAAGTGGCGCACTGTTTATCTCATGCATCACAAACCTCATGTTGTAATCAGATTAAAGTGGGATTACAAACTTACTCAACTAAACTTATAATTAGAAATTGTAATTTTCAACAGTTAGAATTCCCTAATCAAACAGCATAATTGATTCCAGCATATCGACTGACTTTCTATCCCCAAATCAGGAGGAAAATAGACTACAACTCTGGCAGAGTTTCGTGGTCATGTGCAATGATGCTGAAATGGTATGTTTTGTAAATGTCTGAACAATTGCTATATTTTTGTTAAATTCTTTCCGACATATACAATATTTTACCTATGACCAATGCATAGTTCATATCTAAAACACTTTTTCTTTTCTGTCAATAATTATGTTGATTTGCTATTAGATATCAGGCATTCAATTATCAGTCGGAACGTTCATTTAATCTATAAAAGCTATTCTAGTTCTTAAGTTACTGATATTTTAGTTAACAGTGCCAGATCAAGCATTGTTCTGCCCTTGAGATACAGAGGTGAAAGCTAGGATATAGCACAAGCATTAAACTTCCTCGGGTATCACGCGACCCGGAATCCAACCCTGTTTTAAGAGTGATTAGCTTATGCTCTACTGAATAAGCTACATCCCCAGTATATGTGTCTTATGGGACTATGAATATGATTCCATTATTATTTTCTTAGCAGAAGATGAAGTTTGATGAATTGCTGGTGAAAATCGGACAATTTGGTCCCTACCAAGGCTACGTGTTTGTTTTGGTTGGACTGGTTGCGTCCTCAACAGCGCTCATCGTCCTAGCGCCAGTCTTTGTGCTTGATATACCGCAGTACAGGTAATTCACTGTTTTCTGTCTCGTGAGATAATGTGCGGAACTCACAAGTGAAGGAAATTGTATCTATTAATGAGGATCATTGTCATTGACTCGGTCCATAACCATAACTACTCTGCCACTGATCAGTTGCTTTAGACTTAAGAGTGCAGTCCAGCATATTTTTGACAAGTTTGGCTTTAATTTATTTCAAATGATGAATTACATACCTTTAACAAATGGTTGTAAGTCAAAACCATCTTAAACGCGAAAGATATTTTTATTTTTGTAAAAAGGTTTTGGCTTGTTGTTTTGTGGCCTGCATACAAATGTGAATTTCATTACTCGCATGTAACACTACACCATCATGTCACATGCCCTCTCGCCATGATGGCTACTCCAACTGGGAAGTTTGATGTGTTGACCATTGTTTTTGTGTGAATGCAGTGTAGATAGATACCAAATTATAAATACATATCTTATCTTATCTTATCTTTAAGAAACTTTTCTTTTCAAGTATTGGGCAATATAAAAGCAGTTTATTGCTGATTCAAACAAGTAAATGGGAAACTAAATCTCCCATATTTCATATGCCTAATCTGGCTTCTAAATATGATCTGTTTGGTGAGATAGACAAATATATTTGTAACTCTCGATTTATGTCGAAGACCCAGTGGTCTGATAATGTTAAACAGCAGATCATGGCTGCAGATTGCCAGATGGTACTTAAAGAACTCAATTGTAGATATTCTTTATCACGCTACATGTCAATTAGATCAGGTACAGAACATCGCTTGTGGAAACTAGCCCAGGAATGTAAAGACAAGTTCTTTGACATTGCCACACTTATACGTGTCGGTGCACAGCCTTTACACTCTAGAGAATGCCTCTGTGGCACTGTAGCCCATGATATTATTAAACATGTTATGCTTTATTGTAATATCAACGGTAACGAAAGAGAATTGCTTTTTAACGATATTATTGATATTTTAAATGTTGAGATGTCTGTACTCTTATGGAATGACGAAGAATATACTCTTTTATCTTTTCTATTAGGCAATATACCTGTCTTCTGTGAAGACGTATTAGATTACGATGTGTGGAAAAAATCATGTTAAATGTTAGCTCTACTGTGAGCAAATGGAGACGGCTATTGTAAATATCAAGTGATTGCAATATGTGACATGTCCTGTTTATAATATTTTGTATCATGTAATCTTCAACTGTTGGAGGAAATAAAGAATATCTATCTATCATACCTTTAACAAATGGTTGTAAGTCAAAACCATCTTAAACGCGAAAGATATTTTTATTTTTGTAAAAAGGTTTTGGCTTGTTGTTTTGTGGCCTGCATACAAATGTGAATTTCATTACTCGCATGTAACACTACACCATCATGTCACATGCCCTCTCGCCATGATGGCTACTCCAACTGGGAAGTTTGATGTGTTGACCATTGTTTTTGTGTGAATGCAGTGTAGATAGATACCAAATTATAAATACATATGTATTGACATTTTCAGGTGTCATTTAATTGTATAAATTATTCATCTTGCAATTATTATTTCTTCTTGATTAGGTTAAAATAATATATTGATTGTA
Organism: Steromphala cineraria; assembly: GCA_916613615.1. Lineage (NCBI taxonomy): Eukaryota > Metazoa > Mollusca > Gastropoda > Trochida > Trochidae > Steromphala > Steromphala cineraria. Next base: position 32,598,014 of record OU744723.1, on the reverse strand, counting down.
GTTAAGAATCAGACTGTCACGTTTTGTCAACCATTATTAAAAAAGACAAGTGGCCTCCAACATCACAGTCCAAAGTTAATAAGGAACATTGTACGGATACAATATTTTTCACAATTCCAAACATTGTTAAGAACAACATTGTTCAACAATAACAGCCGAACTATATCAGCTGCCCTGCCAAAGTGGTAATTCTAGCACAGTTTTGGCGATCTTTATTAATCTATGTAAAATACTTCATGTATGAATCTATATGTAATACCTTTTGTAATAATAAAAGCCGGTCCGGTTCATTTAATTTTGCATTCATTAATAAAATAAACCATATTGTCTAATCTTGTTTGTTGAAATGTTGAACTCTAGATTCATAGTTGTTAAATATTAATAAAATAAGTTTAAAACATTTAAAGGTACATTTTTCAACATTTGCAAACAGTTATTGCTCTTTATATCAGGTTATACTTAAAAAAATAGTTTGAGAAGAAAAACAATGAATTTCATGAGTATGTACAGTACTCAGTTACTGTCCCTCAGATGACATGATTCATCCCTTCTATTACCCCCCACATCCCATGACCATTCCAGACTCAATATTCCTTGAAATAAACACACTGCAATGGTTACATTGTGTGTTCTGAAGATATGGGATTTAAATCACCTGTTTCTGAGCTGAGGTGAACAATAACTAAATTTGTTGACAAGATTACAGAATGATTTTAGATATTTATCAGTTTGTGGATATTGCAAAGGTTATGTCCCACCTCCCTTTTATACTTATAATATTGATCAGTATCAGTAAAGACCAAACATATTCCTTATTTTACGATTAATAAAACAATAAGATTATATATTTAAATAAAATGTGAAGTTTTTCTTGAATACGTACCTGCAAATACATTACACTGGAAAGGTAATCATACTGTCCATTCTACTGTTGTTATATATATGCATCCTGTAAAAATGCAACTCAAGAAGGATTATAGTATATGAATGTATGTAGTTACCTCAAAATTAATTTCCTGAGGTGAACTGTGATTGCCAACGTAAGCGGAAATAAAAACGGGCATGGATATTTGAGTTTAAAAAATATGATATAATTACTGACAAATAAATTAGCTAAACAAATGTCAGATGATGAAATGGTATAATTTAGGTCATGTATGAAATATGTAACAGTGATAAAATGCATGCAACAGAATCTAGAACATCTAAGTCAGAAATTCCTTGCTAAGGTTCTAGATGACAAACACAAATTGACTAGTGATTCAAGCACAGCTTTATCAATCATAAACTGAGGGGTAATAAACATAATTTCAAAAAAAAATTGACATCATCATGACCATGATGTTTATATAAATACTTTTTAAAGTCTTACTTAAAATAACGAAAAGTAAAAAGTGTATGTGTCAACACTCATTTGGGATGAAGCATGAAATTGTCTCTCACTCCCCTACCTAAACCAAAAGCCCTATCTCTGAAAGCTGTATGTATAGGTTATTGCTCCTTTTCGGTTGATATGGGATATACAGCCCGAGGCGAAGCCGAGGACTTTATATCCCATATAAACCGAAAAGGAGTATATAACCGTCTTACACAACATGGGACATCATTTTAGAACTTATTTTACTATTTTGTTAAAAACGATTTTAAAATAATTAGGAACAAAACAGTATTTTTCAGGCTGAAGTAAAACACATAACGCACCTAGGTCGTTATGTGAAATAGCAACCTGTAAAGACAAAGGAAATAGTCTCCCGCGTTGTGTTACCTCGCACAGCGAGCCGCATAGTGTGCAGTGAGGTTGCAGATAGAGACTCTCGACCCATCACCTACCTATCAACAACATAAATTTTGTTTTAAAAACTGTCTTGTTGAAACCTTGTCGGAGTGTTCCTTTAAGAGACAATAAACATTCTTAGTTTTCACAAACAAAATTCATTAAATTTTACCAAGAAGAATGGGATCATTACACTTGCGCAAATCCACACAGTCCTTAGGTTTTTGAATGATAATACTTGAGTGGCATACAATAATAATAATAATAATATTATCAATTCAATTGACTTCCAAATGATTCCTTATTTTATTGGTGCCCTATACCAGATCTCAATAACTACGTCATGCAGAGTATTATTTAAAATAAAGATGTTTAGGTTTTCGTCGTTAAATTTCGTTTTGTGAAATATGAAATGTCTTGTTTTGTTGTATTTAGGTGTGCCATTCCCGGGTACAGTAATGACACCTACTCCATACAGAATGATCTCCACCAAGAACTCGTCAACCTCACTGTCCCCCTGGTGGTCAGTAGCCAGGGGGAGACAACCTACTCCAAGTGCCAACTCTACAATGTGACGGAAGTGAAGTCAAGAGAGAACAGGACGATGTATGAATGTACAAAATGGGTGTACGACACCTCCGTTATCCAGTCATCTGGTATCACAGATGTAAGTAATGTTAAAGTTCACATAACCACAAATATATTTCACTTTTTTCTTTGGAATATATGAAAGTCTGATTACAATATTGTATAGTGTGTCAAAGGTCGCTACTCAAAAATGTTCAGTTTAGTAATGAAAGCCGTTTATGAAAGCCACTTTTGATGGGCCGCTTAGACCTATCTGGCCACAAACCAGTGAATGTATGACTTGTCACACCCCCTTTTTGTTACGCAATAAACACAGCTTCAGCTTCTTTATCTATACATCTATCGTAACAATACCACAGGAAAATTCTTTAGAGAAATCATTTGACGATGTAACACTACCAAGCATTTGGTGTAAAAAGATATCCACATCAATGGTAATTAAACAATAATTTAGGTGGTATTTCAGTTGAAATAATGATGTGTACTCTGTATAGTTTGTTTATTGTGTCACACCACACCCCTTAAGTTGAAACAGTGTTTTGAGTGAATTTGATATCACGATTGTCAAGAAAAGAGATAAATAATTACTTAATTGAATGAATTTCATGCTGATAATAAAAAAGTAACATTCTTATTATAAGTTTTTTTTACATCTTTTAGAATAAGCTATTTAGATTACCTTTCCACACAAGAACGATATGTATATGATTTTACCTTTATAAACCGATTTTCTATTCAGTTCCACATGGTGTGTCAGGACGAAATTCTACGTTCCCATAGTAACATGCTTGCCTTCGCTGGTGGATTTCCCGGATGTCTTATATTTGGACCAATTGCAGACGTGTATGTTCACTTTTTGTTGTTATACAACCCTTGCAAAATTACGACGAATGTGTTAATATTCAGTTTTGAAACTTAAACTTGCTGTTAATTTGCATTCATATTCCTATTGGTGAAGACTAATCATGAAGAAGAGTACCTTAAACTGATCATGTCGTCCAATACAGAAGGTTAAAATGAGAAATATGATTAATGCTATTTACAAAACGTTTCATTGGGTGAATATACTGTATGATTGGTTTATGAAATTAAGAACAAATATTAATAAGTGTTAATAGAGAAGTTGTATATTTGAACATATATTGTTGTTAGTAAACATTGCTCCTTTTACACTGTATAGGGAATTGAAAACTGTGGTTTGAGAGTTATCAATGTAATGAAATACAGAGAACAAAATTAAACAACCGGATAGCAAGTAAATACAATGATATCATGATGATAACAAAATGGTGAATGCTTGTTGCAGGTAGATAAAGGACAGGTGTTAGATTTACAGAAGGCAAATAATCAAAACAAATCTTTATTTCAGATCATAGTTGGATGTTACCTTTGTACGTCTTTGGCTGTCAATACCTTACCTTATAAGTGTGTGATTTCCAATTCTTACATTTTGAAATATACTTATAGGCTATTGAGAGGGTTAATTAATGTGACCAAAAATGTACTGTTACTTCTCAAAAAGGAAATCTGGCGAAGTTTGCTTTAAAAAATCGGTTGTCAATATGATGGATTTACAAATGTAAGGTTAGTAATCATTAAGAACCTCCTGATCAAAACTGAATATAAATAATGTTATTTCGTCAACATAATACCATTTCCAAGCCTATTCATGTTTGCATTTTTTCATTCTTTTTTTTTGAAAATTGTGATGCGTTTACAATGAGTATGTTTGAATCGAACATGTTGTCACACGTAATTGTTGCCGTTTAATAGAAAGTGGACAGATCAGGAAGAAGGGGGGAAAAGGGATGGGGGAACTAAATGAAATAAAGTCATAGTGAGGGAAAAACACCAGGTTTATAACTGACAATCCGTCGACTTATCCAGTTGCATGTAAGCTCATGCTGGCATAGCTCACATATTCACAAAAACACACAAAGAACCTACATAGGTCATGGCACTTACTATGAAAATTAGTGTCATCATTACAACCATTTCAGTTTTGGACGTAAGAAAGCTTTGCTTCTGTCCATCTTGACGACTGTAGTTACAAGTGTAGCTGTGGCGATGGCCCCAAACTACGGTGTGTTTGTCTCAGCGGTGTTCTTCAACAACTTTGCTAGCATGGGACTTTTCATGATTGCATTTGTGATAGGTGAGTTTGACATAAAGTATACAAGATTTACCAAACTTCTAAGCAAGAATCTTTTCACCAACTGAAAAATTGAAAGTGATAGTTTTCTTTCTTTATCAAAGGAAGCAAATGTTTGTTTTAAATTTGTTACATTTGCGGTTCATTGTTTCAATGTATAACTCATTTTGATTGACTTAAATTTGAATACATGGATAATATTTCTTTTCAATGTGTTTGTTTTGAAAATAGTTAATATGAGTACTGTATACATACATATCTAACAATTATAACTCATTGGCATTGAGCATATATATGGAAACAAGGTGTAAATGTGTTCATTCATTAAGTCTGTACGTCAGGGATTCAAACTAAAGGTAGTGTGTAGAATTATCTATTCCATCATGAACGCTTATCATTTTCAGCAATGGAAATTACTGGCCCAGGAAAACGGGCAAATGTCACCATTGCAATAGAATTCTTCTGGGTTCTGGGGTTATTTGTCCTTGACCTTGCCGCGTATTACTTCCGACAGTGGCGCCACCTACGTCTTGTGATCGGAGTTCCTCCTGTCATATTCCTCTTATACTGGTGGTGAGTCTGGCAAAACTGATTCAAACCTGGACAAAATTAGGTTGTCTCAATATTTACCCCTTTGGTACATAACATTTTTAAAACAGTTTTAATACACGAACATCAAAATTTGCACAAGTTATGATTTCTGCAAAACGTATTGGAGATCCATTTGTATCTGAAAACGGATCAGTAAAAACATACATGTTCAGTATCAGCGCAAAGTAGCAGATGCGAAATGACAATAAGTCAAGATAATGATGGAGGTAATGCTTTGAGCATGTCTCAGGGCGCATAGCGACGTTTGTAGGATATCTGGATGTTTTTCAATTATTATAAACAGCTACGTTTCTTTCATTACATTCTATGCAGGATTCTACCCGAGTCCCCAAGATGGCTGATATCAAAAGGAAAGAAAGAGGAAGCGTCCAAGATTCTCAGGAAGATAGCAGAGTCCAACAAGATGGAAATGGAGGAAGAAGTGATGAAGAATGTCACTGTGGAGGAAGAGGAGAAGACGGTTCCCATCTGGAAGATGTTCACCAGTCCTGTTCTTATACTCAGGACCTTTATCATCCTCTTCAACTGGTACCTGTCTTTTTTATTGCTCTTGAAAATCACATCAAACACATTCAATCAATGATGTTTTTTCGAAAGGAACTGACTTTTGAATAAGAGAATGAAAGAAATATCAACGTTGTTGGTTCAGTATAGTTAAAGTAAGTTTGTAAATTGTTACCAAAATCCTGACTGCTAACTTAGGAAACTTATAAAAAGCTTAATCACTCCTATTGGATGCATGGCCATAGGCTTCTTGTTATCTATAAGTTTTTTTCTAGCACCAAACAATAACTCTTAATTTTCATAACTTTAATATTTACAAATATAGTTAGACTGAGCTCCCCTCCAAAATATTAAAGATGCTATATCATACTTGCAATACTTTTTAAAGTATTTTTAATGTATACGTTGTATTTTAAGAAACATTTAGCGACCAACCTTGAGAAAATCAACCTTGAGAAAATCGGATCAAAATTCATCAAATATGAGATAATTTACCAAAAAATACTGAAACGGCAGTCGACATTAGGGCGAATCAAGTGTGGCCATTTCACAACTTCCGGTTTCTAAATGTACGCTTGAAACCCGTCTTAGTCGCGCTCAACTAGATTTTATATTTTCTCCGAATTAGGTATTCGTTGTTGTCAAAGTTGATACCCATCGAACGCAATTACGGTAGTTGAGACACGGTGTAAATCCTACAAGCATAATGATTACGTCACCGAAAGCGGGTTCACAAAATGACATGCCCTTTGACGAGGGTTACTGTGCTTGAAGCGTCGAAATAAGTATGTAATTGTTGATTTAACAATCTAAATATGATATCAAAATTTCGACGAATTTTTTTTCTACAAAGTGATATATTTCATTTCTCAATAGCTTAGTTGCATCCTGAACCTCTTGCAAGTATGATATAGCATCTTTAAACAAATTGTTACATGGACTGTAGACCTTCCTTTTAAAGGGAATTGAATCTTTCCACGATTTCCAGGACATATTGCAAGGAAACTCAGATTGAAACTTGATAGTATAAATATCTTACAAAGACAGCAAATTAGTTACTTTTCAGCATTCACACATTGACAAGAGCCATGCTCCTAAAGGTTTCGAACTACAGCAGACAAACTGTCATTCCTTCCATCAAAGCATAGTCACCTGTCCATCGGTTTAGGTTAACTGCGAACCTCATCTACTACGGGTTAAGTCTGAATGTTGGCAACCTGAGCGGGAACATCTACCTCAACTTCTTCGTGTTCACTCTGATGGAGCTCCTGGCCTATGTTGGATGTTTCTTCCTACTCACAAGATTCGGCAGGAAGACCATTCTGTGTTCCAGTTATCTGGTTGGGGGTGTGGCATGTCTAGCTACAATATTTCCAGTCATCTATGGCCCTTCATGTAAGTTATGTGTATAGAGCTGTCTCCAAGTGACTTTCCATGACTGGAAATTGATAGCGCTGAGGCCTCAGCATTCTCTTCCCACACAGGCAGATCAAGTCATTAAATGTTTGTACAGCCTCTGTTCTAACTAGCTGTGTTTGTGGACTAGAAAGAGAAAAGCCATCAAATGGATGCAATCAAATTTAGTTGTTCAATCAACGATATGTTGAAATGTGATCGTTTTGCCTCCTGGATTATGGGAAATGCTTTGTGCTGAGAAGTACCCTTTTGATGCAAATAGTATGCTGACAAAGTGACAATATCGAAAACGTTTCTTGAGCAAATATTGGCAGCTAAGAGAAAATTAAAGAGACCAGGATTTGGTCTTAATCGAACAATGGTTTATAAATATTTTATGACTTCATATACCTCTGTGGCGAGAGAATTAGGCCCCGGGGAAACGTCTAGTTATGAGGAGATAACCCTATTGCACTTAACATAGTTCTCTCAATGAAACATAATCGAATGAGAAAAGGAAAGCTTTAGGCCTCAGGGGTAGACTCTCTTTTGTTTTACTTTTGTTTACCAAATTTTCCTTTGTAGAGACAAAAGGCTTGGCTTTTGATAAAAATGTCAATTATATATGTTATTCTTAATTGTAGTTTTTTCTAGTTAGACATGATGTATTCTTTATAGACACCACAGACTTGACATTAATGTGACTTGTTTGCCTTTAAGTTTCGTTATTTTGACTATTATAATAACTTCTGTTTATGATTATAAACATTATATTCTTAGCCTCTGGTTGGATGGTGATAACATTTGCCATGATTGGTAAACTTGGAGCCTCAGGCTCCTATGCCATCGTCTACATACTGACTGCCGAGTTGCTGCCCACAGTTGTGAGACAGTCTGGTCTAGCGATCTGTTCTATGAGTGAGATGACTGGGGGAATGATATCTCCTTATATAGCAGACTTGGTATGTTGATACACAACCCCTGTTTAACACCGTAATACACAATTTCTTGTTTATCAATCAGTTGTCAGAAGTGTGGCCCAGTGATCTGTTCTATCAATGAGATCTCCTTCTTTAACAGACCTGGTATGTAACATAAGAACCTGTTTGATAGCTTGATACACACTTTTCTTCTTCTCTGAGTGAAGGAATGATATCTCCTTATATAGCAGACTTGGTATGTTAGTTAACAATCCCTGATTAACCCCTAAATACACATATACCCATATTTAGGGGTTAATCAGGGATTGTTAACAGTTGTCAGAAGTGTAGCCCAGTGATCCGTTCTATCAATGAGATCTCCTTCTCACGGACCTGGTATGTGTATTTAGGGGTTAATCAGGGATTGTTAACAGTTGTCAGAAGTGTAGCCCAGTGATCCGTTCTATCAATGAGATCTCCTTCTCACGGACCTGGTTTATGTGTATTTAGGGGTTAATCAGGGATTGTTAACAGTTGTCAGAAGTGTAGCCCAGTGATCCGTTCTATCAATGAGATCTCCTTCTCACGGACCTGGTATATGTGTATTTAGGGGTTAATCAGGGATTGTTAACAGTTGTCAGAAGTGTAGCCCAGTGATCCGTTCTATCAATGAGATCTCCTTCTCACGGACCTGGTATATGTGTATTTAGGGGTTAATCAGGGATTGTTAACAGTTGTCAGAAGTGTAGCCCAGTGATCCGTTCTATCAATGAGATCTCCTTCTCACGGACCTGGTATATGTGTATTTAGGGGTTAATCAGGGATTGTTAACAGTTGTCAGAAGTGTAGCCCAGTGATCCGTTCTATCAATGAGATCTCCTTCTCACGGACCTGGTATATGTGTATTTAGGGGTTAATCAGGGATTGTTAACAGTTGTCAGAAGTGTAGCCCAGTGATCCGTTCTATCAATGAGATCTCCTTCTCACGGACCTGGTATGTAACATAAGAACCTGCTTGATAGCTTGATACACACTTTCCTTCTTCTCGCTTCGTCTCCTTTGAGTGAAGGAATGATATCTCCTTTTATGGCAGCCTGGTTTGCTATTCAACAACCCATGTTTAACACTTGATACACAATCTCTTGCTTATTAAACAGTGTTCAGACACTCTGGTTCTGGTTCTTTAAGAGAGATGACTTGGATATAAATTGGAATGTTACTGAATAATTAAAACAATACCAATGAGTATCAATATAACTGTTATGTGGGAGTATCTTCAGCTATATGTGTTTAGTGAAATTCAGATGTGATGTTTTACTTATCAACATTATATTCTGTTTATTTCGGGGTTTATGAACTAATCTGGTTTAACGATCGGCAAGATAAGTAAGTTGATTACACCTATGACGTGACTTGGTATGGCAGTCTTATATAACAACTCCTGTGTCATACAAAACTGTTCTCGGTAATCAGGTCTGGGAGAAATATCCATGGCTCGAAAGGATGGATATCGCCTTAAATAGCATACTTGGTGTGTTACTTTTTTCAATCCTTAAAAATATCCAGGTATTGAGAAACGATCTGGTAAAACGGTGTGTTAATAGGGGTGATTACTGAGAAATGATGCATCAGTGTATAGCAGATTTGTTATGCAGACAAAACTATGAGGAATGTTTTTCAAGATGATAATGCTTGCTTGTAGACCTCGTATGTACCTGAATGATAATATCTCATGCATACCGCTAAAAGGGAATAATATAATACTGTCCGAGCCCTTTGTAACATGAGTGAGATGGGATGAGACAAAATGCTAAATAGACATTTCAAATAGTTCAATTGACAGATTTAAATCAGTAAAAGACAACCAAATGTAAGAATGTCTAGTGTATACCTACTAATTGCAACGCTCCTTGAAGCGACAGCTTGTTACATTCATCACTAGAAATGACCAACAATATTTCAGGGTATTCTGGTGAAAGGTCCTATGAGTGACGCACTTCCGCTCATAGTATTCGGTTCCCTGGCGATTTGTGCGGGACTGCTTGCTTTTCAACTTCCAGAAACCAAGGACAGACTACTACCCGAAACTATAGAGGATGCAATAAACTTCGGCAGGTAAGCTGAACACAACGATTTGAGATTATGGATTATTGTGTAGAATTGTTACAATTTTGCGAAAACGGAAGAACTACATTAAAAGAAACCCAATGAAAGTTATAAAACTAAAACATATCATTTAATTCATTCTTATATGTTCATATTTATTTTTTCCCAAAGAGTTGAACATCATTTAAAAACTCAAAATTGGTTCATTTATCGATATACAATCATAACTATATATAACAGAAAATCTCTGATTTTGAATATTCGAAAAATTCCAAATGGCTTATACCGCTCTATATATTATATAACCAGCCAATCGGATGACTTCATTCCATTAATATTTGATTTGACAGGATGAGAGAGCGAAAGGGTTTAATCAAAAGGCTTAACATATGTAAATAAGGAATAATTATGAAAGCTGTTTCTTTGAAGGATTTTTCTTACATGTCCTCTGCGTTTTTTTAACACAATGTATTTTCTGGTGATTTGAATGATGAAACATGACGATGATAAAATTGTTATATTTTCCAGACCTGAAACCAGGAAACTGAAAAGTAATACACATCGTGAAATGTCACAGGAACAAGAGCTGGAAGTTATCTTCAATACCCCAAACTAATTTATTGGCCAGGAGTCAGATCATATTTTATATGGTGCCAATACTTTGTTTAATATTATTGAAGGTCTTTGAATATAAAAAGTATGATCAACTCAATTATGTGATGAAGATTTCAAACGAGGTTATTTCAAGAATAAAGAGGATATATGATATGTAGAATGCAAGTTTGAGTCATGTGAAAGCAATGCAAACAGGATACAAAGTGTGACCACTGTTTTCAATATTATTCTGAATAATAAAATCATTTTTCCAATGATTAATATGATTATATCATTTATGTTCAACGATTGAGTTTAGAAAATATTCCTTGTTTCCGAAAGTTTCCCCTCACCAACATTTGCATCACAAACTTAATGAAATCGTTCAGCCAATGAAACACTTATCGCATGAAAAAAGTGGTTCTTGTCACTAGGCATTTACCGTAATATACTAGACAATATGATGATATTGAACATCGTTGCTTATTGTACAACTAACTTTGATTGCATCCAATCAGGCTTCTCCCTTTTCTAGCCACAAACTCGGCTTATTCAAACAGGGATTGGAGTAGATTATAATTAATTGTTCTATCTCAGTTGGGAGAGAAAGCCGAAGTTATTTAAGAAATTTAAGTTGTCTTAACATAGATTGAATCCCATGTTAAATCTGCATTAATTATAGTATTATCTAAGTGAGTCTCGTTTGTTTAACCGAGACTCACTGAAATAATTCTATATTTAATGCAGATTTAACATGGGATTCCTTTCACGAACCATTACTTAAAGAAAGAAATGCTATTGGAAGGGTTGTCATGATTTATGTAAAAAATAGTCTTACTTTCAAAAGACACTTTGAACTAGAAATAATTGTGACGAAACAATTTGGTTAGAAATACATTTATCACAAAAATCTATCATGCTTTGTGCAGCCTATAGACCTCGGGAAAGAACGAAACATTTTGGGAGAGATTAGAAACGTCTATTGAAAATTCACTTGATTATACATCAAAAATTGTTCTGGTTGGTGATCTGAATGAGGATCTTCTGTCAGCCAAACTTACAACTTTGCAAGAGATTATGAGCAGAAAGGCATTGTGCAATGTCATAAAGGGACCGACACGTATCAGTAGAACGTGTCGAACCTTTTTAGATCCTATTTCAATCAGCAATGACATTGAAATGTATGATAGTGGCGTAGTCGATTTTGGCAGAGATATAAGTGACCACAGAGGCACCTTTATTGCCATTAACACTGCTATTTCTATGTCGCATTGTTATGCCAGAGATGTATGGTGTTATGATAAAGGTGATTATGAACTATTGAATAGTTACATCCGTGATACAGATTGGAATAATCTGATAACAAATAGTGCAGATATTGATCAAGCAACAAGTGTACTTTACTATCATTGAGGCAAATATATAAATGAATGCATTCCTTCTAAAACAGTGACAATTCGCCCTAATGATAAACCATGGTATAACTCAGAAATAAGACGAGAATCAAGAAAACGCAATCGGTTGAGAAAAAAAGCCAAAATAAAGAATAATAGTAAGGATATATTGTTGTACCACAAACAACGTAATAAAGTTAACAACATGAAGTGTTATGCAAAGGAACAGTATCTTTCGAATATTGATGAATTTATAACCGAATTGAGCAAAGAAAACAAACCCTCATATTTGAAAGTTTTAAGAAGTCTTATCAAAGAATCTGGTTCAATTAATCCTATTCCGGCATTATGTAGCGACTCTGATGAAATCCCTAGTATATTTTCAGACTTTGACAAAGCGGAAGCATTAAATTCTTACTTTGCATCAATTTGTAAATTAGATGATATGGACAAAACACTCCCTTTCTTCGAAAAGCTCACGGATATTACACTTGACAATTTGGCTATAAATGCATGTGAAATTGCTGATATGTAATAGATATACCCACACTTCCCGAGGTGTATCGCTCAATATACCTCCTGTTTGAATCGTGGGTCTCCGAGGCGTAGCGTATTCTTTCCCCATCATGCTCACAACTGTGGATTAACCTCCCATTGTACATTAGGGAAGCTGATTCTATTTATAGTTTTAAGTTATATACAGCTCCAAAAAGATTTAAAGCACCAGCTTATTTCTCAATTGGTAAAAGAAAACTAAACATAATTCATACACAGTTGCGATATTCCAGTAGCAAATTAAATGATGATTTATATAGAATAGGTCTCTCAGACCACCCTGAATGCAATTGCAAAACTGCTTGTGAAAATTCTCATCATTATTTCATTGAATGCATTATGTATTATAATATAAGAAATCAAATGTTTCGAAACATTAGATTAATTTGCAACAACAGAGCACAGGTAAATTTAGATTTGTTGTTAAATGGCTGTCCAGATCTTTCCTATAATGATAACGTACACATTTTTAAAGAAGTACATAAGTACATATCTCTTACTGAGAGATTTGTTAAAAAACTTTATCATATACTTGTTTATAAATACAGAGATTTTGAATGCACGATACACCCTTCGTCAAGTACCCTGTATCAGCCCGCAGGGCAGATAACCTGTATCAGCCCGTCGTCAAGGGCAAAAACCTGTATCAGCCCATCGTCAAGGGACTTGAACGTGGAACCCTAGGCAAAAAAACCTGTATCAGCCCGTCGTCAAGGGACGAACGCAAAAAAAAGATCGAAGTCGCGAGGAATTTAGAGTTGTCTCCCTTTGTACAGCTGACGTTAGAACTTGGCCGACATCGCGAAAACGCTGCAGTCACTTGCGGATAGGATTTGTCAGTTTTATTATACGTTGATACCTTTCTTTCCAGTTTGGAAATCTAACCAGAGATTAAATGAACTCAAAAGTCGCAAGAGGCGTACGCTCGGGAGCTGAATGTTTATTGGTAGTTATCCAAACGGATAAAATCAGCTACTAATGTTATTGAATTAAATTTTTAAAATGTTACAATTATTTTTATAGTTTGTTTGGTAAGTATATATGATAAAAATAGTATGATATGGGTATTTTCATATCACATTCGGTATCAGCTAAAGCTCTCGGGCTGATATTGGGGTCTCGGGCTGATACCGAATGTGATATGAAAATACCCATATAATACTATCTATATAACCTGCCTATTTCCCAGTATTTTACATTATGTATCTTTTGCTTTTTCTTTACTTTCTATACCTTGTCCATTTGTAAATATACCCATCGTCTATATGTATATACATGTATGCATGTATATCACTGTACATATTGTATTCAACGTTTCAATATATTATGTCAACATTGTAAATAGGAGAGGGTTGGTATAACTTGTACCCAATCCCTTCTCGTGAATAAAGATGTTTAAATCAAAAACAGGTTTATATGTAACGGAAAATAATCAATTGATTCTTCAGTGCTTTTGAAAACAAGAAGATAAAAACTAGTGGCTGCTGGTGTCAGATAGGTCCAATCAACGTGTAGTATTGTTACTTGGAACTTGTAGCTCCTAAGCAATTAAGATGACTTGTTCTGGATTATCAATGAAAAAGACGTGTCTTATGTCACATTGCACGATTGTATTAGTTGAGTAAGTTGATATGAACTTCATTTCATATCCATAAAAAAAATGCATCAAAGTTATGGTGCCATCCTAACATGTTCATCTACGCATTTTTAGCTAGGCCAGAAACTTGAACTACTAGTAAACTCCAAATCGAACATACATTTTTCTTTTCAAACACAGTCTTGCCTCTGAAATGAAATGAAAAAATATTTCACCAAATGTTACAGAGGAAGAAGTTAACACCTTATAGCAATTGCCAACATTTTCATTTGATAATAACACAGAAGAAGAATCCAGAATGATCCTAAACGTGTCCCTTCTCCATCCTCTTTTTTAATAACCGATTTTCAACTAAACCCCATTTATACATTCAACATTTTTGTCTGATGTTGTATTAAGAAATATCTGTTTAATATTTGACTCTGATTTTCAAAATTTCACGTGATTCCGAATGTATTGAAAAGCTCACTCAAAAGGGTTTCTCCTAACAGAGTCATTGTGTACATGTTTTCAATTCTCTTATTTGAAAATGAACTGACTGTTACTAATGATAACCTTTATCATTGTTTTACACACTTGAATATTTGTTTTAGATTAATTGCATTGGAATTAACTAAAAACTATACGATACATTGTAATGGTTCAGGCCAAATCAATTCGTATTGATTTAAATGATGTTTTGTCATTGTTAACTTCATTTGTAACTTTTTGGTGATCAGTTTTGTTTCTATTGCATTCATATGAGATTTGAAGCTGTTCAAGACACTATTATTTTTTTGGGTCAGTTTTGTTTCTATTTGATTCAAATAAAATCAAATCAGTTTTGTATATATCTGGAATCAATTTTGTCTGTTTCTTATTCATACAAGTACCTCATTTGTTGTTAACAGAAATAAAATATGATTGCGATGCACCAGTATAAAATTGATATATCAATACACATTAAATGTTTCATAAGAGACCCAGAGTGCTGTTCTAGCAAGAAAGGCGATGTGGCTGAAGATCCAGTCATATGTAACGAGGGTTATCACTGGAATTGTGTCTTTGAACACACATTCAAGTAACAAACGTGGCCGTTGTGTCCATTTCCAGGTTTACATCGTCAATATCATAAAAATCGAATTTACCAAAACATTGCTTTTTCTTAAGAAAACATATTAACTTGTATGGCAGTATGAACTGTCCATAGGGATTTAAATAAAATAATCATTCATCATCAAGTTTGAGTTTCAATAGAATTCTGTCGATTCTAGCATACACATTAAAGATAAAAGAGTAATAAACTCAACATATTGTTATACGTATATAACATTTATATAATGTTATAATGTTGTAGTTGACTGCATGTTCTCAAATTATGACGTCAATGTACACCCCTACATGAAGGAAACATCGCATATTTTCATCTGTAATGAAATGTCTCTAAAACAAGTTGATATTAGTAGTATAGTGATGATCATCTCACCCGACTTGGAGAGCCGGAAGTGGGAGAGCCTGAAGTAGAGCAGTGGATACAGTGGAGTCGACACATCTACCAATAACATTCTCATTGTCATTTCCAACTGAATCTTTTAACTGTTTTGAACATAATCTTTCACCTAAAACGAAATACCATTGGAACAATGACTGTTTAGAAGAATATCTTTATAACTGGAATGCTTTACCAGCAGATGTTGTTAATAACTTCAACTCATTTATTGACAACGGCGATGTCCAGGAAGCTTCATCTATATTCAATACTATCATGCAGTCCTGTGCCAGTTTTTGTAGGTGCAATATACTGTTATCCAGCAATATTCCAAAGGGAGACAAATGGTATGACAATGAATGTAACGCCCAACGCCTTCTGCGTGCATTCCAAGCAAGTAACTGTAAATGTGATAGACAACGATATGTGGAGTCTGTATCACAATATAAACGACTATGTGCCGAGAAATGTGCCTTGTCATTTTCAGACTTTACACACAAACTGACAAATGCACTCAATACTAAAGACAGTAAATTGTTTTGGAAAATTGTGAAATCTAAAACATCATTTGTAAACAATAATATTACACCGTGTGAGTGGATGAATCATTTTAAGAACGTGTTTCAGATATCTTTTGTTTCAGCACAATACGTATGTCAGAAACTTTGTTGACTCAATTAGTGATGAACTTATTGACACATCTGTGGATAATGAACATTTGGACAAAGAAATATCTTACCAAGAAATAATAAATGCTATTCATGATATGCAGAACGGTAAAGCACCAGGACTCAGTGGCTTTCCGATTGAATTTTTAAAAAATGCACCTCACCATTGTATTGTTTTATTAAAATCATTATTCAATAGCATCCTATCAACAGGTATCTATCCATCTGAGTGGACATTTGGAGTTATAATTCCTTTGCATAAGAAAGGTAAAATTGATAGCCCCGAAAACTATAGACCTATTACACTGCTTGAAGTAACTGGTAAAATATTTTGTAAAATTATGAATAACAGGTTAAACAAGTGGGCCGAGATGGAAGATTTTTTCGTTGATGAACAAGCTGGGTTCAGACATGGTTTCCAAACTCATGATAATATATTTGTCCTTAACACTATTATTGGCAAATATCTTTCACTCTATAAAGGTCGTCTTTATTGTGCATTTATCGATTTGAAAGCTGCGTTTGACTCGGTTGATAGGTGCAGTCTCCTTTATAAACTTTGGCTTGGAAATGTAAAGGGTAATACCTACAGACTTTTGAAAAACATGTATCAGAATGTTAAAGCCTGTGTCTCTTTGAGGGATGGTTACACGCCTTTTTTCGATTGTTTATCTGGAGTTCGTCAGGGTTGCCAGTTGTCTCCCTTTCTATTTTCTTTTTTTGTCAATGATATTGTGGAAAGTCTATCAGCTGATGGTCAAAGGGGTATTAATCTAGATTTGATCGAGTTGTTCATACTATTATTCGCTGATGATATTGCACTTTTTGCTTTCACAGTTATAGGTCTACAAAAGAGGCTCGATAAGCTTATTTCTTATTGTGATAGGTGGAAATTGAAAATCAATATTGATACGAGTAAAGTTATTGTTTTCAGAAAGGCTGGCAGACTTAAACATTATGAAAATTTCCTTTTGAATGGTAAATCGAAAACTCTGGCTGAACAGGCGGTAAAGGTATTAAATATTCTCAAATCGTCAGTTAAAAGTTTCTATAGTTTACCAATAAATGTTTTGCTTCACATATTTGATGTCAAAGTTTTGCCTTTGTTACTTTATGGAAGTGAGATCTGGGGTTTTCACCCGTCGCCATCTGTTTTGAATGTACATGATAGGTTTTGCAAGCAGATTTTGGGTCTCGGTAGGAACTCGCCGAATATTGCGGCGCGTGCTGAACTTGGTCGTTATTCATTAAAAGTAAATCAATATGTCAAAATTGTCAAATATTGGGCTCGTCTTTTATCTCAAACTGAAAATATGATATTAAACAAGGTTTATGATTATCAGTTTCGTCTTGCTGAAAAGGGTATAGATTGTTGGGCTTTGAAAGTGAAAACTCTTTTGTTTAGTTATGGTTTTGGTAATGTGTGGGCTAATCAACGTATTGGAAATTTATCGTGTTTCGTAGCATTATTCAAGCAAAGGTGTATTGATATTGATAACCAGATGTGGTCTTCTAATATTAGTTTTGTCTCAAAATTAGATTTTTATCGTAGGATTAAAACAAGTGTAGATTTTGAAACTTATATCACTAGTGTTAACGTAAGACAGTTCCGCATTTTACTCAGTAGATTTCGATGTTCAAATCATAATTTGATGATTGAATATGGTAGATATTTAGGTCTTAAAAGGGAGGATCGTCTTTGCCCGCTTTGTATTGTACCTCATATCGAAAATGAGTATCACTTCTGTTTAGAATGCCCTTTTTACCAGAAACTGAGATGTGATATTCTTCCTAAATATTACCATTTATATCCATCAGAATTAAAACTAGCCCAATTATTTGCATCACAAAATACTTTTGTCATAAATTCCCTCGCAAAATACATATATTTGGCATTCAAACAAAGAAATAGATTTCTAAACTGTGTAACCACTACCAATTTATAGTGATGTATATAATATGTATAATGGTGCTCATATATGTTTACAATATGTGTACAATCTGATGTATAATGGGCCTGTGGCCCTTTTACTGAAATAAACTCTCTCTCTCGCTAGAGCAGCCCAGATCTAGACTTGCTTCCATGGGGTGAATTATATGCTCAAGCATCTTGGTGTAAGACAACAATACATCTTATAGTAACTTGATATGACAGTTGATTTTGAAGGATTTGTAAAGTTGGAGGCAATTTTCTGATAAGTAAGATAAATATAGTAGCGTGTGCAAATTGAACAGAAAGAAGGCAAAATGAACAGAACACAGTAAATGTTGAACATAACTGTTTGACAGCAATAGTATCCGTTAAAAAAAACTAGCTATGTTAATAGTTAAAACTTAAAAAGTTACATGATGTTAGAATATTAAATGAATACTACTGGTTTACCTGTTCAAAGATAGATCCGGCTTTCGAGAAGGAAATGTGCAATATGACGAATACACCTCACCTCGTTGTTAAGCTTCATATAAATAATGCAATGGTTTATGACCTCCTGTTTATTCAACAAGTATTCCTGTTGGCAGTGTTTATATGTTTTATATGGCCTTAATATAAATCTGCCACTCATTGATTGTCACTCGAAGTAGGGTTCTACTTTACATGTGTTGGCTGAAGATCAAAGTAATCAGTATGTTTCAAAATATATTAGCTGTTATAAAACTCTTTACTATGAATCATTTAAGAGAACTGTAGTTGTATTGTATAAACGCCTACATTCCATATATAAGATACATCCACTGTCATTATCACCTGATCAATCTGACATGGTTTTCTATTTGAACATTAAATAGTTCTAGTCCTGCCACGAGGTTCTGAATCATCATTGTAGTTGGCAAATATGCACTTTACGTCACTCTGTTGTTCTTCCGCCACACTTTCTTTGGTTACTTTCCTCAGGTTTGATACTGTTTCGCTTCCAAGGCAGTTATCTAAATTACGTCCACTGTCACAAGCGATTATGTTGTTAATACCCTCTGCCTCGGTCTATAATATCAAGAATTTTCCAACGATGTAATTGATGACCTTATTGTCAAAGTAAAAATGTGAACCTTCTATCACTTTTTGAAAAAAAACACAAATATCATTCTCCCATCTGCATCTTGAACTCGCATTGTTTACACTCCGGACCGCTGAACCCAACGTTTTGAGGACTGAACCATTGCGTTAGCGCTGATTGAACCTTTATGTTAGGTCATCTCGTATCAAAGGCCTGAGTTTTAGTGGTTGGATATGTCATGTTTTTATATTTTTTTAGCTAAACTAAGGCTAAGAATATTCATTTATCCTTCTTAAAAAGTATTTGACGTGTCATTGAGAGTCGATCCGACATGTTTACGGTTGTGAAACTCATCGCCAAATGCAGTCAGGGAAGCCTTGGTATATATTGCATGTGAGAACACTAATCAGAATTTCCAGGAATATTTTATTCATGTAAAGGGGGAATTGAAGTTCTCTATAAGTTAAATGATTATTAGAATCCTTTGTATATTTTTTGGTTAGGTTTGAATATATTTTATTTATAATGAAAGTTAGTTGTTGCAAATCTTTGCTCATAGTCTATCGATGATTTAATGTTGACATTATAATGTCCATTCGGTGAGATGACAGCGATGTATATGTATTTGAGATGTCACGGACCGGATAATTGCTGTCTGGAGCTAGTATTGCCACCTTATAAAAATGATTCAGGCTGACTTTTATTGATCCAACTATCCAGTTCAGGTGACCCTACAATGGGTATGTTATCTAAAGTGGATAGCTCTCTGTGTTAGTAAAACACCAAACCAACCACGCCATTGTAAGGAAGTGAACGGGTGGCTTATATTGAATGCATAGATATATATATTATACATTGGCGATGCATAAATATGTCCTATTGAGATTAGTCTTCATGGTCCCATCTGTGATTGTAGAAAGTTGTTCTTGTGGTAGTAAGATATTTCTGTTTTATTTCACATATACGCAATCCCTGAAAGAAAGTAATCCCTTTCGCTAAAATGTTTTGATAAAATTGATATATAATATAAAAAAGAAAACAGCCAAGAGTTTTCAAAATGTATATTCTAGTTGTCCAAAGTATAAAGAAATAACTGCCTCTTTATTATCAATAACATAGGTAAGCATCTTATACTTGATATATCTCTGTGAGTATAAAATAGTATAGATATAATACTATAGAATAAAATCTAAAAGAACAGAACAGAACCTTATTTCACTCAAGTACATGTACATAAAATATGCGTAATCAACATTATGCCATCTTCCCACTTCAACTGGGAGTCTATGACAATATGATCTTTACAGAAAGTAAAAAGAGATATACATTTCTGTGTAGATTAGATGGATACCATTTAATATTTCCAAATGAGTTTGATAACCTCGTAAGTTCTTACCGTTCTATGAGATAATCACACCAGAAAACAAATGCTGTATGAATGGAGCATTAAGGTAGCTCAGTAAATTACTTTTAGCCAATGAACAGAAAGGTAAAATTGATAATCTATTTATAATTACTACCTGTGTCTCTCATAATATTTTTAATAATTAATGTCAATGCAAGACAGCCCATATCATGAATCATTTTCTAATGAGCTTGGCCTACAGTCAATGATAGCCTACAATTACTGAACAACTTTGATTACAGTGCTTCAATGTTAAACTGTTAATTCCTTTGTAAATCAATCATTTTCTCTCAAATATATCGAAATATCTTACATTTTAAAACTTTTAAAACTTCATACACAGAGGAAAAACTCATGTTAACGTTCTTAATCATAGCAATTTCGGACACCGTGGGTTACATGTGGTCGTGAACGTATAAGATCAGGATCATCCAAAGCCCCGCCAGATTTAATGTGACAACTTCCATCTGTCAAATGGTCAAACGTTGTGCAGTCGGTTGTGGTGGAACAGCTCTTCTGACAATCTTGCGAACCCAAACTAGGAGAATCAATGCTCACCCAGGGAAATGTTGAATAGGAATTGCTGTATGATGTGCAACCTGAAAAGTGATACGAATTGTAAGATGTGCCAAACAAATTTAATAATAATAACTCGTTTTAAACCTCATACACACGTCCCTTCAATAGGTAAACCTACATCACAAAAAATTAAATACCAAATACAATGGAATCCTTAATCACTACTTAGTTTTTTTTAAATGAATGTTCATTCTTTCCTATGTTTCATATGATTTGAAGATGTTTTCACTAAAATGTGAATGTGCATCTTATTCTGTGACTGTGAAATATCAGGTAAAATAACAACATGATAATCTCCAGCAGAAAATGCGTCTATGTCAACATCGTTTGTTTCTATATTCACAGCTACATTAGATAAACATCAAAATGCAACTTGTTAACGATGAAGTCTATAGCACTCATTCAACCTAAGATAAATCAATTATTATTGATCTTGACGTATTCCTTATTTGAGCATCTTCCTTAAAACTTTGAAACTTTTTATTTTCAGAAAACAGACAACAGATGCAGATGAGCTAACCAAATATTCATTTTTCATATAAACAAGACTACAGCTTACTGACAAAACAACGATTCATTTTTAACTGTGCTGAATATTTGATTAAAACATTTTGAAATGCTTTTAATTTTGTAGTAACTAATAGTTTTTTTCAGGATGGATATGTTTGGAAAGATCAAATATTTGGCGTTCAAAAATCGATTCGAAGTAAGAGAAGTTTTTGACATCGAGAAAGATAATGAAATTCTTCCCTGACAGCATTTTGTTCACAAAGAGGACATCTTCAGTCTTCCCGTGGAATGCTCAACCATCGACCTGTCTCGATTGGTAATTGATGGTTAGTTGGTGTTAATTTATAAATGGGAAAATGTGTACCTTTTGGCAGAAGTAGACATTTGTCGGTTTTATAATAGTTTTCACAAGTACAATTTCCTTTAGAGCCTTTGAGATTTTGGCACTCCAATTTATAATAAATTGTTTACTGTAATATTTTCTACATATCAGGCAAGCCGAGGTGTTGAGCATTTCGACAGCTTCATAAATACATAATATAAACCACAGTTGTCTAAGACATGTTTCACAAAACGCGGCCATGGCATTTTACTTGTACTGTCTGTTGAGTCTGTTAATTGTAAGCAAAATATTCGTTTTGGTGATGTTACCAGAGAGAGGAAAGACTCGTCAATCTTCATTGCTTCCCGTAATGACCCGCTACTTGGCTTCTGATAAGGCAGGTTTGACCAGTTCTGTATGGATTTATGTTGGTTACTCCCTCCTTTTTATTTAAGCGATTACAAAGATTTCAGAAAGATTCTCACATTTTCTCACATGTTATATCGTTGTTTGGAGAGAATACTGTTAAGTTTGATTGGTTAAACGGAAGGCTGATTGGGCTTTCTTCGATGAACTGTACAGGTGTATCCTCTGTTTGGTTGACTTAGGTATCTTACTTGTAATGGAGTGTAGCATCATTTTGTCGGAGAGAAAATCTCTAGAATTAGAGTTTACTTATTGACGTATTAATCTGAAACTGAACATTCCTTTCTCAAATGGAGCATTTAATGTCATATGGAAAGTAATTATATAGTTCAGGTTTTGACATTTCTTTACATTTCATATATTCATCATATATAGATATATATTTTTTGCAGGAACAGGTCTTTCTTCATATTCAGATTGTCCTTAAAATTAAATGCATTTGTTTCATCAAGCTAGATATACCAATTGTGTATAGTTTGTTTTGGTATATAACCAATGTCTAAAATCATGTTTTATATTAAGACATTTTAATCTGAGTGACAGTCTTACAGAATATTGAAGGGATGTAAAGTTAATTCCGTTTGTTGGTGATTCTAAAAATCTTTCAAGTTAACATTCAATCAGTCACTTTATACCTTGATATATATTCATTGTTATTGATGATTTCAATCTCTGTTTTCATAGTCAGGTCACAGATGTTTTTAAGCAAGTATGACATTCAATTGATAAGTCAATTAAGATAATTGTTGTGTCTACCATAAACAAATTATAACCCTACAACTCATGGAGTGGTTCTTTAAATTCGTGAGATATAAAGAGGTTTATGACGGACACGGTAGGGGAAAAACCAGTGACATCATTGAACACACCCTTTAAGAAATTTAACTCAGAGAGCTCAAATAATGGAATATAAAATCAGAGTGAAGAGGAAAGTTGATGTGAATATGAAGGTCACTTTATAGTACATAGAACTACTGTTTATAAGTAAACTTTGTCTTAGAAATATGGATGTCTAAAGTGTGTTTGCCCAATAAAACCACACATACAAAAAGTGTCAATATCTGGTGTTACCCCTGTGAACAGAATGTTTCTATCAAAACGAGTCTGACTGTTTGTGAGATATTTTGATATGAACTTTGGTTTCAATGTTTCTGTTATGCCACGACAACCAGTGGGTTTTAAGAAAGAAGGCTTACAACACCTGTGTGTGGATGCAGTATGGTGAAACATTCATGTAGCGACAGAAAGTATCAAGTGAAGGTAGTACAATGGCGACTTCTAAAGATGTCAGGGTCGGTCATAATCAAAGATTAAAGTGTAAAAAAAAAATTATTTTACTCCGGTAAGTTATGGTTTTTGACACTTTAAAAGGAAAATATAAGTAACCTAACACCATAACATTAACGGTCCAAGCACAATGATAACTATTATCTATTGTCTAAAAATCATCAGCACAAAGATAAAGTTTAAACTTGATCTATTTATCAATAGTACCACGTTAACATTGGATATAGTATCTATTTATCAATAGCACCAAGATAACAGTACCCTCATCAGTCTGTCTCAAATACAAGCATAACCTCATGTCTATGCATAAATATCATACAAATCAACAACTATACCTTTAACTATACTATAGGTTGAAACAAACATGTACTGCGATAAATATATCTGTATACATAATTGTTTATCAATTCCTTCCTACACTGGAAAACATACAAATATTGTTCCACACCTCAAACACTTTCAAAAATATTTCTTCATTTTCCTCTAAACATTCCAAGATTCATAACTTGTAAACGAATACCAAATGTCCTCGCTAAAGCTCACCAATCAATTTTCTGGATCTGTGTGAAGAAAGACAAAACAAGGCAGATTTAAATCACTCTTTATGGCTTTATAACTGGAAAATATTGTTGTCCTTGTCTAGAATCTGCACATTATATCTGCATCGATGTTAGTTACTCATTTACAATATTCATGAAAATGCTTTCTATCCTAATGTCAAAAGCCAATAAAAGCTTTATAGTATTTCTAGTATTTACCACACTGTCATTACAGTACAACTGCAATGATAACCATACTCATAAACTAATAAAGACATATAAATGCGTAAGTGTGCAGGTATTCATACCCCTATCTTAAAAGCTGTAAATTAAAGTTTTCTAAGCATTTGATATTGAATGACACATATTATAAATATTAAATGCCTCAATGCTTAAATCAATTTGCATCTATGTACTATGTCATTTTCTAGTTGCATCAGTGACTTAGTTTCAAGTTGCTTGAAACGAAATGAAGTTCTGTTATATATATATACGTTTGAAGTCTGAAAGTGTTCAGAAATTATTGATTTCTCTGAAATGACACTTCTGTATTGCTTTTTACTGTTTTGCACATATGTGACAAAAATGTCTGTCGGATTAGACAGATTAGACATAAGGGAGCCATATGGTGCAAGGATGTGCACGCAGCTGTGTCTTAGATTTGGAAGATGTCAGCAGCCAATGTTTTTGAAACAACAACTTACTTGCATATTAAGAGGAACTCCAAATCCGAATACTTCCCTGCTTCTTGATGTTTTAAAGGTGAGTTATAAGGAAGGTTCTAATGTGTGAGGTATGAGGTTACAATTTTCTTCAGTGTCTTTTATTAAGCACGATAAACATAATATGAATATAAAACGATCACAAAAAGGTAATACTTGGATCCAAGATTATTTTTTGACATATCAACTACAATGTTCAAAGTATCAAGTTGTTATCAAACAAAGTATTTGTATTTAAGTATGACATTTTAAGATTAAATCAATGTATTTGCATCAGTCTTTAAAAGAACTTTTGTATCAATATCGATAACATTGATACAGTCGATATCCAGCCCTGTGTTTTGAATATCCATCATCTGTTCCTGAATTAGCTGCGTAAATGAACTTGCTCCATAACTTTTACCCTACAAAAAACTTATCAGCTTTCCTCTTACACTTTGAACTCTCTTCACGAAAATAATTTTTTTTATCTCGTCCATTTTTCTTTTTGTCTACCTTTTGCACCTTTTCATAATCCTCTATCATCTTTCATAGTCATAGTTAAACCACCCGTTT
The DNA here is from genome assembly GCA_916613615.1 of Steromphala cineraria. Classification (NCBI taxonomy): domain Eukaryota; kingdom Metazoa; phylum Mollusca; class Gastropoda; order Trochida; family Trochidae; genus Steromphala; species Steromphala cineraria. The sequence goes on along the minus strand of OU744723.1, from coordinate 32,572,349 downwards.
CTTTTTGTCATGTCCATAGAATTGTTGCATATCCACCTCAGATCCAAAAGAGTAAAGTTGTGAGGTTCCACCTAAAATCTAAAAGAGTTATGTGTGAGGTTCCACCTAAGATCAAAAGAGTGAATGTATGAGGTTTCGCCTCAGATATAAAAGAGTAAATGTGTGAGGTTCCGCCTCAGATCTAAAAGAGTGAATGTATGAGGTTCTGCCTCAAATCTAAAAGAGTAAATGTGTGTGGTTCCACCTCAAATCTAAAAGAGTAAATGTGTGAGGTTCCACCTCAAATCTAAAAGAGTAAATGTGTGTGGTTCCACCTCAAATCTAAAAGAGTAAATGTATGAGGTTCCACCTCAAATCTAAAAGAGTAGATGTGTGAGGTTCCGCCTCAGATCTAAAAGAGTGAATGTATGAGGTTCTGCCTCAGATTTTAAAGAGTAAATGTGTGAGGTTCCACCTAAGATCTAAAAGAGTGCATGTGTGAGGTTCCACCTCAGATCAGATAGAGTAAATGTATGAGGTTCCACCTCAAATCTAAAAGAGTAAATGTATGAGGTTCCGCCTCAAATCTAAAAGAGTAAATGTGTGAGGTTCCACCTCAGATAAGAAAGAGTAAATGTGTGAGGTTCCACCTCAAATCTAAAAGAGTAAATGTGTGTGGTTCCACCTCAAATCTAAAAGAGTAAATGTATGAGGTTAAACCTCAAATCTAAAAGAGTAAATGTGTGTGGTTCCACCTCAAATCTAAAAGAGTAAATGTGTTTGGTTCCACCTCAAATCTAAAAGAGTAAATGTATGAGGTTCCACCTCAGATCTAAAAGAATGAAAATCTGCTGACCAGGGTTTTATACTTCAGAAAGACTTGATATGCAAAACAGAGGCAAAAGAGGAGATAATTCTACTTTACTCTCATGCAGGACTAAAACGATTTATCTTACCTTGCATTAAAATACTCGATTTTGATTGGCTGTTGATCGAATCGTTTTATCTTATGTACCCCCCCAGTCTAAAATCTCACGGTGTACAAATTTCATGTACCCCGCTGCCATAGCAACAGCTCCTCTCCCAGAAAAGGTGTCGCATTACGTTACTTTATGGTGCACGTCATGATCAGAGTTGAAAATTATTCTAGACTGCGTGATAAACATTTGGAAAGAATGATATGATTTGCTTACCTCGGACAACACTATCTTTAAGTCATTAGCCGAATAAATCCGACTTAATTCGAATGTAAAGTTCTAAGGGACGTTACTCTAATGTGTTTTCATTCGTCGTCTGCTGTTGCTGGCCTGTCAAAAAATGAAGCGATTTGCATGTCACTCTGAAAGTGATATACTGGCAAAAAGAGCGAATGTTATTCCAAACAACACTAAGAAATCAAACACATTAGCCGCAGTGCTGTTGCACGACTACCTGAAGGAAAAAGGTCAAGATGGAGACTTCGAAAACTTTGACAGTGTTCGCTTGTCTGAGGTGCTCTGCCATTTTTATGTGGACCTGCGTACAAAAGATGGAGACTTGTATAAAGTAACTACCATGGAATCGATCCGACATGGACTTAACAGGTATCTAAAAGCACCCCTGCATGTGAAAAAGTTTGACATAATCAAGGATGCTGCTTTTGTCGACGCCAATGAATGTTTCAAGACCGCTATACTTGAAGCTAAATCTCTAGGAAAGGGCGAAGTATCCCATAAAGAAATCATCAATTCAAGCGACAGAGACAAGTTATATTCAAGTATACATCTAAATCCAGATACCCCTGTTGGGTTAGCCAACAAAGTTCAGTTTGATATCCGCCTGTATTTCTTCAGGCGTGGAGCTGAGAACATGGATATCATGACAAAGGATACCTTCGAAATTGTCAAGGATCAAGACACTGGACTAAGATATGTGAAACAGACAACAGGTAAGTCAGTCAAAATTTCAAAGGTAATCAGAACTTATTGATATCTGTCGATCAGTAATTGTTCTATGCTATCATTGGATTAGATATTACAACTTGCAACACATCAACAGTTTAACTTATTTTTCAGTTGCTATTCATTAAAATATTGTAGCAAATTACTTGCTCAACTTGATATTCACATAATTTAATGTGGTAATGAATATGTCACTCATTTGTAGATTAATATATGAATAAATCACTTATATTTCAATTATTAGGGCATAAATCATGAATACTTTGCAACCTATTAATATTTTCATATTCTGGAATTGTTACAGGTGAGCTGACAAAAAACCATAGAGAGGACAAGGAAGCATTTGGAGCTTGCATGCCAGAACTACCGGGATATGACATGTGTCCAGTTCGATCCTTCAGCCGCTACCTAGCCAAGCTGAACCCAGATAGCGAAAGGCTGTGGCAGTATCCTAAAGAAAGTTTCAACCCAGATGATGAGTCGTGGTACACTAAGCGACCCCTCGGCAAAAACACCTTAGGAAGTAAGAATGATTTTCTGCTGCTATTTCTTTATTTTCAAATTAAAAGTGAACAAGCTTTTAATACACCTCTTTATCAAAATGTACATTTAGAGTGGTGTTCATTTAATATGAGAAGGAAAAAAATAGAATAAATTAACTACTTTACTTTATCAATATATGTATTATCTGAAAATGTACCCTGTAAGTTTTACTCATTATTTAATTGATATTCCCCATTTTCAAATTGATGTTACTCTTATAAAAATACAGATGCATATTTTCATTACTATTATTATTTATTTACAGAGTTCATGTCAACCCTAAGTGAAACATGTGGATTGTCTGCTCGTTACACCAACCATTGCATTCGAGCCACAGGGGCAACAGTTCTGACAAGATCAAATTTTGCAAGCTCCCAGATAATGAGTGTAACAGGCCACAAGAGTGTCAGCTCTTTGACCTCTTATCAGAAGACATCCACCCTTGAGAAGATTCACATGGGCAGAGCTCTTGCTCAGAGTATGCACCCCTCCTCTTCAGGTGTCAAGGCTCTAGCTAATATCACTAATCATAAAGCTGCTGTATGTGATGTCAGTAACAGAGAGAGGTCTGTACAACCTGTATCAACCTCAAGCTCATCTGAAAATGCCTTGGATATTTTGCAAGATGTGGACCTAGACAATCTGTTTTGTGAATTTGACTCAATGTCAAATACTTCTTCACAGGTTCAAATGAATTCTAATGCCTCCATGTTTCAAAATTGTAAAATTGGTACAATTAACTTGATTGTAAAGAAGTAACTCTCTCATCAACCTGTCATTTGAAGAAAATATCACTTACTTGAGTTGATATATGTGAACAAGTTCATATGAAAGAAAGTGACAATTTAACACCTTCTTTTAATTTTGGAGAACATCTCAAATACTGAACTGTGTATTTTTGAAAAATTCAAAGGGTCATTGACCTATTACTTTTCAAATTGTTGAAACTTGTTGTTGAAGTTAATAAATTTATGAGTTTGAATTAGACTTCTCTGTTATTTTTTTAAAACTTGAAATGGACTTGTTGGTTATGTCATTTGATTTGTTGAAAATCTGGTATTTTAACACTTGAACTAAAACTTAATACACAGTTTCTAAGTCATAAACTTACAAATATCCGCGTTGAAAATCAATTAATGAAATATAGCTGTGCTTGAGGCTATATAATAATTATATTTGAAGTCTGATAAACAACATTACAATTATTGTCCCTACAGACATTCGTTTTAGAAATGAAAATATTAAACCATTTGTTTTTCAGTCATTTAATGTAATTTTTCATGAAAATAGCAAAGGATCAATTATTATCAAGAATTAACTCATAATAGTTTCAAAAGATAAGGTGAAATAATTAAGTTATGTCTGATCGTTGATGAAACGGTCAACGAATTCGATGCAAAGGGAGATAACTCTGAATGTGTGATGTCGTTTTCATTGTTATTATTCTATTGAAAAATAGCTAACTTTCTTTTTCTTAAACATCAAATAAAAATCATATCCAATATTTACTTCATATTGTTTCATATGTAAGCGAAAACATGACTTCTTTCAAGTCATTCAAACGGAAATACCTAAATATAGGCCCAAGACCGATCTGACATCGCGCACTTGACTCAATTCGTTCTTTTATTTTCGAAATACATTGTAACTGAAAGAATGCCGGTAAGATAAAAACGTTGTACAGCGGTCCCGAGGGGTACATGGTGTGATGTACCCTGTGTGTGAGTCTATGTTCCCCGCGGCTAACGCCTTGGGGAACATAGACTCACACACAGGGTACATCACACCATGTACCCCTCGGGACCGCTGTACAACTTATAGTGTAAACAGTGAAACACGAGGAAGCAACGTCAGTAAGTGAATATAAATAATTTTCGGGACAGTTTACCTGGTTTTTAAACTAATAACTATGTGAAAGGGCAAAGTTAATTCTTAGAATGTCATTGAACATGCCTGTTATCTGAATATCATATGTGTTTTCAGACTCAAGGAGCTACCTATGAACAGCTGTACTAAGTTGCTTCAGGTGCTTTAAATGTATCAATTTATTTATTACATTGAATGAACAAAAAATATTCGTAAAGAGTAAGGTAATCATGTATTAGGCAGTTAGAAAAATTAAGTTATCAATTTCTCTAACATATGATTTGAACATTCCAAAAGCCTGAATCATATTGAAAAGGAGTGACTACCATTTAACACACTTATTTAATGTGTAAGGTGTAACCATCAAATCAATTGGTAACATTGTCACGAATATAATGATTAGTTGTCATGCCTAAATGTTGCTATACTTGAATAGTTTTTAAGTATATCTTCCATATATTAACATCCATTATATTTCAGTGACTCCTTCACAGTTTTACATCAATGTACCTCAAGACCTGAAAAGATCCAAATGCACTGTTAATTCCATGCAAGAAAGCTCCATACACACGAACATTATTTATATTCTGCTCAACTGCAAGGTGTACGAGTCAAAGTGCTTCATGCAGTTAGGGTTCTTGGACATCTCCACCAGAGAACTAAGTAATAAAACCTTGGATCTGTGTGAGAGACAGGAGTACCGGAGACAGATCTTCTCTGGTCCCTGTGTCAACACCAACGACAGGTGCTTGTACAGTACCAACTGTGGCTACAACCTTCTTCTCACTATCTACAGTGAACCAGATCTCTCCATGGAGAAAATAACCAAGGACTTTACCATTCGAAAGTTTGGGTGCGTATAAATTATTATGATGCTTGTCAAAACTCTTTCCATATATACAATGTCATTTTGATAACAGGGGTAGTTGTTCATAGCTCAAAACCACAGAGAATTTAGTTATGAAAAGGTAGATAACGGAATATAATTCTCTGTAAAACTGACCTTTCGCTTCGATTTAATAAAACCTAAATCGAATGCAAATTACCATGTTAACTATGTTACACATTTCAAGTCTTTCATGATTTAGTTTTAGCAAGTATATATCTTTCAACATGCTACCGTTTACAGAAATGACAGAATCAAACACATTTTATGATTTTTCTTGCTAAAAAAGGGTTCCGATTACATTAGAGCGTTGTTTTCATGAGTCATGCTTGTGTAATCATGACCGGCTGTCAGAAACAGTTAAACCATGGTTTTTGTTCTTTCCTTTTTGTGACCAATGCGATAATGATATTGACACTAAAATTTGTCCTTAGTCAATATTGTTTTTGTAGGTTCCACAGAAACCTGGTTTTGACCCCATTATAAGTTTTGTTATTATGTAATTTTGATATTAAGCACATTGCATCATTACATAAAATTAGATATACTACGAGCCTTCATGTCAGTTATTCAGTTCTATCTGTAATATTTGATTTTAAATTCATGTTAGCAATCTGGAATGCGGACTGTCTAGCATGAAATCATGAATAATACAGGCTTTCAGACTTCGGGGCAGCAGTTCAGATTGTGGAATGTCTAGTAAAAATAAAAAAAATATCGAGTCAACAAATGATTACACATATTGGGTGAGAGAGTTAATGCTTAATGCCGCTTTGGCAATATTTCAACCATGAGCAGAGGGTACAAATATTGGGACCGTGAATGACAATTACATGAATATCATTGACTTTCAGAAATTACATCAGCAATTCAGTGTGTGGACTGTCTGGGAAAAGGAACATTTTCTGTATAACGAGAGGGAAAATGACAATCATGACTATGGTCAAACAACGTGGACAGACAGAGCTGGAAATAACCTCATCCAGAGTGAATAACATTGGTTTCGGTTCTGTGAGAGATTTGCTGTTCACTGGAAGAGAGTATGTTGGTCAATATATTCTTAGTAACAAAGTTCATATAATGTTACTGTCACTCGACTTAAAGGGACATCGAGTCAAGATTGAATGGTCTGTCAAGTATGCAGCACACTCAATGACTATATTTGCTGGGAATGTTTTATTTAGTGGCAGAAAACTTCGCCAACCATTCTGTATTTGCAGCCTTGACTATCTTCATACAGAACTTAAAAGCCTGAGTAATGTAACAGGCACAAACAAAACAAAACTCATATAAATAACAATTTGTGAAGACTATCTTTATTTTGGATCGATTTTATAACCAGGTATTGTGATAAGTTTAAGGAGGACAACGATACATAATAACATTATATGTTTATGAACTAAATTTTAATCAATGTTGATTGGCTCAAGAATGATATTGTTTGTAATATGTGACCCGGACAACTCATGGAGTAACTCTGTTAATGTACAAAGTGTTTAGAGGATGAGTTATGTTTCCAAGTATGGCTTATAACTATGTTTAAAAGGGGTTTGTTGAATTCTGTATATTCAGTTTAAATGTTTTTATTCATACCACAACCAAAAAGGAAATGATTATGCTTTTTATTGTGATATGTGTTTAATGGTGAACATAATTTGTAAATGTGCTTGTAATAAAGTATTAAAGTATATCTTTGGTCTGAAAGAAATAGAAGTAGCATATTTTAAATGCTATGAATAAATGTTTTATCATTTAAGGTTGATGATTTATCTATAAAAGTCTGGTATTCTGAAGCACCACTAACATGTATGGAAACCTATAAGGGACAAAAGACGAACCTCAACATTTTAAGTTATATCCATCGGTAGATATTTCCCTTGATTGCCTAAACTGTGCAAGGTCATGTCTACACACGTTGTTGCACTCTTAGGGTGACATGTTATTTAATGCACAAAACAAATCGATACGTATACTATCTTCTATCATTGCACTGGGGATACCTTAGTGATGTAAGCTTTATTTTGTGCATCATGACACGCATGGATCACATTCTATAAATACCATCGTAGAAATGCTTTAAATCAAGAAAAGAATTAAATCAAAAGTAAATTTGCCCTATAGATTTAAACATTAGAAGTACTTCTTTAGGCAAGATGTGTATATCAGGCCTATCAAACAAAAACAGCCCTACTACGCCTAAAACGTGAAAAAGTTCGACACTGAAGCATTAGAATAGGCAACGAAAAACGTAAACCCCAAAAATGTAGCCACACGCATGCGCACATTGAAGCTGAAGGCTCTATCAGGTGTTTACATTTGCGAGTGTGCACAAAATGCGGTTGCTTTACCTTCCTCATTTATATTCCTTTAATTGTTTTATTTTACTTGACATAATATATTTTCTAGGACATGGAATAAATGCGGCACTCATTTGCTTTTATTTCAACTTTACGTTTTTCGTTGTCTATTTACGTATTTGTGTTGAGGGACTACATTTATGTCGCTTTTTAGAGGTTTATTTCGATCCAACGTTTTTCAGCATAGTAGGACAACGTTGTTTAGTAGGCTTGTATATTTTATTACTTTGTCTATCCTAATACAGTCAGGCCTCGATAATCGATAATCGATAATCGATAATCAAAAACGTGCAGATTGTGAAGCGTTCAGATTACTGAAATGAACTAAACAAGTTGGAGTTACTCAACTTTGAATCTACTGACAAACGAGAACGTATTTAGTATATCAAGCGAGTTTATTTCATATACATATATATACTTATAACTATTACACAATTTACTGAAATAATTAAGCTCCAAAAACACAAAGTGAGACATTTCAATTTATTACAATCACAAACTACCGTCACGCTCAACTCACGTATCAACCCACTGTCATTTAAGTTTACCGATCCAATCAGTGTGTTGATCACTTACCCGAACGGATTTGATGAACGGCCGGATTAATGAAGCAGAAATAGTGATAATTAACTAATCCGTTACAGCTAATTGGCGTTCGGATTCAGAGACTGAATCAACGGATTAATGAATCAACATTTAATGAGATTAGTTTGGTTACAGCTGGCTACCGTTCAGATACCGCGGGATTCGGATTATCGGTGGACGGATTATCGAGGTCTGACTGTATTGCAATTCATTAACCTTAACACTTATAGATACATGTATAATGCATATGAAATAAATGTTTGTCTACCTTAAGATCGATTCAAATATTTAAAGTAATTCCTTCTCTTTTTCTTTGAATACACTTGTAAATATACTACCCAAACAAAGAAATCCATAGCTGAAAACAGATTCAATCATTTAGTAATAAGTGGCGGCCAGAGTTTGAAAAGCATGTTGGAACATGTACTGACAAATGAAAGTAAAAACCTGTCAGAGTAAATAACGTGTGTCAAAGATCAAGGTCACTAAGCAGGCGATATCTTGAATGACTTCAAATAGGGTTATTTTTACCTTGCCTTTCGCGTTCCATAGATTCCCTGTTAGAGTGCCTTTAAATGTTCTGATTTTCTTCCAAAAACCTCCCTAGCATGACCAAGTAACCAAGAGAGAAAATAGAATCCCAGATGGGAGTGGTCGTCCAAACTTCCGAAGTCGTCATTACCCAGCACAATTAAGTGTGACTCAATCAAATTATTGCCAACATCTTATCATTGTACCTATAAACACATTGTATAATGTAACAATCCCTGTTTGTACTCACAGATCTAGAACTGGTTAATGACATCATTCTGTTCAACTTCAGATTGTGATGCCATGGCTTTACTTCACAATTCACAAATGACAGTTGATTTCGTAACTCCAGGTTTTGATTGAACATGTTGGTTGTGATGTGTATGCAACTGGAAACGCATTAATCTTTCAATTTCACTGCAATGTAGTCTTTATTGAATCTCTGAAACACATTTTCAATGACAAATGTTTTAAGCTCGGAAATGGTTGTAGAAATGTTAATCACAGACATACTGCTTGGATGTAAGCGTCTGATTCATTTAACAAATACTAAATTGAAAAACAATGGCTATGCTCTTTATTATCAGCAGTATATACAATACATGTATCTTAACAATATGAAAACAGAATATGCCATATCAGCATGGTTTCCTTTATTACCCTTAAGATGAATATCTTGATTTCTGATTGGCCAATAGACATTGCATACGTAATAGAATGATTTCACAGGATGCATGTGTGGCACATCCCATCAAATTTATCAATGACCTAACATTAAGTTCGTGATGTTATCAGGAATCTTTGAGTGAAATTAATGTCACTATCACTTATATACTGTTCACTCAAAATGATGCATATATTTTCACTTAAAGTCATGCATGCATAAGAAACTCATTTACTGTCACTCCCTAAGATCAGGCATAACTTTTCTATTGGTCTCTGCAACACAAATGTCTCGGTCCTCATCTCAACAAACCTAACATAGCCCTTTTTGTCTAGGAATACTTTCTAAACCCTTCCAAGAGTCCAGACATTTCTTGGCATATTGTCGACGATCAGGACGATATCACCAACACTAATGTTCCCCCGGGGTTTCATCCATTTCTGTTGTTCCTGAAGCTGCATAAGGTATTCTCAGGACAAGCGCTTCCAGAACACGTCAGATAGATACTGCACCTGACGCCATCTTCTATTTGCATAGTTGTCAGACTTGGTGAAGAATCCCGGCAGCATGTCTTCTCCAGGCTGTAGGAACAACAGATGATTAGGGGTTAAAGCAATGAGATCATCTGGGTGACTTGACACTTGACACTTTCATTATCCGTCGAATGTTCATGATGGCTTCGACTTTGCAAAACTTTGCAACCAGTGACCAACGGGTGTGTCACTGGTGTGCCTTCTGGCTGGATAATTGAGGGTGCGCCACGGACTTGTTAAAGTGAAGAAAACATTCATAAAATCGCTTAAAAATTTGTATGGTGCTATAAGGAATACGTTAAAAAGTAAGACTTATTATGAAATATTGACTTTGAAAGTTATCTTGAATGATGCTTTGTTCACTTTGAAAGATATTTGTACAATTAGATAAGTGTTCACATTGATATGTATAAGACATATTGACCTTGTAGAATATATTGATTTTCAAGTTTTATATTATCTTGACTTTGGTAAAAAACTGACTTTGACATCATTTTTATTTGGCAAAATGTAGACTATAAAGAATACTTTGTGAAATATTCAGTTTGAAACACAATGTTTATAAAATTTGAAAAGTATTTTGATTTTGTGGTCTATTGACTTTGAAAGATTTAATGAAAGTAAGAGATAATGAATTTAAAAGACCATTCTATCTTTAGAGATAATGACTTTACATTTGTTTGTAACTTTGTGCAATTTTGATTTTGAAAGACTTTTTGATTTTGTTAGATAGCTACTTTGAAGTGTACTTTGAATTACGACTGAACTTAATTAATCCTGTTTTTAAAGTTGGTGAATATGGTCTTCAATGATGTAATGTTATTGTAAACATCGTGAAAAGAAGAGTAATGTAAAAAGTTTGTATTGATAACTTCATTCATAGAATAAATATCAATTATACAGTTTTTGGAAATATTAATAACAGAAAATTTAACAATTCTTCTCGAAATCATGATAAAGTAGAACATGATCATTCTCACCACTTGTGATAACAACTCAATATACGACATATCTATCTCATACAGTGACTGAAATACCTTCAAAAGGCCATCTATTCAATTAACAGTAATCAATTTTCTTTCTTACACCATTTTATTACAAGCAATGCATGAGGAGAGTAGTGTTTTTGTTATAGAAATTTGTTAGAGGTATTTATTTGGTATAATGGTCTAATTATCCACCAATCATAAACCGTACAGAAGTAAAGAAGTTCATGTCTACTTGTGTTGTGTCAATGCAACCTACTTCCATATGAGTTGCAATAATTCAAAACTACTTACAATCGTTTACAAGGAAGATAATCAAAAGTAATGTAAAAGTGAAAAGATAGAAAAACCTGTTACAAAGAGATTACAATTCGATCGACTTTGATAGCCGAAATGTGCCTAACTCGTCATAGTGATATTACTGCTCACAATAATTGTGTATGAACGTAGATTCCACAATGAAATAAAACAATCAAATACAAGCATAGTAAATGCCACTTAAAAAATCTTTTTCTCCTGCATACTAATCCCTGACACTGATCCCTGATCATTGAACTGCCTAGACCTGTAGTATGTAATATAAACACAGTCACTATAGTGTTCAACTAGGTTGGTATCTTCTCTGGTGAATCTTGTCAATCAGCTATCCAGGCTTTCAATAGGGCTTCCACAAAGAAACCTAACTGACCCCGAGATTCTCTGAGAAAGCTATATGAATATGACAAAAAATTGATTACATTGTCGCTTTTATTACCAAACAATGTTTAAAAATGGAAGAGTTATCTATAACAGGCATGACTTGACAAACAATGAACATATTCGTAAATGGAGAATATTACAAACTTTTGTTGAGCAAGATTATACATTTGTAAGAATCTGCATTTCAAAAACCTGCTTTCAGCTTAACATGTTGTGTGTATTCCAAATATACATCTGTACACTGATATCAGGTTCACAACAGATTACAAAACAAGTATGATAATATGTATACAAGAAATGCAAATCAGTCCAAGGAAGAACATTTTGAAATACTATTTACAACAGTTTTGGATCAGATATAATAATTTCATACACTTTGTGGTTCTTGTTCTATTCTGTCATCAAAGAAATCTCAAAAACTGCCAGTTACTATCATGTGCAATCCAACACTGACTCAATGTCAACTTTAAAATCTTCAATAGCTTCTTCTTTCCCAAACTTTAACACTATAAACATTGCATCTGATCCAGAACAGAGCTTGGTTATATGGTATTGATTATACATGATTATATGATAATGATTATATATTTTAAAATATCATAGAGTAGGATTGAAATAGTTGAATCGTTCATTCCTTCAGGGTGATAATGTACAGCCAATGAGCAGTGCTTGCACTGGATATTAGGTTTAAAAATGTTCATTATTATTATTATTATTATAACCTTGCAGTCCTTCCGCATCTACAAAACATATAAAAACCATGCTTTCAGCATTAGTGTTGACTATTTATGTTTGTTATCACAGTGACCTCTGTACAACAAAAGCAATAAAAACAACAGAAAAAAATGTGTCAGACATGCAAATAAAAAAATGAACAAACAATGATTTACAACAGATTGAAACAAGAAATATTCATTCCATTCGCTTGATGGTTCTAATCCCCTCTCTAAGTGTGTTCCAAAACACTTCCTCCCCATACAAGTCGGTGTTGTACTCCAGGTAACTGTTGTTGGTCATCATCATTGCCAGATCCTTGGGCAGCTGCTTCACATCAACCTCCTCCAGTAGAATCACCAGGAGGTTGCTCAGTTTCCTTGAGATCCCGTGAACTCTTGCCATGTGGAACTCGTAGATGCACCACTCACTCTTCAAAAAGGCTGGCGTCAACACAATTACAGTTTTCCGGCTGTTTTGGATAGCATTGATGATGTTTTCTGTAATGATGTCACCAGGGAGGAAATCTCTGTTGTGGATGCAAACATGCATTCCTGAGCTGTCTTCAAGCTTGGTACGGAGGTTTTTAATAACGAACATGCAATCTTTATCAGCATATGAAATGAATGCATCATATTTGTATATTTCAAGATCTTCCTCATCAGTCAACCGTTGGTATCTGTTCCTTCCAATATAATAGAGATACCTGAGCTTCCATCTATGTCGATAAACCACTATCCCAGAAACAAACAGAAGCAAAGCAAATGCTCCAGATACAGACGACACTACAAACACAAGATCAGATTTACAGCTTTTATGTAAACTGGACAAGATTTGATCTAGAAACTGCAGTTTAATGCTGCTTCCGTTTATCAATGAGCATGATTGATTGTCCATTTCTCGTACATGGTTGCTATCTCTGATCCATTCAAGGAACTCCAACGTGTCACAAGAACAATGCAAAGGGTTGTCGTCCATGATGACTGTCAGATTTGGAAAAATATTTACCTGCTCAATGACCCTTTTTGGAAGTTTGTTTAACTTATTGTTCCTCAAATTCAATTTCTTCAGATCCCTCATAAGAAATATGTCAACATCAAAATTTGTCAGGAAGTTTCCACTGATATCAAGGAACTGAACTTTGTTTGCCTTCATGAAAAATTTTTCTGGAAGAAATGTGATTTTGTTATCAGAAAGATCTAAAATCTTCAAATTGTCAAATTGTTTCAAAAGGTCACCAGATGTATCTTTTCCAATAGACTTACCAAGATCATTATGGGAGAAATTGAGCTTCTTTAATTTAGTGGGACCTATGAACAAAGATGTGCTGATCAAAGCAATCCTATTTTGTGAAATATCTACATCTTCAACATTTCCGAAACCGACCAAAGGTCCAGTCACCGATTCAATCAGATTATCACTGAAGTCAAGTGTTGTTATTTTGTTATGAATTGGAATGACAATAAGTTTATTCACATCTGCTCTAAAGAACACTTCACCGTATCTGATGACTTCAATTGATGGCATTAAAAACAATGTTGGAGGTATCACACTTTTGCGCCAGTGACCGTAATGTCCATTGCTAGGGAACCATGTTACAAAACCAGTCAAATCAATGACCCTCAAGAACTTTAAATTTAACAATCCAGTGAAGTTGGCACCATCAAAACTCCCAAGCATGCAATAACGAGCGCTCAAGACTTCAATAGTTGTCGGCAACAAAGCAATACATGCTTTCCCTATATAAAAAAATGCGTTTCCGTCCAAATGATATTCCTTCAGAGCTGTGTTTTGAAGAAAACTACAATACAGTCCTTCAAGTGGAACAATCAGAGGATTCAGGGTAACAATGTAGTCAATTCGAAGCGTCTTTAAAGTCTGGTTTCTGAGCCAGGATGAAACTTTGACAATTTGATCTAGTCCTAGATGAAGATTATACGAAAGATCAAGGTATTCAAGATTTCTGAAAATGATTTCATTGGATCTTTCAATTGCTGTAATTCCGTTATGATTTAATCTCAGATAACACAGATTGACCATTCCCTTGAATTCAGATATGGCCAACTTCCACATGTAGTTATGGTCAAAGAGAAGTGTTGTGATGTTACCAGGTTCAGGCAATGAAATGTGGCTCAGCCCACTGTTGGAACAATCGGCAAAAACTCCACCATAGATTGGGTCAGGACGACAAGTGCAAGGTAAGCAATTCATCGAAATGGTAGGTAGTTGCAGACCACAACAAAGTACTATTAGAAGTAAACTGGATAGTACGGAGTACCACAGCTGGTTGAACTGAAATATAAATAATTTAATGTTTCAGAAATATATATGACAATAATCCCTCTCTGAAGAAGCTTCTTTAACACCCCATTACATTTATATAGCATGTAATATTCTTATTGTAAAACAAAATATTTCCAAGAAAGCGAGAAATAATTTCAAGGGTCTCACATATTCCCTCATAATTTCCTTATTTTGGCATATTTCGTGTTTTGGTTTCAGTTGAATAGTCAATGAAACAACAATTTTTTTATCTGGAGTGGTCAAAACATCAGATTCATTAAAATGTTCCAAGAGCACCCAAACTCATTTTACAAAATAGGTGAGGTGAGGTGAGGCTTTATCGTCACCTTCAAGAGTATTTCATTTTTATCGCGGCTATTGTGGCTATGTATTGCAGTGAAACCTGCAAGCATCGGCTGGAACTAGCGAACCATGGGTGGTACTGCGCTTAAATTCAGTGTAGCATTGCACCCAAAATTTATTTATATATAATAGGGGTTGCTCAATTAAATTCTTTGTGTATACGTAAGCGATACTCACCATGTTGCTTTTTCAGGAGTCGGCTGTACACTGGAGATGTAGATTCCTGTCTTCTTGGGTTGTCGATATGTTACTCTACAAGTAAACTTGCACTGTACATTGGTCTGATCCTATCTATCAGTGAATGTTCAGGGGCCGCCTTTACGCTCGAGATGTAGATTCCTGACTTCTTGGGTTGTCAATACGTTACTATACCAGTAAACTCTAACTGTACATAGGTCTGATCCTATCTATAAGTGAATGTTCAGGAGCTGCCTGTACGCTGGAGATGTGGATTCCTGTCTTCTTGGGTTGTCGATATGTTACTCTACAAGTAAACTCTCACTGTACATTGGTCTGATCCTATCTATCAGTGAATGTTCAGGGGCCGCCTTTACGCTCGAGATGTAGATTCCTGACTTCTTGGGTTGTCAATACGTTACTATACCAGTAAACTCTAACTGTACATAGGTCTGATCCTATCTATAAGTGAATGTTCAGGAGCTGCCTGTACGCTGGAGATGTGTATTCCTGTCTTCTTGATTTGTCGATATGTTACTTTACCAGTAAATTCTCACTGTACATTGGTCTGGTCCTATCTATCAGCAAATGTTCAGGAGCCGGCTGTACGCTGGAGATGTATATTCCTGACTACTTGGGTTGTCAATACGTTACTCTACCAGTAAACTCTAACTGTACATTGGTCTGATCCTATCTATCAGTGAATGTTCAGGAGCCGCCTGTACGCTGGAGATGTGGATTCCTGTCTTCTTGGGTTGTCGATATGTTACTCTTCCAGTAAACTCTCACTGTACATTGGTCTGATCCTATCTATCAGTGAATGTTCAGGAGCCGCCTGTACGCTGGATATGTAGATTCCTGTCTTCTTGGGTTGTCGATATGTTACTCTACCAGTAAACTTGCACTGTACATTGGTCTGATCCTATCTACCAGTGAATGTTCTGTACGCTTGAGATGTAGATTCCTGTCTTCTTGGGTTGTCGATATGTTACTCTTCCAGTAAACTCTCACTGTACATTGGTCTGGTCCTATCTATCAGTAAATGTCCAGGAGCTCCCTGTAAGCTGGAGATGTAGATTCCTGTCTTCCTCGGTTGTCGATGTGTTACTCTACCAGTAAACTCTCACTGTACATAGGTCTGATCCTATCTATAAGTGAATGTTCAGGAGCTGCCTGTACGCTGGAGATGTGGATTCCTGTCTTCTTGGGTTGTCGATATGTTACTCTACCAGTAAACTCTCACTGTACATTGGTCTGATCCTATCTACCAGTGAATGTTCAGGAGCCGCCTGTATACTGGAGATGTAGATTCCTGTCTTCTTGGGTTGTCGATATGTTAATCTACAAGTAAAATCTCACTGTACATTGGTCTGATCCTATCTTTCAGTGAATGTTCAGAAGCCGCCTGTACGCTGGAGATGTGGATTCCTGTCTTCTTGGGTTGTCGATATGTTACTCTACCAGTAAACTCTCACTGTACATCGGTCTGATCCTATCTACCAGTGAATGTTCAGGAGCCGCCTGTACGCTTGAGATGTAGATTCCTGTCTTCTTGGGTTGTCGATATGTTACTCTACCAGTAAACTCTCACTGTACATTGGTCTGATCCTATCTATCAGTAAATGTCCAGGAGCTCTCTGTACGCTGGAGATGTAGATTCCTGTCTTCCTGGGTTGTCGATGTGTTACTCTACCAGTAAACTCTCACTGTACATAGGTCTGATCCTATCTATCAGTGAATGTTCAGGAGCTGCCTGTACGCTGGAGATGTAGATTCCTGTCTTCTTGGGTTGTCGATATGTTACTCTACAAGTAAACTCTCACTGTACATTGGTCTGATCCTATCTACCAGTGAATGTTCAGAAGCCGCCTGTACGCTGGAGATGTGGATTCCTGTCTTCTTGGGTTGTCGATATGTTACTCTACCAGTAAACTCTCACTGTACATTGGTCTGATCCTATCTACCAGTGAATGTTCAGAAGCCGCCTGTACGCTGGAGATGTGGATTCCTGTCTTCTTGGGTTGTCAATACGTTACTCTACCAGTAAACTCTCACTGTACATTGGTCTGATCCTATCTATAAGTGAATGTTCAGGAGCTGCCTGTACGCTGGAGATGTGGATTCCTGTCTTCTTGGGTTGTCGATATGTTACTCTACTAGTAAACTTGCACTGTACATTGGTCTGATCCTATCTACCAGTGAATGTTCAGGAGCCGCCTATATGCTGGAGATGTAGATTCCTGTCTTCTTGGGTTGTCGATATGTTACTCTACCAGTAAACTCTCACTGTACATTGGTCTGATCCTATCTATCAGAGAATGTTCAGGAGCCGCCTATATGCTGGAGATATAGATTCCTGTCTTCTTGGGTTGTCGATATGTTACTCTACCAGTAAACTCTCACTGTACATTGGTCTGATCCTATCTATCAGAGAATGTTCAGGAGCCGCCTATATGCTGGAGATATAGATTCCTGTCTTCTTGGGTTGTCGATATGTTACTCTACCAGTAAACTCTCTGTACATTGGTCTGATCCTATCTATCAGTGAATGTCCACCGCCCAGCCTATCACACTCAACAGCTTGGTGCTTACATCCGACCATGATGTCTTTTCATCACTGCATCCGCCTCTGTAAGATGTGATGCGCCTTATGGCAGGTTTGTTGACAGACAATATGTGATATATCTGAGTGACGTTTCCCAGACCACACACGATTTAATTCAATGATAAGATATCTATTATCACCAAACTGTATATGTAAGGAAATTTATTCTTCCAAATCAGGGGTACATATACAGAGACATCCTGTTTTCTGTTGAAACGGGAAGTTGGTTGCAGATATCTGTCCTGAAATCGTTCCTGAAGTAGTTATACATGTCGAGACGCAGTAAATTACTTTCCTTGCCTCGCATGGCCATCTCCTAATCTGTTGCACTCTCCTACATTCCTCTCAAGGTTTAAATTTTCTTTCACTTTCGTGCTAAAATGTAGACAACACGTAGATGTCATCTTCGTGAAAATCGGTTTTGAAAATTATCAATTGTGACCTTATTATTTTGACATCCCTTGAAAAATTTACTTAAACATGCTCGTGAACATTTCCACTTCTAACCAGATTTCCAGTAGGTTAATTGAATACATAATTTCGACTTTTACACGTACTTTAAATGTAAGTTTTTCGATAAAATAAAGGAATTTAGAAAATTAATATAAAGCATAAATGGGTAGATTTGCAAGTGCAGTGATCAGATATGTTAAGAAAGATAACCAGTGTCTCTTTAAGGTCGGATTTCGGATGATAATAGATAAATATGATATATGTTTTCAGTTGAACCATAACATTTCCGATATAAGACTAATTAAAAATCACTTAAGTTGGTCAGTGTGGACATTGTGTAAAAATGTGCCCATTAATGATGTATAGATGTATAGGTTTACACATTGCCCCAAGGGCGCGCATAGCCTTGGTGTCCCCTGTTGATTTGAGCCTTACGTTCACGTTGATGATTTTCTGAAAGTGCTTCAAACATTACAAGGAAGAAATATGATACAATAACAGCAGCAATGTTCACAACTCCTCAAAACAAATTTAAGGGTTTAGTTTGGACTGATGTGTACTTGAAATTTGCCCGAATTTGGCAAACAAATAAGAACTCAGTCTTGCAATTCTAAATAAATCAAATAAAGGCTATCTCTACACACTCATTCATTCAAAATTCCATTTGTATATTACGAAAAGCATACCAACTCATAAGAGCATAATATTATCAATAACTTTAAAACAATAACAATATATGTAAAAATAAATCAAATAAAGGCTAATTCTACACGCTCAAAAAATTCATTTCTACATACCAACTCATAAGAACATAATATTATCAATAACTTGCAAGTTTAAAACAATAACAGCATAAGGTTTTATGTACTCTTAAGATATTTTGTCTATCAGTATGAGCTGTATATGTAAGGAAATCTTCCTAATCAGCCGTTCATGTACAATACTCCCCTAAAATGTTTCGGAAACAGCCATTTTGATTTTTATCTGCATCGGGATCGCTCTATATTGATATATCTAAAGACATCCTGTTTTCTGTCGAAATAGGAAGACAATTGCATATATCAGTCCTCAGTGTCAAGACGCAGCTTATTACGTTCCCTGTCACTCAAAATCATCTGCTTATGTAAACTTTCCTACTGTCCTCTCTCGTTATCAATTTTGTTTTAACTTCCGTGGTAAACTGAAGGCAACAAGAAGATGTCCTCTACGATAACAAAATTTCTATTAAACATTTTATTCTACTATTTAACAAATCCGTTTGTCACCATTAATTGAACGATAAACAACAATTTTAGGTGCTTTCATGTGTAATTACATTCTCTCCATACAGAGGCAGCGAAGACATACCAGAGTAAGCCTCTGTTCTTATCAGCCAAATACATAGGGTAGAAAGCTAGTAATCTAATTGGAGGAAATCAAAGTAAGGTGTGCATCCAGCGAGGCAGTATCAAAAACTGTCATTAGCAAAGCCTCGGCCATTTCCGGTGCTTCGGTATAGTGTACAATGACATTCAACATATAGAGGATATAGCTTGGATCTTGAAAAATAAGAACAGAGGCTTGCTCGCACTTAAATGCCTCTGTAGGGAGAGAATGGTGTAATTTGGAACAATTGATATCCGTCTTTTGATACCAAATTATATGCCTGACATGTGTTTGTCTTTTTAAGTTGTTTTTTGAATTTCTGTATGAAATCATAATTCTGTTTATTAGGGACTTTCAATATTTTGACATCCCAAACAAATTATACAAGAACTTCCTTCTACCACGGCACTAGCTTCTTATGTAATACCCACGCCGTGGAAAGCAGTTTTGTTCAAGCATTATAATAGCATCCCTGCCATTGTAAGACGTGTTAGTTTCGTGTTGTGTGTTGATCTTTTGATAATGATAATAACAATAATGATATCTCTTAATTGTTCTGGTTACATTGTAATTGTAATTTGTTGTGTGCCCTTGGCACACGCAACCTGGCAGCGCGAGTTCAAGTCTGGGCACCAAGCAAAGAAACAGCATCCTCATCTGTTAACGATTTTTAGTGTCACACGGTGTGAATCGAAACCGAACACCCTAGTGACCAGAG
The DNA here is from genome assembly GCA_916613615.1 of Steromphala cineraria. Classification (NCBI taxonomy): domain Eukaryota; kingdom Metazoa; phylum Mollusca; class Gastropoda; order Trochida; family Trochidae; genus Steromphala; species Steromphala cineraria. Next base: position 32,552,102 of record OU744723.1, on the reverse strand, counting down.
GACGCTATACCAACTAAGCTACGGTCCAGGACGGGCATGGTACATAAGACAGAGGGAATCACTCTCTAATCAAGCGCTCGTAAAATCCCTAAGGTAACCAACCTACATTCAAATCTGAGTTCAATACATGCAGAGTTTACACAGATAATGTGATGCTGTTTATCCAACTAGCTACGACTTGCTGTACATAAGTAGATTGTTTCCTTATCGTTGAACGCTCTGTTTCTATGATATAGATAAAGAAAAAACTACAAATGTATTCAAACAAATTTCCTTTCATATATTCAACGCAAGTGATTAATATATTCGTGTTTATATTCAAACCATTTTAATTATAATACGACAGCTGGTTTCGATGCAGTTAGTAAGCCCATCATGACACTTGAGCCTTAGAATATGATAAAACTTGCAAAAGTAAACAGATCAGTAGTCAGTATATTTGTCAATAACAGACGAACTTCTTTTATTTTGATGAGGAGTTTTTTAAGTTTGTGTCATTACAACTATCCATTTAGTTAGGTAGTGGAAATTTTCATTAACATCTTAAACTTGATAACTTTTTGCACTTTGATATCCTTATGAGTATATGCAAGATGAGTAGACTTGAATCTAAACAAAACGTCATTACCAAAACAGACACTGCTGCAGCGCGTTATAATATATTCTTTGTAGAAATTCCCGTTCAAACTTCTCTCCTTATATCATACAACCGACTTAGGTCGGCCCAAGGCCAAAAGATGAAATAAGCCTGCAAAGAGGAAGCACGGAAAATCACGGGATGCACGTGCGTATACGTAGTCACAACAACTGTGAAATTGACAACTTAATCGAACTTGTTAGAAATAGTATTTGGTAACATGCGTAACGGACTAAGTGACAACGCGATTTTTAACAATTTAATATATTCATTTCCACCTTTGAATCAACGAAAACAATAACTAGGTATAGTTAATTTTTGGTGACAGTAAAATGTTATTACAACAACACGAAAATTTGCAGTTAAATCAGAATTTTTTGACTTTAGAATTACGAAAAGGTGTTAGAATAACGCGTTTTCGTAGAGAGAATCTAGAGACGCAGTTTTTGAAAGCTGAATATTAAGTTTAACATTTTTATTAGATACCTTGTTGGTGAGTAGTTGAAACACAGTAGGTGTAAACTAAAAGTGTAAAACATTGTGAAAATATATATGTTTTTCTGGAGATACATGTATGCTACATAAAAAAGGTCTTAAACATGTTTCCGTGGAAACTAAATAAAAATGCCTAGTAGAGGGTCGCGTCAGCCCACGTATCGAATTGACCAATCAGAACTCATCTTACCAAGCCACAATAGTCTGCCTTCGCAAGTGTAACGTTGGATGGTCATAGGTAGCATGAAGATCGGCTGACGCGACCCTCTACTAGACCTTTCTAGACTCAATATAGGAGTGAAACGAATGATATTGAGGCTAGGTTTACTTAGACTGGTCCAAAATGCTTATTACACAAACCAAACTCCCATAGTCAGAGAACAAATTATACAGATTCATATAAAGTCCATTGGCTTCCATTTTTGTGTGAACACCTTTATTTAACTCATTTTGTGTAAGAACAAGGAATCACATAGCTAAACTTTAAATTATATATTTGATTTGTTACTGCTTCATCTAGTTTGAATACTTTGTATTATAATTGGGACCACTTATTTTCAGTTTCCTGACATCATCTTATATTGTTCCTAAAACGTGCGATTGTCCCTTTAAGCACTGTTAATTAACGAATTTGACTTCTACAAATCTTTCAGGTATTACAAATTTCTGTTATGAACATTGGTAATATAAAACATTGTCCATAAAAGATTTTTAATATGATTTCATGGACAATTTGAGCATTGTCAATGTGCTGTTGCTAGTTTGATATGATTATTTATTTATCACAAATACCACTTATATAACGATGTATAAGTACACTTGATACCATATGTTGTTGGTGTCGTTCCTTTATTCATTCGAGTGTTGGTCGGCCTTGTTAAATTAATATTTCTTCATATTGCATCATAATGTCAATGATGGTAATTGATAATCTGAATGTCATAATGCAGTTAAAATATTCTACTTTGTGTTGACCAGTGGTTTTGTTACAGATAACCAAAACAACATGTGTGCTCCATGATCAAACGGTTATGTCAAACAGAACTTCAATAGACCACTTTTACCTACATCGAATGTAGACAATCATATAAAATATTAAACAAATTTTATAGATTTTGGTAAAGCTCAAACTCTGACAGGTAGGTTTTCATTTGGACTGGTGATTTATTAAAGGTACATGTTCGGTTGTCTTGTTTTGATATTTGGGACTTTTCTACACTCACTCAACAGGAACGTGCAGATATATTTTCACAACATTATCACTGGTTAATTTGAATCACATCGTAAGTACGCATAACGAATCTGGAGCAGCAGTTTGCTACAATCACTGCAAGGGCATAATTCTTGATGTGGAGTACCAAATAAGGGCATGTTTATAGCTCATCAACATTTTGCCAATTTCAATAACCACAGCCTATTACTGTTTTACACAAAAAACAATCTCTTATGGTGGAGTAAATCTATTATGGTTCACAATGACTTTTGTTTCTGAGAATATTTGCATATACATTCTTTGTTCCTTTATTTAATTTTTATTTTGTTTTGCGTTTGCTGTTGAAACATAAATTAAACTACCTTAATAACAAGTTTAATTTTAAAAGTTTACATAAGTCCGAAAAATACGTATTGTAGCTTGGTTGTGTTTTTGATGCATATTGTGTCACTAGAATGTGATATAAAGGTTATAGCAAAGATTGTTCATTTAATGAGTTTAATTCAAAATATAAACACATATCAATTAAACCAGAAATTGACATTCTTCCCTTTTTAAGATTAGGTCTTTCTGGTCAGAAGAATCGACACGTGTGTCACATGTAACGTGTCAATTTCCTCGTTTTCCACGTGCGATCAGACTGGCATGTTTGTAAACTAAATCTTTCCTCAATGATTGGGATATTAACATAATGTGGTTTGTAATCAATGCCACAAAACACAATGTATTTTGAATATGAGTTAAAGTTAGCGATACAACAATAACAACTCCTGCAACTATAACATCAATTAAAGACTGCACAATGATTTGACACATTAAATTGTGTCTTTGAACATACATCTAAGTAACAGACGTCGCCGCTGTCCATGTCCGGGCCAATAAATATGTTGAAGTCAACATCGTCAATTTCAAACAAAAACGATTTCACAAAAATTTTGGGTTTTTTTTAAAGAAAACACATTAACTTGTATGGCAATATAAACTTTCTATAAGGACTTCAATAAAATAATCATCCATCATCAATTTTGGGTCTCAATAGAATTCTGTCGATTCTTGCATTACAATATAAAGATGAAAGAATTATGAAACATTTTGTACATATCTATTTAAAAAACATTTTGTTATCAAAAAGAGTTAAAACATACTTTTCGCGTACGTAGTAGTACGTGTAGTTGACTGCATGTTCCCAAATCATGACGTCATTGTACACCCTTATATGGTAGAAACCTCGCATCTTTTCTTCTGTAATGAAATGTCTCTAAAACAAGTTGACATTAAGCGACCAGGAACTTCAAAGTCTTCCGCAAGGCAATCAGCGAGTTTGATTTAAACCTTACTGCTGATCACAAAACATAAGAACAACATACAACATAGGTACAACTAATTTGCTAAAGGCACCAACGTTATGACAATTACATTTTTAAGGAATTACACTTTAGATAAATAATATCACTAAGGCTAAACTATGCAAGTCTATTTCCCTTTCTCAAATGTGTCAAGGTGTACACACAACGATAGCCGCCAGTAATTTTTGCTTCATACATTGTCATTTTTATAACATTGCTTTCTAAAAATAACTTTTAGACTAATGAAGAAAATAAACATAGCAAACCTCAATGGGGGAAATTTAGAAGATTTTTAAAATTTAGATTTTCGATTAATTCAATGACATGAAAGCGTTGCTAGCAGTCCTTACATATGTCTGAATGGATAAAACGTTTAATTAAATTCGTGCACTTTAGGCATGGTTGTTTGCGGACTAGTATTCAGTATAAGTATTACAATCAAATGTTTTTTTTTTAAAACACTGCTATTGTTAAAAGGAAAATAAATCCATACAATATATTCCTAGTACAGTGACAGTATACATTGGAATTCTTTTTGTTTTGTCTACAAACTAGTTTTCTAATTTTTTCAGGCCTGTATCAATCAGCGAAATTTGGTTTGATAAGAACCGACAATTCCCTTCACCGGTGACACGAGTTGAACGTTGCTAGGGCAACGGGACGAGTGAAGCATGATTTGCACGTGCAGTTGTCAATTTCAGATTTCCCACTGTCACACTTGGAGAGACGAGACAGACTTGAAGAAACTGACTACTTAGCTGGATATTATGATAACTGATTTTGAGTTGATTAATACTTTGTTATTTTTTTCGTTGCCTTTGCCCCTAAAACGAATTAAATACACACAGAACAAAATAATGTACATGGGTTGAACCTTTGACTGATAGCATTTTATCTACTTTCGCATTTTCCTATATACAGTCCCATGAACACTAACAAAATTTGTCTTTGTCTTTCTGCTGGTAACACATACAAGCATGTTATTCTGGTATTCTGTACTCAATTGGGTGATATCGTGTCCACAAGGACGTAACTGTGATGTTTGAGACACGTTAAAGAGACACGGAGTATGTTGATGGGATCAAATATGTCAAATACTGAAATCGATGTTACTACATCGGGAACCACTAACTGTTATTGGAAGTTACAAGTTAAAGGTCAATTAGTGCATTAAAGCGAAAATACGGCCATTCACAGTCGGGATATTGATCGAAAACCGGACTAAAACCGGCGCTTATTCCCCAAACGTTATTTTGAAATCTTGTTATAAGCTAACAGGAAGATATATTCGATTCGATAGAGTTTATTAGGAATTGAAACTAATAGGTAGATTAATTGGACGCATAATTTCGAATATTAAACGTATTTTAGATATTTTCTTGATTTTTCCATAAACTCAAGCATGTTAGAGATGGATATATTTGCAAGTCCATTGATGAGAACTTCAATCAGCATATTAGAAATGTTGAAGCTTTTCAAAACCAAATAAAATTTTAAGAAAGATACTCTGTGTCACTTTAATAGAGGATCTCGGTTATCGGTCTGGTGGAATTGTTCAATGTTTTGTTTTGTCATTACAGAATGTCACCCTGACATTTGTACTTAATACTGTAACCATATCAGTCTTGTGTTCTGATGAGTTAAAAGGGACAGTCCTATACCCTAATAGGAATTTCCTCTAATAGTTGGTAGAATAATTTGATATTTTAAACTTTAGCATCAATGTATTCTTGTACATATTGAGATGATCCGATAAGTATAAAGACGTTGGAAGATAGAGTCTGTCATATGAAATGATACCATCACTTTTAAAAACCATTCTGTTCCCATAAGTAAAGAAATATTCAATGACTCTTGTAATAGTTAAATCGTATCATTGTCAAGGTACTTTCACTTCAAAGGGATTAACATCGGATTTAACAGGAATATACTAGAACTAGGATAGTTAATTGTGACATTTTCTTGCAGATTAAGTTATCCTTAGAGCACACAATTTATTACTTAAAGAATGATAACAGCATTCGTACCTCATCATATAAGGTCGTTATAATATAGGACATAATATTTGGAAATATGAACTCAGGATTAAAACAGAACTGAAAAAATGATTCGGGGGCACCAGTTGAAAGTTTATGTAATTGAGAACACATTTAGAACAGACACAGGGCGCTGTTCTGTTCAAGCATGAAAGGCAGTGTCAGGAATATTTTGTGCGTACAAAGATATTACCCACCCAAAACATTGGGTTACATTTTGCTGGTTCAAATTTGACAACTTGATAAAACAAGATCACACACTCGGTAAAAAACAACAATAATGTGATTCAGTATATAAATAGATCAAAACATCTCTTAAATTATTCCCAAACTGCCAGTTTTGCGATTAATAAGTGTTTCAATTTAAATCATATAACAGTCATACATATTCACGGAAGCAAAATACTGGATACTAGTTTTATAACCTATCAATTTTTTTTGGCGCGATTATTGTCCGGATTTCGAACATAATCCCGACTGCAAACCTTTCTACTGCCTCCATTTAAGGTCGATTGAATTTAAATCAATACTTGTCAGCATTAGCCGATCCAACTTTGTCAAATAACGCTATTGTTAAAGTTTTGCATCTGAGATGCAAACAGTCAAGAAGTGGCTCTTTAAGAAGTAAAGTCCATACTTTCTTTATAACATTTAGTTTAATTGCAATCTTCCAGTTCGTGGTGTAAAATGTTCCTGGTAAGGGTGTAAACTACCAGTAATACTGGGCAGATTTTAGGGCCAACGAAAGTTATTCATGTGCCTTAAACATGTATTTGTCAATCGATCCTGTGAGTTTTTTTAACTGTTCATGAGAAACACGTGCCTTTTGTGAAAAGCATGTTGAAGTTGACATTGTTGGTGGGATAAACATTTTGAGAAGTGAAGGGTCTCAAACAGTGGGTGCCAGTAGCAATTTAAAGGAATAAAACGTAAATTTATCATTGTCCTTTTTCAAGAATAAAAAGGCATTTATCAAAGTGAACGTGCCGGGAGTTATGTATAAGAAAGATGTCCCCACCCATTTCTCAGTGTGCTGGTCATTAAAGCTACTGTTGTCTCAGTGTTCTAGTTAACAATATTAATGACACATACGGTTAGATACAAAGGTTTTGTACATATTTCATTACTTGAACATGTTTTGCCAATTTGAAATAATCGCAGTCATATCACATGCACATCTTACCATGGTTGTGTTACATCTCGTAGAAACAGTTTTTCCCACAAGAACCTCTTGATGTATCTATATACTATTTTCTTTAACGTTTTTATTTCAGCATATGCAGGGGCGGGATAACGCAGTGGTTAGCGCGGTTGGCTTTGGATCAAGAGGTCCATGGTTCGAATCCCGCCAGGGGCTCGGCAGTTTTGTCTGCAGTAGAGAACTGTTCAACACGCAGTCAGGTTTCGGCGCAATGCTACACTGAATTTCAGCGCAGTTCCACCCATGGTTGCTAGTTCCAGTCGATGCTCGCAGGTTTCACCGCAACGCATAGACACAATAGAATTTACGGGCTTTCTCCCTGCAATGATACTAGCAGCGGCAGATAGCATACTAGATACTAGCAGATCACCTCAACTCACCTTCAACATATGCTGTTGGACCCATAAACAATTCTAATTACATGAAGCATGTGAAAAATTATAACTTAATGTTCATGTCACTAGAATATTGCCTAAATAGAGAGTAATACTAAGCAGAAATTTCATATACGTTCTTACAACACCAGTAACTTCAAAATGATATGTAGCTGATCTATGACATTTCGAGAATGTGTAATTTATTTAATCATCAATACAATTGCCCTAACACTGGCCAAATCAATCTAAATGGTCACGTAAAAATATAAAAAAGATTAACGATGTAAAGCCATTTTTAAACGAAATAATTCAAACAGAAACATAAATATTTTGGTGCAATCTTTCAACTTTAATGTATACACAAATCAACAGAATCAGAAATTGACATTCTTCCTTATTCAAAGTCAGGTATTTGTGTAAAAGTCAGAGAGAAGAATTGATACGATTGCACCGATTCACCCACCTGGTAAAGTTTACCAACATTTTATTTGTTACGTTGTTTTTCTTTACCGTTCAAAGAAATAAACGTTAGGGGTTATAACACATGTTCAACATATTGTTATTTACATTATCATTTATTTCAATATATTTTGAATAATGATACTTTTTAACGACATTGTGGTGTTCTAAAAGACTGTTCTACATAATTGATCAATGTCATTTGCTCTTTTAAACGTCATATACCGAATATTTGTGGGTTTTTTCTTTTTCATATAAAACAAGCAAACAAATTATTTTAATGTAGATTTTTGCAAATACAAAGTTGATGTCTACTCTCATTTCAACATATCAAATCAAAGCGTAAACAACTCGCATATCTAAAGTACTAGTTAAATTATTTGCAATTTCATTGACATTTGTTTCGAAAGGTTAGAAACCGTGGCCAACAAATTAGTAACCGTTACAAGTAATGATTGACACTGTGCATGTGTTTCACAAATAACATGTCCATTTCCTCGTTTTGCACGTGCGACACGTCTGGCAATTTTTAAAACGAAAATCTTTCCTGCTGACTTTCTGCTGCTTTCAATAAAAACAACTAATAAGCAAATGGTGACAATAATGAACAAACATAGTGGTAACTTGTCAACTCACCAAATACATTTCATTAAAATAATCATTCAAGATACGCTGACAGTTTTCATGACAATCGCAACACATTCGTTAACACTAGCTCAATTTGCATTAGCGATATTGGGTCACATGATTTTTTTACTATTTCGAACCATATCGTATTTTTATCAAATGAATGAACCACATTTTATAAGTACATAACAACTATCACATGCCTGTGTTGCTATTATATCACCTGGTATATTACTTCAAGAGCGAATGATCTATTCAACAGTCGAATTAGCCATGACAGGCATCATCAACTGAGTCGTTACAATTGTTTTCTAAGAGGTAATTTTCCCTTTAGAATTTCATCTCTCTCTATTAGCGTTATGAATTCACCATCTAACTACCTGTACACCTAACCAAATCTGTATTTGTGTAATCCCTTCTTCAACATTGTAACACACAATCTGTCTCCATCAACACACAGACCAGTTGGATTATGTACACCATTCTCTTCTGTAAGAATGTCTCTAATATACTCCCCGTTATTACTGAGATGTATCACTTTGTGTGCGGTACAGTCAGCTATGAGAATGTCTCCTGTACTGGTGGTTGTGATTCCATATTGATCTCTCAGAGCTCTGTCTCCAGTAGGTGTGTATGTGAATACAATGTCTCCAGACTGTGTCAGACAGATGACAGACTTCAGACCATAATCTGACACCAGGATAGTTCCTTGTCTGGTCACATGTATGTAGTGGGGATCTTTGAAGCTCTTTCCTACTGTAGGAAGTGTTGTGAAGGTCTTCAAGATGTTTCCCTGCATATCAATCAGATCCACAGAAGGTGGAGACACTGAACCAGCCACCAGTGTTGATTGATCCAGAGAAGACAGACCCCTGTACATCTTACTTGTCTGTATTGTAGACAGGAGTGTCAGGTCAGGAGTCACAGCAACTGTGATGATACACAGTGAGTTGTAGAGAGACACAGCTACCTTACCTTCACTGATAACTGTCATACACCAGGGATTACCAGACACCTTGAGTACACTTGAACATTGCTGTCCTGCTTTAGTGTAACATGATTTCAAAAGGCCTTTCCGATTATCAGCAAAGAGAGTGACCTTTGTATCCGCAGTCATCATGACCAAACTATCTGTTACCCCGCAAATGTCTCCCACATTTTCTTTAGCGTGCATAACTTCATCCAGTACAGGTGTAGCAGTCAAGTCTATTCTGTCAGTATGTTGAATCTTCACATCCATTTTTCCTATTTCTATCTTAAGATTTTCAAGATTATGTACAAGGCTCAGTCTAGCTACATCTGCTTTATCCTTCTTCTGTGTCCCAGTGACGTCAGCTCCAGCTCCTGATCTAGACGACAGATACATCTCAAACAGCTGCGCCTCATCCTCCAACTCCAGGGCCTGCTGGATGGACTGAGACTGTTGCTGGTACAGCTGTAGATCCATTTGTTTTGTCTTCATCATCGATCTCAACATCTGTGTGTCTTGTTCTGTTTGATCCTTTACCTGTCTAATCAGTTGATTTTCCCTCTGTTTCAGTGTATCAATAACTTCTTGTATGGTTTTCCTTATTTCTGATTCCAGCATGGACCTATCAGCCAAAAGGTTTTTCTCTTGCACATCCAGTTTGTGAACCTCACCCTTTGTCAAATAAATTTTATCTGCCAAATTCTGTTGATGACGATGAAGTTTTGATTTGACCTCTGAAAGCTGTGCCTTGATTGTAAAGACCTCTTTACATGTTCTGTGAGCAATACTGCAGCAGACAGTGCACAAGGGTTTGTCACAGTCTTTACAGAATAGCTTAATTTTCTCGTCATGTTCCTTGCAGATAAGTTGCTTCTGTAGAGGCTGTTTGTCTGAGACTGGTACAACGTGGTGTTTCTTTGAGTTTGGCATCCTACTGTGTTGCTTCAAACACCCATCACAAAACATAGCTTCACATTCTGAACACCAGTGTTTGGCTGGAGTTGTCTTTCCTTCTTCCTTGCACACTGAGCATTGGTCAAATCCTGAAAAGTACCATCAAACATTATGTATACAAGTGCACGATTACGTTTTCATACATTTTTTTCACATTAAAAGCTTGTAAAATTGTAAACAGTTTTCATAAATGCCATTTATCATTTTATGCAGTTACAAATAGGATTTATCATGCATTTTCGTATCTCATTAAAATGATAACTAATGTATACAGCATATAAGATGTATACCGTGTAATATGGATTATAATTGATATGAATGCTCGAGTGTTAATAATCCCTATTTGTTTGAAAGCTACCTCGTACAACTGAGTCCATGAGTCCAGTTAGAAGCAGTCCTGGTTTCAGCTGCCCCGCCCAATCTTCCACAGGTCTGTCAGGGTGAGGCACTGGGGTCTCTTGTCTACACGTGGGACAGGGGATGGTCTTCTTTCTCACTGCTTCTTCTTTTGTCTGTAGATATTTGCCCAGGCAGTTCTTGCAGAATGAATGCTGACAGGCTAGTGTTACAGGCTGCACATACACCTCCATACACACACTGCAAGTCAGGAAGTCGTCCTGTAGCTTGCCTGCTGTCGCCATCTTGAATCTGTATACATAGAATTGTTAACTGTCAAGATAAATAAACTTTACAGTTCATAAGAGATTATATTGGATGATTTATATTGAGTTTTTCTGTCCAATCGGTGAAATATTTTTTTTATCTGGATACAGTAGAGATGAATAAATACACAATGCATAACGTTAATTGTCACTCGAGTGACGTCATAAAACAATCTGGACGTATCAAAGTCTCTCATAAAGTCATATTGTTAGTCCAGCGATGAGGGCTTCATAACGATCAAATTAACCCTTTTTTTGCATATAATATAAGGACAACATGCTATAATAGATAGAATAATATGTCTTCCTGATATATAAAACGTTTATCAAGTGCTCTAGATGGTTTTAATATCAACCCTCGTCTTATTTACAGTTTAATAATGCTGGTTTTGATATATATGGTAAATTATATTTCATTAATGAAATGCGATCTTGCATGATATTGCTCTATTGGGTATTTCATTACAATATACAAACATTATCTTAACTACGGTATATATATAAAACAAATAGATGTAAGGTCTTTCGTTTAACCTTTTTTATGTAATTTAGAAATTATTATGTTTGTATCCAGTGCACTTGAATGTTGGCATTGCACAAAGTTTATTTTATTTATTTTGCATTCGGTCATGCCGATAACATGATAAATTGATTTTCCTGTGATTTACTGAAAAACTCAATTTGTATGACAGCATGTAGATTAAAGTTTATCACATAATACTAGGGAGAAGCAAGGTTTTTCAAAATTGTATGTTTTAAATTGTTCACTGATAATAATTGTCCGTTAATGTCAAATGCATTATTGTGATAGTGTAAAAAATCTCATTAGACAAACCAATCATCCATAGTCTGAGAACAAATAATAAAGATTTGCAATACTAGTAAGTCCATAGGCTGCCATTTTTGTGAGCAGAACTTTAATTCATTTACTGTAAGAAACAGGAATCAAATGGCTGAACGTTACATAATATATTTGATTTCTCAATGCTTCATTTAGCTTCATTAATGCATTGTCTTTCAATTGGAACCATTTATTTTCATTTTCCTGACATAACCTTATATTTCCCCTAACACTTGTTACTGCCCCTTTAATGTAATACAAATCCTACCATTAAACTCCTTACTTGATAACATTCACTCCAACTTAAACAACAGAGAGACATCGAACACTCATTTAGACTTTTGATATCTATTCACTACAATTTTATGTTCGAATATGCTAGTGTCTACAAATTGTTGCCTACAATAAAGTATTCGTATCTGAACTCACAGAAATTTCAACCATTTAAGTGTAGTAATGATTTGTTTACACACCTCACTCAAGGAAAATGACATTGTATTAGTCAATAAACGAACAATATCATCTATATCAATATATGTTTTCACAAGTTAGGCTTTCACAATTGTCTTGTACTCTACAGCAAAGTCAATTGATTGTATTCCAGGTATTTTAAACTTTTAAGTATAGTGCTGTTCTTTTCATAAATTTTATATTGACAGTTCTTGAATTAGATAAGTTAAAGACATAACTATTTTAACACAAGTAGAATAAATGATTTTTATAATTTTTTCCATGAGTACTTTTTGTTAACAGGATCGTAGTCAATTTCTGGCACTCATATATTAACATATAAAGCATATTTATCATGCTACTCTTTATAGATAACATTTTCTCATAAATTTTATGATTCGTGTATACATAGATATATGAAAAATTAAAGCGCATATATTCTAACCTCTCATTAATATTTCGATTGTGCTCTTATATTCCTGAATTATTCAAACTATGTTTAATTATATTCTTTTACAAATCGAAATAAATTCAACATTGATTAAACATTATTGATTTTAAACATATCATTGATTATCATCAGGCTTTCAACAAAGTATTCTTTAAATAAAGTATAACTTTTACGTTGAATAAAACAAAAAAACAGATGTAATATATATAATTTTTAATTTGACTACGTTCTTTAACTTTGTAGAGAAGTGATCAATATATTTCTTAAGATTCTTCCGAAATAAAATCCATGTCTTATTTGAATTGAACATTAACATTAACGTTGATACTTAAACTCTCGGCTTCGGGCTTTGTGGCATTTAACCCGTAAAACATCTTCCTTGGTGCTGAACTCGGATTAAATTAAAATAAGCATTTTGCAAAAGAGTGTATACGGCAAACACGTTTAGACCCTAAAATACTTACAGTGCAACACATCACTCAGTACTACACTCAAGACAACCAGGACTTGTCGCACTTTACTGTACAGCAAATTCAAATAGCTGTTTGATTGATAAAGACTATAGGCGCATGTAGACCGCAGAGGTACAGACCCTCACCGACCTACACTGCGACCAAACACTCAATCAATGATCGTATATGAATAAACATATCATATTTACCGACTGGGTAGCCTTGTGGTTGTGTTCAATGTCTGTTACGCTGAACAATATATAGAGCGTGTACAGTACACACTCGTATAGACCCTCAACAGGTTGTTATGTACACTAAGCGTAGCGCGTGTAAAGTGGACACTCGTATAGACACTCAACAGGTTGTAATGTACACTAAGCGAGTCGGGTAACTCACGTTATCAACGAAACACGGGTATGAGTTATGAGTATCATAATTTGCAAATTGAATGAGAGTCACGATAACCGGTAGTCCACAACGAATATATTTGATTAGATACACACATGGTTAGACATATCATTTTTAATGACATATATCCCAATTCGAAAGTAGGAAGTGACCACCATAACATTCATTTGATCAGAGAACGAATCCTATCTGTCTGTTTCATGGTACCGAATCAATAGGCCTAACCACGAACGAATAATGTGAAACGAAATAGTACGAGAATAATAAGACACAAATGACACACCTCAATGCAGTGTTTGGCGCAGCTAGGGCATGTTGACAACAAACCCAGATCCTCCCACTGTATGGACGACTCGCCTTGCCGTCTGCCGAGCTGGCGACTGGTCACGTGACTGTAAATATGAGGCTCTATATGAGTGTACTATCTGCTATTTACGCGAGTCAGTGTACTTCAATCATGTTGGCTGATATCAAAATACTTTCAAATGTTGATTTAATTTGTATTCTTTAATTCTTATGTAAATGAGTTTGAGAAATTTACTGAAAATTGTTATTGAGTATGTTTTAGTTATATTTCCTGCATCAAATATCTCAATAAAAATCTCAACTTTATTTCAAAATGATATGAAGTTTGTTAAAAGCTTATGTGTTACCTACTAGTGTACTTTGTTTCAATAGTAAAATCTATCACTTGAAATGTTTATTTTCATCAAGAATATTGCAACCTTAATACTATAGGAATACTTTTGAGCTATAAAATTCATGGATTTATTTTGTCTAAAAGCACTTTTATATGTATGATAAACACATACATTTTACCGCACATAAAATTTGATTTTAACGAAACAATTTCAAACTCAACAAATTTCGAATGGGATTTAGATATAGTTATGAAAACTACTTTGAATACTGTCATAATCAGATTAAAATAAGGTCATAATTTTCCTCACTTTGTTACGCAGATTATACATATCGAATTATTTGTAATGCTGTGCCCGTTAAACCTATGGTTTGAACCATTGTAAGTGCTGAGTGACAATTTAAGTGGAATTGAACACAGGTCCTCGAGATGATGAGCAGACACACTACCTTCTGAGCTACATCCCCGGTTGACAAGCTGAGGCGTTTAACCATAACGGAATGTAACATGCAGTTTTCTAGGTCCTGTTAGGTTTTACATCGCTTGTGCTGACGTTTGCATCTACGATAGTCGGAGGCTCCAGCTTGAAGGAAATCTTGACACTCCAGCAGTGATAAGAAACAGCGAGTCGTGGCCATCATGACACATTGCGATTGCATATGGTTAAACAATGTATTTAGGTGTTTACCTTTAGCGGTTTTCAATTCAAATTTTTTTGAACACCCTACACTGATATTTCCTTTAGTGGTAAACCATATAAAATTTGGAGACAAATCATTTCCACAACCTGGATAATCGTCAATCCTATGAGTTGAGAGAATGCCTATATCAAGAATATGTAGCTCGATGATGATGCTGCTGCTGATGATGATGGTGATGATGATGTACTTTTCCTTTACAAATGTGCCTTTGTGCAGAAGAAAAAATGAAAACGACAGTAGCTCGTTCTTTGGTTTAAGGGACAGTTCTATCGGGGTATTTATTGTTGAAAAGAAATCAAGGAAATATTTCAGTTCATGAATATAATTGAATTAGTACATGATTATCA
Source organism: Steromphala cineraria (assembly GCA_916613615.1). Taxonomy (NCBI): domain Eukaryota; kingdom Metazoa; phylum Mollusca; class Gastropoda; order Trochida; family Trochidae; genus Steromphala; species Steromphala cineraria. Next base: position 32,536,835 of record OU744723.1, on the reverse strand, counting down.
CACAACCAAGTTGAACAGGTTACTGGGAGTAACAGTTTTTTGACTTATATTTGACAACTTGATAAAGACGAGGGTTCAAGCGAAGTTTGTTTCTACACAATTAACCCGACAGGACTGTCCCTTTAATAAGATGATTTAATGTAATCAAAAGAATAGGTTACCAGTTGCAAGACATAGCCTAGGATAAAGGCCACTAAACAATGCATTTATAAAACAAACGCATTATACCTAGCTAAACTATGCAAGTCTATGTCCCTATCTCAAATGTCTTAAAGGTGTTCACACAAAAATAGTCGCCAGTGATTATTGCTTGATATGTGTTATCATTTGTATAACTGTGCATATCAAAAATATTGCCTGGTGACTTTTAGAACAGTGTAGCAATATGTATAGCTAACCTCAATGGGGAAGATTAAGAAGATTTTTAATTTTAGAATAATTCAATTGAATAAAAAGAAAACGTTGCTAGCAGCCCTCACGTGTGAATGGATAAAAGGTTCAAATTAATCCGTGCACTATAGCCATGGTTGTGTGCAGGCTTTAGTATTCAGGTATTATTATTACTGTAAGTATTATTTTTGTTAACAATGTTAATGTCAAAAAAGAGCCTGTACATTGTATTTCTTTGTGTTTTCTCTACAAACAAGTTGTTTTTAAATCATTTATTTCTGTATCAATTAGCTGAATTTGGTTTGATAAGAACCGACTTTTCCCTGCAAAGACGACGAGTATGGAACGTTGCTAGGGCAACGGGACGAGTGAAGCATGCTTTGCACGAGCAGTTGTCTATTTCAGATCACTTGCTATCAGCTTTTGAGAGACAAGACAGACTTTAAGAAACTGACCACTTAGCCTGATATTATGAATATCAATTATGAGTTTATAATTATTTCAAATCATGAACGAAAGAAAAGTAGTTTCTTTAAATACAGCAATATGTTTTGGATTACAACTTTAGCATTCCTCCTCTTATCAATTTGTTCAAATACAGCAGAACACGGCAATTGCGATCTAGAAAAAGCGAACAACAGGATATAGCGAATAAGTTTTTAAGTATTTTAAGACCTTCATGAAATCATTAAAAGTTTATGCATAAAGCAAAGTCTAATAAAGTGATTTAATGGATGAAGCGAACTGAATTTCATGTCCTGAGGCCCAGTTAGTATTACTTATATGGTGTCAACTTAAGTCAATTTAATCTCATTGAAATCAAAACATTGATTCGCTCCTTCTTTAAATAATGTTTTCACTTGTCACTCATCTATGATCTGACAGATACCCTACAGGTCTGTGTCCGTCGGAAGTAAGGTTTCAACCGGTCACTATTGCACGTTCAACGTTGTGAAAGTAGACTAAAGGTTCAAACATCAACCCGCGGCTTTTCTATCTAACGCGAAAATGATCTAAATCAAAGGATATGACGTTGAGGATTTTTTTATAAAAATATAAGACGTTTTTTTTAAGTAAAACGAAATCTTTAACTGATACTTTTTTTTTCTTTAAAACAATAGTCACAAGTTTAGCGTAGAGAATTACAGGATAAGACGATTTGTTTAAAAGAAATCGAGTTTAAAGTGAGTTACTCATCAAAATCATGTTCATAAAAATGCATGTACATCGTTTAACCAACTTTCACTTATATGAAATACTGATCAATATGGATTTGGAACTCAATTCTTCCTTTTCACATTACCTTATATATCCGAAAATCAACATGGACTTGAATTTCCGGAATTGTAAAGGTTTGTTAAGAATTTAAAATTCAGTGTCAGAAAAATGAGGAAAGGGCCTCGAGATTCCCAACAAAGCGAGACTTACAAAGGATCTCTAATCTACTGGGATTGATGAAATGATTTCTTTAAAACTTAATCAGACCATATTGTGTCATACCTAGAATTTATTTTATTTTCAACGTTATACTAGAAAATGGTACTTTCCCTTATTCGTGGAAGATTGGTATCACTGTTCCAATTCATAAGCAGGGTGATATCAATGACCCAAACAATTTAAGAGGAAAAACATTCCTTAGCAAAATGTTCACGTATATTATAAATAAGAGACTTGTAACATGGGGAGATACAATGAATAAAATAAGTGAATCACAAGCAGATTTTAGACAAGGTTACACCAATGTTGACAGCATGTGTATTTTACAAAGCTTAGACCAACGATATTTAAATTCAAAAGGGGAAAGTTCTCTGCCATATTTGTAGATTTTGCAACAACCTACTGTAGGACGAAACTAAGTTTTGTCTCTCCTGAGTGAACTTTTATCTCATAATGTATGAAACCGTTAAAGCGAGTGATAAAAATGATTACGAAGTATCTGCGCAGTAACATGTTGGGCATCGGCAGAGTGCTACCGAATAGAACACAAAAAGCGTGCAGCACGTGCAAGTCGTGCACTGACATAGCGGCGGGAGGGTGAATCGGTGCAATCGTGTCAATTCTTGTGCTAGATTTGTGTTTACAAAATTGGAATTAAAATCAACTTTTTGGCTCAGCCATATGTCACCAAAGCCAACATTATCTAATAACTTACGAATGTTGGATACAATTGTCTTTCCATTCTTATCATACATCATCATCATGTCATAGCATTGTCTAGGGTATCTATATGAGGGCATATTCAAAAGCATATTCAAAAGTCGTATCCAAAATTTTATTATCTTCACTTTCATATGTGAATTGGGAATCTGCAACATTCACCATACACCATATTACTCTGAGTGTTAATCTTTACACCTAGGATTTTTTTTACAAGCGTATAAGTGTATTTTCTCAATACTTTCAAAATGTTTGAATCCCCATACCTCTGCCCCATTCAATAAAATAGGAAGAATTTTTAATCAAATATTTTGAAAAAAGAATGAAAATCAATATTCACAAGTTTGGATATACTTTTTAAAACACTAATTAGTACTTTTTTGGCTTGTGTAGAACAATATTTTGAATGATCTGAAAAGCAAAGGCGATTTGAAAAATAAACTCCAAGATACTTATATGATTTCGTTACACCAAGCGGTTGGTGTTATAGGTGTTCACACAATAATTGCCGCCAGTGATTTTAGTGATAGTTTGTTATTATCTAACAATGCATACTCATAAGATGGTCTGCTGACTTTTAGTCCATGAAAAAACATTTGGCTTACATAATTGGGGAAGATTTAGAAGATGTAAAAAAATAGAATAATTTAATTTGATAATTTTATTCAATAAAAAACACGTTGGTTGCAGCCCGTACGTATGTCTGAATGGATAAAATTTTCAAATAAATTCTTGTTCTTTAGCCTTAAGTTTTGCAGGCTTTAGTATTCAGTAATACTTATTACAATCAAATATGACTTTTAAGGCACTTGTAATGTTAAAAGGAACATAAATTCATACCATATATTCCAAGTATACATTGTAATTCTTTACGTTTTGTCTAAAAACAAGTATTTTATAAATCATTTAGGCCGAATCAATCAGCTTAATTTGTTAATAAGAACCGCCCCTTCCGACCAAAGACGACGAGTATTGAACGTTGCTAGGGCAACGGGACGAGTGGAGCATGATTTGCACGTGCAGTTGTCTATTTCAGAGCCCTTGCTGTCAGCTTTAGAGAGACGAGACAGACTTGAAGAAACTGCTAACATAGCTTGATATTAAATCATTGTCCCCCGCCGCAACACGGAACGGGGGACATTGTATTCAGCGGCGTCTGGCCGTACGTACGTCAGTATCCTTGTTAACGCGATATCTCAAAAACCGTTGCATCCAAAGTCTTCAAATTTGGTCACAGCCTCACTTTCGGGATTACGCAGACACCAGTCACTATTGATGACCTTGACCTTATTTTCAAAGTCACAACGCCACTTTGACAACTCTTGAAACACTTGTTAACGCGATAGCTCATGAACCCTTGCACCCAAAGTTTGGTCACTCTTAACTTGGGGGATGACGCAGACACCAGCCACTTTGGGTGACCTTGACATGGACAGGTTTTGAGCTTCCTCGTCTCCCGAAAATAAACCAGGTATTCAGCAACCTACTGCCTGGATATCGTACCCCTCCATGGCGCAGAGGTTCGCGATATGATATTTAATATTCCTACATTACAGAGTAGAGTATCTCTATACGTATTAGCCTTTTAAATTATTATTTGTGTTAAATACTTATTATTCTATGAAACAAAATTCTTCGATTTTTTGGAAAAGTAAATATTTATAGTTAATACACGCTTGAATAAGATTTAAAAGAAACAAATTATGTCTCTTAAGGATAACAGAGTTATTCACAGTCAAATTAGCCTTATCAATGAAATTTAACACCCAGTTTAGATACCTCTTTGTTGTAAACATAACCAGTATTTATATTTTTTCCATTAGGTTTTAAGATTAAATCATAAAATAAAAAAACAAAAAAGTATAAACTTTTCAATATCACCATTTGACCGTTGCGGTATGCGTATGCAACGTTCTTAAGATTATAGAACAAATAATTTTAATAAGTTCCCAGTTAGGCAGAATTTTACTCAATTTAATTCTTTACTTCGGTACTATGATCACTTCAACAATTGATTTTCAGACGAAATTTGCATAGTTTATTGCCACTTTTCATTTCTCCATGAACACTGTATGCGTTTTCTGTATACCTGAGACAAGTACTATCATACACCAGTGTAGGTTTCATCTTCTCTCTTTCTTCTTTCCTTCGTTCTTTCTTTCCTTTATTCTTTCTTTCTTTCATGGTAAAACTTTCAAAATTTAAAAAGTGTAAAAGTCATATTGAAACAACTTCTAAAACTTCAAAACTACCTATCTTTTTGGAAACAGGAAATATAATAGTAGATGGAACATGGGTATTCTGCTGTTAGAATAGATACATCTAGTTAGTGCCAGCAGAGATAAGAGACACACAGTTAAATATTAACATATCAATACATTATCAATTGAAAACCACAATCAGAGGATCTGACGATGTAGTGTTCTTCAGTATACATGTACATCACTTCTGCAGTCTAAGTATACCTAACCTAAATATTACCCGTTTCACTCCGATATTTAGTCTAGAAAGGTCTAGTAGAGGGTTGCGTCAGTCGACCGTTCAGTGCTTTTCGTCATGTGTTTAAAAAAATCAAATTGATTGTGGTGTATTTTTTTCCGCCGGAAACCAAGAATTTAGTCTTATAAGAAAAGAGGTTCGATCAGCACTCTATGATTTCCCTCTGCGGAGAGAATACCTTAATGTTAATGAAAGTTTCGGAGTTTGATTCGGAGATTGAAGACGAGTTTCACTCTACTAGCATTATTTGAAGAAAAAACCCTCTGTTTATAAATCAATTCAACTATTTACATTGCATAATACCTCTCAATAATGCAATTTGGTAATATTTTTTCAGACATGAGATTAAGAAATATGTAACTTATCTTTATTCGATGAATATGTACACTCTCCTTTCAGGACAAGTTTGTGAATATTTGTAGACCTGAATTCAGCAAACCATTCGGTTATATCATATTATCTTGTGATGTAATATTATCACATTATTACTAATAATCAAATGAACTGTGTTATTTCATGGAACAAAATAATTGAATTGAATATCTAGCTAATCTAAGCAAATCCATTTACCTACCTCAAATGTGTTAAGAGTTTTCACACAACACAACTAACCGTTAGTGATACCTGATACATTGTTATTTATGTAACTATGCATAAAAATGGCCTAATGACATTTAGTCCAATGAAGAAAATGCATATAACTAACCATTTTACAAAACACTGCTTATGTTAAAAAGAGCATATATCCTTAGAATATATTCTTACACATTGTTATCCTTTCTGTTATGTCTCAAATTTTTTTTTAATCATTCAGTCCTGTATCAATTTGTTAAATTTGGTTTGATATAAGCGACCACGTCCCTGCAAAGACACAAGTGTTGAACGTTATCCTAGCAACGGTACGAGTGGAGCATGATTTGCACGTGCAGTTGTCAATTTCAGATCACTCGCTGTCAGTTCTGGAGAGACGAGACAGACTTGAAGAAACTAACTACTAACTAGCTTTATATTATGATTATTGAACATGAGATAATTGATAAACTATGTAACGTTTTTCGTTATTTTTGCCCCTAAAACCAATTAAATATACACCGAACTAAGTAATGTACATGGTTTTTACTTTTTTCTAAATAATAGAGTTTTTAGTTTAACCGGCCAATAGTAAAAGTAACATTTGTTTTGTTCTTTCTTTCATTTGTCCGTCCATTTTTGTACATCTCTTTGCATAACACATAAAGCCTACTTTAATTAGTAATAGCCAGTCAGGGGAGATAACCAGGGGAACGCCTCTCGCAAGATGAAAAACTTGGTCAGAAATTGAAGTCAAAACAGAGGGGTGCTTTTATTTTATTGTACCGTTGCTTCTAAATGCGCAAAAAAATCATAGTATTTCAAAGGGAAACCATATCAAGTCTAGATTCTTAGGGCCGTATGATCGAACCTCGTCTAAGTTAGATCAGTTTTGGGATCAAACTAGGTTTTGTAAAAATCAAACCATAGGTTAAGCTAAATGAAACTACATTATGCAGACCAAGTTTTAGTAAAATAACCTTATTGATCAGGTTTAAAGGTACTCTTTCAGAATTGTTTTCAAATATGGCTTGGGTTTCGATATAACAACATTATTGCATATTATGTGTTTTATGAAGGAGAACGTCAATACTTTTTAAAGTACCTAATTATATTTTTTAAGCCATTGTCTTTTTCATTAAAAAACTGAAACGTAATAAAAATTTCTAACCTCGTTAGTTCATCTTTTGACAAAGGTCTGAGTTTGAGTGATTTCATATTTTATGGCCGCCTCTGTGATTTTTCAACCCTTCAAGTTATCAGTCATATCAATGAAGTTAAAAATACTTGCATAAGATAGATAACACATGGCGCGGGGGGCATTTCTAATAAAAAAAGATGTATGCCCTCGTGATTTGTCAGAAGACCTACGACCCGTAGGCAAACATCCTTTATCATGTCCTAACCATAACAAACGACCTGATTACGAAGTTAGCCTATGCTCAAATGCTACCTGTCGCTACATTTTATTTGCTTATCATTTGTTTATATAAGGTATATACCTGACTTCTAAATGCACTTCAAAGACTAAATATTGATGTTACTTCCTAGTCCTAGAACAATAAGTAGAATAAGTATGTGTCCTAATAGGAGCGGTTATATTACCATCTGAATGAATTACAAGATACGAAAATACCTCTATTCTATAAATATAATGGTCTGCTCAAACTAGACTGCGGAGACAGCACTTTTATAGAATCAGTTAATTCAAATTGTTTGTCTTTATAATGCAACAGTTTTAGTCCCCTACATCTGCTACCACAGTCGCTTCAGTTCGACTTACTCAACCATCTATTTGGCCAAACTTTTCGTAAGAGATGAAGATTGTTGTTCGCATCACTGCCTTGAATATGATAGGCACACGTTTTGACTTGACACATATTTGATTTTCTTATAGAAGTTTATTTCAAAATGACATAGATAATGCATTTATACATAGAAGACAATGAAATTTTATCAGAAGCTCAGGCTGGTTTTAGAAAAGGTTACTTTACAGTCGATCACATATTCACATTATTCAATCTTTCGGAGCTCCTTTAATGTAGAAAAAAGAAATTATTCTGTGCATTTGTTGATTTCCAAAAAAGCATTTGATAATATCTGGCGCGTGGGACTTTGGCAAAAGCTTCTTGAAAACAATATTTCTGGTAATTGCTTCCGGGTTATTGAAAACATGTATAAAAATATCAAATCATGTATTTTATGTAAAGATGATTACACTGATTTTTCCCATGTAGATCCGGCGTACGCCAAGGTGAAAATTTATCACCAACTCTGTTTGCAATTTTTATGAATGACATTGAAATGTTTTTTAATAAGGACTTTTGTAATGGGGTAGAGTTAAACCCGAGGATTTTAACGATAGATTAGAAAATGTCATAAAATTGTTTTTATTATTTTATGCAGATGATGCAGTCCTCCTGGCTTCAAACTCTCATGATCTTCAAAAAATGCTAGATTCCTTTAATGTCTACTGTGATACTTGGAAACTTAATGTTAATGTTTCAAAAAACCAAAGTATTAACATTTGGTGGAACGAAGAAAGATTATGAAACTCATTATAAAATTGGAACTAATACCATTGAAAATGTTCAATTTTACACTTATTTAGGCGTGGAATTTCAAAAAAGTAGATGGTTTACGTTAACGAGAGAAGGGGCGAAAACTGCATCTGACATATGAATTACAATTACGTTTATTCGATTCTATGATGTTGCCTATTCTTCTTTACGGCTGTGAGATATGGGGATTTGAAAATGACAAACTTATTGAAAAAGTACACGTTAATTTTCTTAAGCAATTATCACCTCTTAGGAAGAGTACTCCAAAGTTTATGTTGTATTGGGAATTTGGTAGATACCAACTTGCTAACACTATCAAATTAAGAATTACATCTTTTAAGTGTCGACTTTTGACGGGAAAATCTTCCAAATTATCTTTCATAATCTTAAATTTTTTTGACGAAATTGGATTAAGCTATATTTGGAATTCCCAAAATTTTGAAAATATCAGTAATCTAAAAAGAGTGGTAAAACCTGAAGATGTATATAAGCAAGTGTGGCTCTCTATTGTTGAGCACTCTTCAAAGGTATTGTATATAGCCTCTTACCTGATTTAGACCTTAGATTAAGTAGATATTTAGATATTTTAGATGAAAGGAATTCTAGAGCATTACTATATTTCATTACTTCAAATCATAATCTACCCATTGAAAAAGGTCGCTGGAGTAATATCAAAAAGCATAACAGAATTTGTAAACTTTGTATTAGTTATGAACTTGGCGACGAATTCAATTATTTATTCATTTGTTCTCATTTCATAAATGCAAGAGTCAAATATATCAAGCCGTATTTCTATACTAGACCAAACTTTTTATGAAATGAAAACACTATTTGACAGCAAAAAGATAGGTACTTTAAGAAAATTAGCCCTGTTTTGTAGTATCATTATTAATACTTTTAAAAAATTTCGTTACCAGTAATTACTAGAAAGAAAATCTTTCAACCAGATACTCTACTGTTTTGCTTATTTACACCATGTACTGTAAGTATAGTGTTATTCACATTTTGTAGATATATATTGTAAATCTATCTGTTTGTATGTGAATGTATGTAACATAATCTGTATCATCATATGCCGCTGCCTGCGGCCTGATGTGTAATAAAAGTTCAGTTCAGTTCATAGCTCAAACAAACTGAAAAGTTTCAAACATTGAATCATTTGTCGGCTGTCACATATGTCTATGAGAGCATTCAGTTACCATGGCACCCTGAACTCAAAATTCAAAATGTACATTCATGTAAATCCAAAAGTACGTAGAAATGACTGATTCGATATAATTTATCAATAATTAAGCATCATATACTGACTGCCACTGTGTGAGGAGAATTTCAATGATCTAAACAGAACAGGGGTACGGGATAGCTCAGTCGGCAAGAACACCGGTCTCATGTTGCTGAGGTCTGGGCTTCGAATCCCATACACACCACGATGTAAAACCTACAGTCACCTCTGTTAGAACTCTATAAGTGTCACCCTGGAGCCCTAGTGTGTAGTGCAACAAAACCTGCGCACTTAAAAGGTCCCACGAATCCATGTTAGTGTCTGAATGGCGGATACATGAACACGTGCATACGTCGAGATGTTGGTTATCAGCGTTTAGCAGTGTTGGGCAAACTGCTGTGTCTACTATGTGTCTCAGTTCACTCAGCTGTGAAGGGGGACCCTGTGAGGGATAAAATGGTCCCTAACCTAAGCGCCACATATGGATGCCGGTTGAATACTCCCCAGGGGGTTCAATTGGAAAAATGATCGGACGGTGACAGAATGCCATTGACCAGGAAAAACAACAAGCGCCTTGAGCAACCAAAAGTGAATGGATATGCGCGCTATGTAAATATTCAAATAATAATTAAAATAATAATAACAGAAGAGAACAGAACTTTATTTCACTCAAGGCAATGCACATAGCATATTTGGGGTTAACAGGAGAACATATTTTGATGATTGCGGATAAAATAAACAGGATAATTGGCATTGCTTGTTAAAGGGGCAGTGGAACGTTTTTAGGGGGAACATAAGGTAATGTCAGGAAGATGAAAATTAATGGTTCCAATTGAAAGAAAATGCAATTTAACTAAATGGAGCAGCAATAATTCAAATATATGATGTAATGTTTAGTCATGCAGATTGGCTTGTGTAATGAAATTTTTGACACTGTCAAAATTATACATTTAGCATTAACTTACAAAAATAAGTGAAAATTTGAAAATTTAAAGTATAAAAAAACGTGCTACTGTCCTTTATTTAAGGAGTCAGAAGCAAATTTCACCTGAAAGATAAGGTGATGTAAATATATATGCTTCCATTTGAAGACAATGTAATGAAACTTAACAAGATGTAATGATTCAAAATTAATATGTAAAGTTCAGTGCACATATCGCTCTTTCCTAGGAACGATTGTTGCAACGAGAGTTCCCGTATTATTTCGCCTGTGAGGACATAACAGTATTGTTCGTCGCGTCACTGTAGCCGGTAGCGAGCTTCCCTTTCCTGTGACATTTCTAAAGAAGGAATAGACTCGGTTATAAAGAAATGATCACCCTCAGAAGTTTACGAAACTCGTGCGAATTTGTGTATAACTAATAAATATAAATAATGATTGTTGTGTAATACAATAGCTCACACTCGTTTTGTAAGTCATATGACACACTTCCCCGGGCATCTCAATATTTGTCATACCCGAGGACGTACAAGGCCTAGATTAAATTATGGTTGTCCCCCCGTTTCAGTTTCAAACAAACGCGTCCAGCCTTTTTCCATGAATATGAATGGAACTAAATCCCTGTAGCCTGGTAAAACCCTGAAACATGAACTCTTAGAATGTTTCATGAAGTTCCTGAAGGCCTTAATGGAGCTTTTGCTCAGTGCTTATATATAAATTATAGAACATATTAACTCCTAAGTGTCCTTGCTACTTTAGATAAGTCTGGAAAATAACCTTGGTCCGCGATTATGTCTGCTTCTCATAAACCTAAAGATTTTGTTAGAGAAAGTAATAAGTAAATAGTATCAAAGTCTACGATAAGATTGCAAATCTTCATAGAAATTAAATTTAGGGTTAAGACACTCGAACTCCGTTATGCTTAGGTTATCAAAACCTGAGGAAAGAAAGCTGAGTGAAGGTTTTGAAAACTTGTGATCAAACGCATCGATTGACAACCCGCAATCATTTTTCCCATTGTAGTATTTGTTATCATAAAAGAAAAAAAAAATAGAAAAAAATATCAAGAATTTATGTCGATTTGTTTTAGCATTTATTATTGGATTACATTATTTTATTCTGTTGCTTTTATTCTGAATAAAAAACGATTAAAATAAGTTTCCTTCAAAATAAGCAATGTGTTCAAACAACTATTTGACATTGACATTGACAAAAATAGCACACGCGAAAAGTATTCTTCGAGGTGTAAGGTTTCACAAATGACAATCGACAAGTCACGTGGTTGATGCCGTATTTGGATGCTTTACATCTATCGCAAGGAAAAACGTGTAACACTGTTAATAGTGTGTATAAAATGAGTGTTTGTATGCATTTAAAATTGGAATGAAAGTGCAATTGGATGTCATAATGCTTTAGGACCGACCTTTTTACTGAAATATGAACTTCAATCAAAAGATTGTTTAAGACAGCCTTCACTTCTATCTGGCCTGTTAGAGTAAGGGCTAGAGTGGTTGCTTACGGTCCAGAGGGTTGGGGTTGGAATCCCGCACTTATGAACTATGCAACCTTTTAGAATTATCAAGAAAGTATAGACTTTGGGGCTAAGTTATACATTGGAATATAAAACCCTGTGACTTTGAAATATAAAAAAACTTCTATTATACCCTCCGAGTAGGTCTTACATATGAATATAATGTCTTGACTTTCCAAAGTTAAAGCTCCTTGGAAGTTTGTACGAGAAAACAAGAGACCTCGAAGCAACATCCCCGATACGTTTCTTATGCTTGAAAGTTTATCATTAACTAACTATTCATATCAAAATATAGCCTGGTGACTTTTAGAACAGGGACGAAAAACATATGGCTAACCTAAATGGGGAAGATTTGAAGATTTTTAATTCTATAATAATTTAATTCAATTAAAATAAAAGGTTGATTGAAGCCCGTACATATGTATGAATGGATAAAAGGTTCAATAAGTTCGTGAACTTTAACCATAGTTGTGTGCAGGCTTTAGTATTCAGTATAAGTATTACAAAAGTGTTTTTAGACACTGCTAATGTTAAAAGGAGCATATATCCATACAGTATATTCCTATGCATTGTTATTCTTTTTGTTTAGTTTAAAAAATAGTATTTAGTTTATAAATCGGTCAGTCCGGTATCAATCAGCTAAATTTGGTTCGATAAGAACGGCCACTTACAAGCAAAGACGACGAGTTCTGAACGTTGCTAGGGCAACGGGACGAGTGGCGCATGATTTGCACGTGCAGTTGTCTATTTCAGATCCCTCGCTGTCAGCTTTTGAAAAACGAGACAGACTTGAAGAAACTGACCACTTATAGTACTCACGGAAATAGAAATAAAATGGTTTTTGGCGTTTATTTTATTATTACTCGACTAATGTAAGTAATTCCTACAGATGTTCAAATAAGTAAGTTTTCCCAACTAGGCCTTATGAAATCATCCCAAAAATATACTTTAAACTGCGTTGGTTCAGGTAAAACTGCCAAAATTCTGCATATTTTCAATACATTTCGAAACCTGCTATGACGTACGTCATTCTCCGCAATGCGTGTGTCAATAAAACTGCGTGTGTGTCTTTACACCTGAATTTGCAGTTGCACGTGCGTTGCCACAGCAACTCTGCAATTGACAGCAGAACTTATGAATAAGCTCATAAGAATAGTAGTTTGTAACACGTGTCTATGTCTGTAGACTTAAAGCAAACCACGTCCTTTTTCAACTATTTTATGATTTTTTAAATCAAATAAGATATGTATAGTAGAAGACATAAGATATAGATTATTGTGCATTAAAAATTATTTTAACGGGCGGTACTGAGATTACAAATCATTTACATACTATAGCTTGCATCAGAAATATACTTTTCGACTCTGAAAAAAATTCGAGGTCTGAAAATGACAGGTTTTTCTCTCCTGTATATATCGGGGGATTTTACAAAAACTGTCTGAAATTGGGAAAAAGCATTGTGAATGAATATTTTGAATACAAATATCCAGTTAGTTCCAAATAAAGAAATAATCGCCAAAAAGCATTTTATTTCTATTTCCGTGAGTACTATAGTAACTTTTTTCTTTGCCTTTGCCTCTAAGACCAACAAAATGCACACAGAACTAAATAATGAACATGGGTTGAACCTTTTTTACTTAATAAAATAATGTGTAATACTTATACAGCTACTATGACCGCCGTAAAGAATGTATAGTGGTGTAAATGGGTATTGGTTAAGATATACACACTGATTAGGCGAAACGTTTTATCATGTCAAGAGAGCTTTACTTATTGAGTAGAGCATTGTTCTGAGTAAAAAAGGGCTGAAAGGATTTAATCAACTTCCTATTTATAGTCACAAGGACATGGATAAGATATGTCTTTAGCTTTCTGCTGTCAGAAACCACTTACAGGTAATGTTATTCTGTTATTAGGTACTCAAGCTGTCATGATATCGTGTCCTCAAAAACTCATATTGAGACGTGTCAATAAAAGATCTCGGTAAGATCACTCTGGTGGGATTGTTCAATGTTTTATCGTACTCATTACGGAATGTCACCTTCATATTAGTACTGTAACCATATCAGTATCGTGTTCAGATGAGTTTAAAGGGACAGTCCTACAAACTTATAGGACTGTCCCTATAATGGCTGATAGAATAATTTGAATTTCACACTTTGTCAATATTGTATTTTTGAACATATTGGTATGATCTGGTAAGTATTTAGACGTTGGAAGATAACGTATGTTATAAGACATGTTATCCTACCTCATGTAAGATTCTCGATTTCTGATTGGTCCACGTGACCCTGAATAAATGCTGATATTACCCTCTTGAGCGGGGTAATAAATCATTTATACCCCAGCACATGAAAAGCATGAAAAAAGCATGCAGATTTTGCGTCTTGAAATTTACAATGTATGTTACCTTGAACACATGATCAAGCTGGTTACTTTTGATCAACTGCTTTGTAGCTTTGAACGAACTATAGCAAAATGACTTACGCAGTTCTTACTGTTTATCTTCATATTATATGCGTTTTGTTTAAACATCCGGTAAGATAAATTCATTATACAATTCAGAGACGATGTACGAGGAGATATCCGCCTCTCATCAAGCTCGTGGCGGATATCATCCCGTGTACCCCGCCTCTGAATGGTATAACTTTTAATACCATCACTATTAAAACCATTCTGGTCCAAGTTTAAATGCTATCTCGTATCATCTTGGGATAGTTATGGTGACATCTTGTTACAGATTTAGATATCTAAAAGTACACAATTTGTTACTTAAAGACAAGGTAACATTATTCGTTCCTTATAATAAAAGATCGTTATAATATAGGACATACTCTTTGGAAATATGAAAACAAGGATTTGAACAGAACTGAAAAAATGGTTCGGGGGTACCAGTTGAAAGTTAATAGAATTGAAAAACATTTTTAACAGAAACAGGGCGCTGTTCTGTTCAAGCAAGAAAAGCGATGTCCAGAATGTTTTGTGAGTGAACTATACAGTCATCTGCACAGAGGGTTCTCAAAAGATGTGCCTTTAAAGGGGTAGGGGGAAACGAAAATAAAAGGAGATCAATACAGTTAATGCATGATTTTTTAATAAAAATCATTACACACCCAAACAATATTTTTGTTGATTCCTGTTTGACAACTTGATAAAAAAGAGCTCACACTCGGTAAAAAACAACAATAATGTGATTCAGTATAAAAAATCAAAACATCTCTTAATTTATATCCAAACTGCCAGTTGCATGACTTCGATTGAAAAACAAGCATTAATCACATAACAGTCATACATATTCACGGAAGCAAAATTCAAACAATCTATTAAATTCAATCAACTCCTAAGTGTCATTCTGAGCAAATGACGCGGTTATTGTCCGGATTTCGTTGATATTCCGACTTAAAACCTTCCTCTTGCCACTATATAAGGTTGATTAGCTTTAAATCTATACTTTATAACTCGTTCAAATTGTGCTTTTGTTAAAGTTTTAGAAAACGATTTTGCTCATAAATCAAATTATTGTTTAGGCTATAGGATTCTTAGTTGTCATAAGGTAATATAATCCTCAATAGTAAAAGTCTGGTAAGTGTGGTCATGGCGCCCTGTGACCAGAGCTGGTTTGTGAGATGGGTTCGCGAGATACATTATCTCGAGACCACTCGCGCAAGCCTATACCACCTTAAAGCTTTCCACCTTAATATAATTTCCAATACTATATTTTTATCTCCTTCAAGATACCACGCAATTTAACAGTACTCTTTATTTACAATTTATCAAATGGACCCCTCCCCTCCCACTCTATTCCAAATTCATTTTATTTCATTTTTCTACCACTTAACAACTTTTATTAACTTTACTTTGGTGTCTATGACCTGTTCTAAATTTCATGCCCCCTTTTTTGGAAATAACTAAAACATTGACCCCACGTCAGCAACATCGCCTTATGGTGAAAGAAGACGTTAAACTCCAACCCTGCAACAGTCTATACACAAAGCTTCAGCTTGTTAGGCTTTCTGTTTCTCGAGATGAAGATGAAAATAGGTTTTAAGCGCATGGTTCCTGTGAGCCTTATATAAATCATAATCCTCACAAGTCTCGGAGTCCGCTGTTCAGCCATATTTTATGGAAGAAAGGTCGAAAATGCGGACGGACGGATTGACGGACGGACGGACGCTATACACCATGCAATGTCATGAGCCAATTGGGCCTTGATAAGCTGAACTTCCAATAAACAATACACCTTTAAAAGGGTTGGTCCTTATTTTTATAACTTGAACATGATTTGTTAATTTCAAATATTCACAGTAACATGACATGAAGATATATATGCTCGTGGTTTGGGTTCAATATCGTAGAAATGGGAATCAATTTGTTTTCGTTTTGACAACATCTTTGGGTTGCTTAGTAGCAATTCAAAGATCTTATGTATCATTATTTTGAATTCATTTCGTTTTTTATTTCAGAATATGGTTGGACTCATCAAGTAAACAACTTTAACAAGATTCATGTAAAAAAAAGGAATTGTAAAAAAACTTTTGTTTTTTCCCTTATTTATTTACAGGCAGCATAATAAGCATATAGACATACACATAAACGTGGGTTAACACAATGTTAAGTAAAAGGCCATCATAAGTAAGTTAAGTTTATAAACTGAATACTTCAAATGAGGGGAACCATTTGTAAGAACATCTATAATTATTATTTCTTATGGCTTTTTCCACAACATAAATGTCTTTCACTTTTTTAAGGTAATGTAATTGTGTAAAAAAATTTTTTAAAGTTTTTGAGTGAGTATTTTTCTTGGGAAAAAGTGCAATATCGAGTAACATTTGGTTGTTTCCTAATGCCACAAACTATTCCAAAGGATAGTTATTTTAGAGTCTGTACATTTTTGGTTATTCAATTTTCCAGATCGCTTTTAAAAGATTGGGTTACCCTACATTCCAACTATAAATGACATAAAGTTTCATTTTCAACTTTAACACCAAAACTACACAATTCATTGTAAACGAGTTTCATTCTAAAAAACTATAAAAAAAACTAACAAACAAGTCTGTGCAAAAACTCAAATTGAAAATCTAGAAGTTAAACATCTTTAAAATTCCTTCTACTTGTACAAAAAATCATTTGCAAATTCAGTTCATGAAAAAAAAAACATTTTTCTTTTTTGGTAGTTATGATGCATACCATTGTCAGACAAGAGTTTTTCATAACATTCCTTGAACTCTTAAAATCATTATGCAATAAATTTAAATCCACATAAGTTGCATCAAATCGTCTCAAATTCATTTTCACGTCTCAGGCAAAATATACATTTTATGACCATGGTCCATATATGTACCTCTTATATCAAAACATATCTTCCGCTCTTCAAAAAACATGAAACAATTTTCATCACAAAGATCACTAATAATCAGTCTCCTGTTAATCCAGTGTCTGATATAATGGCTTTGATTTTTTTATTACTAGTTTACCATAACGGCTATGTTAAAAAAATCTATAAGCATTGTCTTTATCTATGACATTTCTATCACAATATTATTCCATGCTGTTAAAACATTTTTCCAAAAAGAATTTATAATTGAAGCAATCTTATGAAAATTTTCTCCATATTATGTAATATCATTTAAAGGAATATTACGAGTATTACTTCGATTTGTGTTTCTCAAGTACAAACTGAGGCTTAATTATATTATTGCATTAATGAAGGTTTTAATATCAATCGTGTGTGAACCTCTTTCTGAATAAATCCTTTTTGATTTTATCATGTTTGTCTTTCGAATCAAATCAGAAAAGTATACTATTTTGTCATTCTATATCTAAGTCTTGACTAGTATATCTCTGCTTCCTGTACCATTGTGGTGTTTTGCTATTTTTGTATGTCAATAGAATAGTGCATACATAGAGAGGTTCCCAAGCAGAAATTTCATTCATTCTTTTTACATCGAGAGTGAGTATCTATGAATGGCGTCATCACTGACAAATGCAATCTAACTCGGTCACTGACCGGTATATAAAACGCTAACGGTGTGGCGCCATTTAAACAGCACAATGTAAACAGAAACTTAACTATGTTGATGCAAACTGTCAATTCAATATCAAAAAAATTATCTGAAACAGACATTGACATTCTTCCTTTTTTCAAGTCGGGCAGAAGAATTGACACGATCGCATCGATTCACCCGCCCGGCCGATATGTCAATACACGACTTGCACGTGCTGCACGCTTTTTGCATTCTAACCGGCGGCGCTCTGCCTGCTGAGGCAGGAATTGGTAGAGTTTCAAACATTTCGAATTTATATATTCTTACCGTTCGCGGTTATAACACATATACAACATATCGTAATCTATATAATGATTTATTATAAGATATATTCAATAATTATTTTAAGTCAACACTTTAAGTGAGATTGTGATGTTTACAAAGCTACCTAACAAATCAGCGTTATTTGTTATTTTAAACGGCATGTAACCAAATATTTGTGTTTTTCTTATATTTCATGCAGAAAAATAAATAAAGTTTCTTTAATGTTGATTATTGAAATTACAATGATTCTGTGTTTTGACAAATCAACATAATGGAGTCAATTGATAAACAACAACAACATTGTTTTCACTCACTCAAGTGTCTACGGAAAGAAATAAACAAGACAAATCATTGCCAACAAATTTGCATTCCTTCCTGGAATGATTGACATAAAACATGTGTATCACAAATATACCATGTCCATTTCCTCGTTTGCACTTGTAATCCGACTCGCATCTTTCTAATCTTTACATAATAAAGTATTAAAATCCAAATGCAGTTAGCAAAATTATGATTTTTCTGCTAATTTTCATTGAAAAAAACGCAAATAGTAACATGGTGCTTATCATAAACAAACATAGTACAAAAAAATATATGTTTTGAAAGAATAATTTTTTTATCGCTGTTTGTTTCCATTAAAATTGCAATATACAGTATAGTATTGCAATGATTAAGCAGGCACATTTGATATTTGGTCATGTGATATCTGTGATAACTAAGTCCAACTTAAACTTGTTTTTATGAAATGAATACACCACATATTACCATGGTATCAAAAAATATATATAAAAACATTCTAATTGTAAAATGTGTCTTTGAAATTGATCTTCGACTAGTGTTAGCAACCACCGTTAACGATCACCATCTAGCTCTTTGCAAACCTAACCAAATCTGAATTTGTATAATCCCTTGCCCCCGCATTGCAACACACAGTTTGTCTCCATCAACACACAGACCAGTTGGATCTTGTACACCATTCTCTTCTGTAAGAATGTCTCTAATAAACTCACCAGAATTACTGAGGTGTATAACTTTGTGTTTGTTATAGTCAGCTACTAGAATGTCTCCTGTACTGGTGGTTGTGATTCCAAGTGGACCTATCAGAGCTCTGTCTCCAGAGAAGCACCTTCCAATTGTAAGTTGAATTTTCAGTATATGCTGAAACCAAAATTTAACTCTCATTATGGGAAATGAAGGAGTGTTCTATTTTTGATGAAATAAGATTTTACATGCCAGTGATTGATACTTATTTTCATAAGATGCACGTGCCTAACGTGAAAAGCATGTTGAAATTGACATGTTGAAATTGGCGTTTTCCCCGGTAGGGCCAAGCTGAGACCAACAATTAACTTGTATAGTATTTCAACATTCCGAATTTAGTGGTTTTCTTAACATCCAGATTTTTATAGATAGCGTGTCCATGTCCGAGTATTGCACTTGAGATCTAACTGGCATGTTTCTAATCATTCCTTCATGAGATAAACATGTTGTGTTTTGAAATCAATGGCATAAAACAGAATCATTTCAGTTTAAAATTCAATAAAAGCCAGTCAGTTTTCCTATTTACAAGTATTTATTTATCTATTATATATATACAAGAAGTATTGCGGTTTAAGCTTTTTATTTAGAAAAAAAAACACAAAAAACATTATGTTTTATTTATCATGAATCATTAAAATTCAATACAGTCATCGAAAAAAGAAGTTTCTTTCTTTATTTGTACTTTAAAATTTTTTTCAAAATTAAATGATAATTACAAGAAGAAGATTTAATATTGTAAACGCAAAACATACATGTTATTGAAATGTTTTTTTTACTACAATTGCAACGAACATGTATTAGTTGATTAATCACAATGGTTATTTCGTCACGTGATACGTGTTTTCATCCTAATTCCATCATGATAAATATTTTTTTATATATATATATAGTATTTTTTTCTGAGCACAAATGTTTTAAAATGGGTAACTGTCACTTTTGTAATTGATATCTCGTTTAGTACAAAATCTATCAAATCACAATCAATCTACCTGAAAACCTAACCAAATCTGCACTTGTAAAATCCCTTGTAAAACATTGTAACACACAGTTTGTCTCCATCAACAAACAAACGAGTTGGATACTGTACACCATTCTCTTCTGTAAGAATGTCTCTTATAAACTCCCCGGTAGTATTGAGATGTAACACTTTGCGTGTGTCACAGTCAGCTACAATAATGTCTCCTGTTCTGTTGGTTGTGATTCCCCATGGACCTCTCAGAGCTCTGTCTCCAGTAGGTGTGTATGTGAATACAATGTCTCCAGACTGTGTCAGACAGATAACAGACTTCAGACCATAATCTGACACAAGGATAGTTCCTTGTCCGGTCACATGGATGTATAAAGGATCTTTGAAGCTCTTTCTTATTGCAGGAAGTGTTGTGAAGTTCTTCATGATGGTTCCCTGCATATCAATCAGATCCACAGAAGGTGGAGACACTGAACCAGCCACCAGTGTTGATTGATCCAGAGAAGACAGACCCCTGTACATCTTACTTGTCTGTATTGTAGACAGGAGTGTCAGGTCAGGAGTCACAGCAACTGTGATGATACACGGTGAGTCATAGAGAGACACAGCAACTTCACTGATAACTGTCATACACCAGGGCTTACCAGACACCTTGAGTACACTTGAACATTGCTGTCCTGCTTTAGTGTAAAATGAATTCAAAAGGCGTTTCCAATAATCAGCAAAAAGAGTGACCTTGGTATCATCAGTGACCATAATCAAACAATCAGGAACCCAGCTACGGTCTCCCACATATTCTGTTGCTTCAATAACTTCATCCAGTACAGGTGTAGCAGTCAAGTCGATTCTGTCAGTATGTTGAATCTTCACATCCATCTTTCCAATTTCTTTCTTAAGATTTTCAAGATTATGTACAAGTTTCAGGTTAACTAAATCTGCATTGTCCTTCTCATGTGTCCCTGTGACGTCAGCTCCAGCTCCTGATCCAGACGACAGACACATCTCAAACAGCTGCGCCTCATCCTCCAACTCCAGGGCCTGCTGGATGGACTGAGACTACTTCTGGTACAGCTGTAGATCCATCTGTTTTGTCTTCATCATCGACCTCAACATCTGTGTGTCTTGTTCTGTTTGATCCTTCGCCTGTCTACTCAGTTGATTTTCCTTCTGTTTCAGTGTATCGATAACTTCTTGTATGGTTTTCCGAATTCTGATTCCAGCATGGATCTATCAGCAAAAAGGTTTTCTCTTGCAAATCCAGTTTTTTAACCTCGCCCTTTGTCAAATCAATTTTATCTGCCAAATTCTGCTGATGACGATGAAGTTTTGATTTGACCTCTGTCAGCTTAGCCTTGATTGTGATGACCTTTTTACATGTTCTATGGGCAATACTGCAGCAGATAGTACACACGGGTTTGTCACAATCTGTGCAGTAGAGTTTTATCTTCTCGTCATGTTCCTTGCAGATAAGTTTATGTCTAGATTTCTTGTCCATGACTGGTACAACTTGGTGTTTGAAATGGGAATTCTGCTGTGTTGCTTCAGACACCCATCACAAAATAGAGCTTCACATTCAGAGCACCGGTGTGTGGCTAGAGTTGTCTCCCCTTTCTTGCACACTGAGCATTGGTTACTGTCCTGAAAACCAAAAACGTGAACCTGTTTGTCTCATGTAATGTTACATCATCATTAGAACATTGAATAAACTATTGGCTGACATCAGTGTATTCTGACAATCACTTTAATTTTTGTGCATTGTAAAACTTGCAAAACAAACATTATTTGAATTGTAAACGTGCATCTTACGATACATTTTACTTATAATAATTTCATGATTTGCAATGTTTTAAAAGTCTCTTTTATTTCCACATAGTTACTCCCAAATAATTTATCATTTTCAAATTGTTCATTAATTACATAATCGTCTGTGACTATCCCGAGTCTTGCATGGTCACGGTAGATGCGCCTCAGTGCCTTTCCTTTCAAACCGAAGGTAATCTGAGTTAACTGCCATTGACGATTATGTTATCAGAAGTAAACTGTATCCAATAAAACGTGTAACTCAAATTGCGTGTCCGGCTCTGAACCCACAATGCATTTAAAAGGAGGTTTAGCTCTGCACACGACAGACTGGATATTACACTTGCCACAGACCGCAGCAGTCTGGGCGCTGCGGAACCATGCCCTGGACACAACACCGACCCAGTGCACTTACATTTAGTAACTCTACATTCTTTTGGTGTACTGCTTATGTCAAATCTTGCTCTAGTTACACATTGTTTTAAACTTTTACTTTGGCGTTTACTCTTGATAAAATTTACATTATCAACAATTCGGCACATTTTTTCATCACACATTAGAATAGGTACATTTTGCTTTATACTCTGGAACAAATCTGGATTGAGGGGGTTATGAGTTGAGACATAAGCAATATCCACATTTTGATGTTTTTCTTTCGTTCGTACTTTTAAGAGTTGTCTTCTATCGATGGATAAAGATTTATTGATTCCATCCTCGACAAGAGAGGGTGGGTATCCTCGTCTCTGTAGTAATACTTTGAGTTCAATAAAACCAAAAGAATGTAGAGTTACTAAATGTAACAGAGGTAACTGTGGAACATGTCCATATATACTTGAGAATTCAAGTATAAAATTCATTAACAGAAGTGAGAGATTTTATGTGCGCTTTGATATTGACTGCGCCGCTAAATACATCATTTATGTTATTATATGCCAAGGATGTTGTGCTGAATATAAAGGACAGACTGAGTGCCTGAGAGACAGGGTCCGTGTTCATAAACAGCAAATAAAATGTCCTGAGACACGCTGTATACCACTGAGTGCTCACTTGGATACATGTGCAAAAGACAAGGACATTAAATTCAAGATCTTTCCATTTTACAAAATAGACACAAATAATAGAATAATGCGACAATTAAAAGAAGACTATTTCATTAAAATGTTAAAACCACAACTTAATGCTTAATAGTAGCATCTTTTATTCTATCAAATTCTTATTGTGTCCATCTTACCGCTTGCCTGATTGTGACGTCATACCATTGTTATGTCAAATTCATTGTGACATCATAACGTCATAACTGTATTTTGTCAGACTCCCTGATGATACCATTGAAACATGTTGGAGTTTTGATTGGCTTTGTGTCATTTTTTTTATCTTTTGATTATATTTATATATATATATATATATATATAATATTCATATATAATTTTAAACTTGAACTGAATTTTAAACTTGAACTGAATTGTAATAAACTTTTCTTAAATCTATGTTTTTTTCAAAAGATATGACTTAAACTGCTTTTATAGCCTAAATTCATTTGAAACTCCTATTATCACCAAACGTGCATGAAGTCATCTATGTACAATAATATCACAGAATTTCCGAATATGAATCAATATTTTAATCACTCAAGGCATTTTTCCGATTGTAAAATTCCGGAAAGTCCCGTATGCGTGGCTTGAATTTGATGACGTCACAATGACATTTGCAAGCTCTGACGCAAAAACATTGTACAAACGAAAGCTACTGTTTTGAAAGTAAAATGTTTTGTAATATATCTTGAATGAATGTTTCTTTTTCTTTCCATAGCATTTGTTGGGCACATTTTGATATCTAGATACCAAAAAAGAAAATTTAAAAGTGTCCGAACCAAGTTCATTTTGATATATTTCGAAAGTCTCGATATTTACTCAAAATTTTCTTTTAAAATTAAAAATATCAATAGCGGTTTGATTATATTGTAGTTTTAAGATTAAAATAAATATAATCCATGATGTTTTGGGCCTTGGTACATATTTACATAAAAGACAAATATGTTGTCAATTTCTTCCATGAACCGGTAAATTGTCCCTTTTTCAAAAGTTCGTTGATTAATAAGTCCGATAATAAAATGTTCTTTGAAACAAAAAGGTAGCAAAACAGATTAAAAATAATCATTTTGAATCAAATTGCATGCAGAAACTACGCACATAATTGCGTCAGCTCCTAATGAAAAGTGTCCGATGTTCGGGCGATCTCGGGTGTTGTCCGAACCTCGGTCAGTTTACCCTACACTACTTGACAGTTTTAACTCACCGGCATTTATGTACGAATTATGAAAAGTTATAATCATAAACCTGTGGGCACAACAAGGGAACCAATATTGACATAAAATCTGAAAATAAAAATATTTCTTGATTTATGATCGACCTTTCCCAAATTACATATGCATATCAGACAGACCTTTGTATCCACAAAGACTAAACGTATTATGATACAGTACATTTTAATAATGTCGAAACGTTATGCGATAACTACAACTTGCGCAAAAGTTTCCAAAGAGTTTCTAAGCCTCTCTCCCAACACAAAGAGCACACCTGTTAAATAATTGAATTCAGCATTTGATATCAATGACCATATCAACTTTTAAGGTAACCCTAACTGTTGAGAAACAGAAATTCAAAACAGAGTTCGAAGCCATTTTTGCGGTCCTCCTCTATCTGTTAGCGTGTACACATGTTAGGTAAACATTTATTCAGCACTTGGTTCCTATTAATTTTCCATTATAAAGTTAAGGACTTATTTCATCTAACTTATTCACAATTATTGATTAAAAGGTTTCTGAAAAAGAAATTCGCCGTGCAGTCCTCATGCATGTCTGAATGGAAAAAAGTGTAGGCTTCACAATTCAGTATATTTAGGAGTATATAAGTATCATAATCAAAACGTTTTTGTGGCACTGCTTGTGCTAAAACGGGTATATATCCATTCAATAAATTCTTATGCATCGTTATTCTTTTTGTTCTGTCTAAAAGATAGTTGTTTTAAAACCAGCCAAATTTGGTTTGATAAGAGCCGCCACTTCCCGGCAAAGACAACGAGTATGGAACGTTGCTAGGGCAACGGGACGAGTGGAGCATGAGTTGCACGTGCAGGTGTCAATTTCACATCCCTAGCTGTCCTACTGGGAATGAGTGACACTCTGCATGTGTTTCACAAATTTCATGTCTATATCCTCGTTTTGCACGTGGGATAATTCAGGCAGCTTTCAAAACGTAAATCATTCCTTCATGATTTAGAGATAAACATACTGTCTTCAGAATTCAACGACATTAAACGCAATATTCATGCAGTGTTTCTATTTCAACTATTTATTGAAAAAGCAATTTTAAAAAAAACATCATGAAACAGCGAAATCAATAAGCAAAAAGAAAGCTCAATTTGAAAAAAAACCCCTATCAATGATTATAATAATAAGCAAACATAGTGGAAACTTGTAATCTCACCAAATACATGTTATTAGAATAATCATTGAAGATACACTATTTTTCAGTTTTCATAATATTTTCAACATATTTGTGAATTAACATTATGGATATTTTGTCACGTGATTTTTTACTGATTCGAACCATATCTTGTTTTTATCAAAAGAATGAGTCACATTTTGTAAGTATATTACAACTGTCACATGCTTATGTTGCTATTATATCACCAATATTATTAAAGAGATTTATACTACTTTAACCCTTGTTCAATGGAAGCCAAATTGTTACACTAAGGATTTTCGGGGTCCATACAGGACCCCAACTTTAAAATGGTCAGCACAGTGTTCAGTACAGATTTCAGTGTTAATTCACATATTCTATGGAGCCTTGGTGTCATTTCAATGTAATAAATAGGTATTTAGAGGTAGAAAAAATAATTTTGTCATGGTAGTATTTTTTAGAAAAAAAAACCTGTACACTATAGCTTAAGTTTTGAGGGGTAGGGTTCGTTTCAAGAAGATAACTTTAAAAGTACTTGACCTATCTTCAGCAAATTTGATATCTTGCATCTCCCGTTAATGTAGATTTGTTTTCTTTCGATTTAAATTTCATAATTAAAAACAATTAAAACTTTGTCATTAATTTATTTTGAAGGGTAGAGTCTGTTTCCAGAGCATTACTCTGAAACTGCTCGACCAATATCTACCAAATTTGGTAATAAGCATCTGAATTTTATGCAGACTTAGATTATAGATTTTAGACTTTGGGAACACTTTCTTATCATTCAATTTCCATGGCAACAATTTGTTCTTTGTGATTTTCATTTTTTTGAAGAGTAAGGTTTATTTCCAAGGCATAACTTTGAAACGTCTTGACCAATATTCATTTAATTATGTGCTATGTATCTTCATAAAATGCTTAAATGTGACATATGATTTTAAAGTTTCTAGAATATTTATTAATTGATTAAAACTTGTATATAAAAAATGGGGCCCGAATGGACCCCATCAGTCCCCACTAGGGTATGTTTTAAAACACGTCAGTAACTCTTTAAAATATTTTTTTGAAAGTCATATTGATATCCTATATTAGGAATTGGCCACTTAAAGATTACCTAAATTCCTAAAAACCTAGTTCATCACTGGACGTTTTTATCACATTTGATATATTCCCTGCTCCATCAGACAAGGTTTAAGAGCGAATGATTTATTCTACAGTCGAAATAGCCGTGACATGTACATGTTCACTGCAACGGGCAATTATAAACTGAGTTGTTATAAATTATCTAATAGGTAAATTTCACTTTTGAATTTGATCTCTCTCGATTAGCGTTATGAATTCATCATATAGCTACCTGTAAACCTAACCAAATCTGTATTTGTATAATCCCTTGTAACACATTGCAACACACAGTTTGTCTCCATCAACACACAGACCAGTTGGAAGCTCTACACCATTCTCTTCTGTAAGAATGTCTCTTATAAACTCCCCTGAGTTGCTGAGATGTATCACTTTGTGTTTGTTATAGTCAGCTACTAGAATGTCTCCTGTACTGGTGGTTGTGATTCCCAATGGATATATCAGAGCTCTGTCTCCAGTAGGTGTGTATGTGAATACAATGTCTCCAGACTGTGTCAGACAGATGACAGACTTCAGACCCCAGTCTGACACCAGGATAGTTCCTTGTCTGGTTACATGGATGTATAAAGGATTGCTGAAGCTCTTTCCTATTGTAGGAAGTGTAGTGAAGGTCTTCAAGATGTTTCCCTGTATATCAATCAGATCCACAGAAGGTGGAGACTCTGAACCAGCCACGAGTGTTGATTGATCCAGAGTAGACAGACCCAAATACTTCTTTCTTGTCTGTATTGTAGACATGAGTGCCAGGTCAGTAGTCACAGCAACTGTGATGATACAATATGAGTCAGGGAGAGACACAGCTACCTTACCTTCACTGATAATTGTCATACACCAGGGCTTACCAGACACCTTCAGTACACTTGAACATTGCTTTCCTGCTTTACTGTAGCATGATTTCAAAAGGCATGTCCTATCATCAGCCAAAAGAGTGACATTAGTATCATCAGTGATCATAACCAAACTATCTGTTATATAGCATCTGTCTCCCACATTTTCTATTGCTTTAATAACTTCATCCAGAACAGGTGTAGCAGTCAAGTCTATTCTGTCAGAATGTTGAATCTTCACATCCATCTTTCCAATTTCTTTCTTTAGATTTTCAAGATAATGTACTGCTTAACTTACTAAGTTGAACTGGTATCCGCCCCAAAATATCTCTCTCGTGATGTTGATTGTCACGTGATCGTAACAGTAGTTATCACAATTTGTCTTTATCTAGGGTCAACTTGCTACTGTTATCACATGTTATCTATACAGTAAATCTGTCGACATACATGTATACACTCACTTACATGAATAAGAGCGTGTTGGCTTCTTACCATAAAATAGCATCACAAATTATGTATTTCATTTTATTCTAACAAACATGTTGAATCAGTAAAGATAACAATAGTATTCAGCAATGTCTATATTAATATCCCTTAACTTCAGAAAGCAGCTTCCATTCAATCAACACAGGTTTGAAGATACACCCTAAAACATTCATGCTTTTAATTACTGGACAAGAGGCCTTCCCTGCAGTAATGATATCTGGATATCTATATAACTTGTTCAATTTAGCAGGTACTTCTGAACAGGAGTTATCTCCCTTTACAAGTACCATAAGCTCCGTAGTCTCTTGCAATTTTGGATGTTCACCTAGGGTTGAGTTTGTATCATAGCCTAGGTATGACTACTTACTGTTGTAAACCAATGACACAACAACAAGAGCTACTACGATTGTCAATACTCAAATCTTCAAATCTCCTCTTTGACCTTGACATTTCCTTTGATCATAACTCTGACCGCCAACCTCTAAGACTTGAACAGATAAACTGTAGTGTATCCTACATAATAATGAAGAAACATGTTTTACCTAATGAAAGATGGAAATAACAAAATATTTAACAGTTTGATGTCAAAGTTTTGTGTAGATGTACATTGTGTCAACAACTTTGACAAGAGATACTCATGTAAATAGACCCTCAATCCCCCATAATATGATATACTTCAATGTGTAGCAGTTTGTAACAATAACGTCTATCTTTATATTTATAAATAGATCGTTTATCTTTGATGATAATGTCTGGCGATGTTGATAGTCACGTGATCGTATCAGTAGTTATCACGTCTGTCTTTATCTAGGTCAACCTGGTTCTGTTATCACATGTTATGGACACACTGCGTCCATCCACCTACATTTAAACAAACACCATTGCTCCCATGAATTAGAGCACATTGTCTTTCTTCATAACTATGTTTCAAATGAATCAGTTATTTTGTATGTCAACAAAGATATTAAAACAGTAAATGATCAAATATATTACTCAATTAAATCTAGGTTATAGAGTCACTACGTTAGACTACAGGAAGATATGTAGAACGATAAAGTATATTATAAGGAATGATACCATACTATTACATATTTGTGTCCAAATATCTAAACTCTAGAAATAGTTATCTTTTATTATCTACTTTCGTTCCTAAGGATTCAACGTCAGATTTAACAGGGACAAAAAAGGGTGAGGATAGTTTATGGTGACATTCTATTTTATATTTAGATATCCTTAATGTGCACAAAAAGGTTAGATCATTCGTGCCTTACAATAAATAATCATTATAACGGAAGGAATAATCTTGGGAAATGAGAAGTATTTGAACAGAAGTGAAATACGATTGCGATGCACCAGTATAAAATAGATATATTAGTACATATTTAATATAACATAACATACACATAACAGACCCCGGGTGCTATTCTATATAGAAGTCTATGTACAGAATACTTTGTAGCTGAAGATCCAGTCATATGTAACGAAGGTTCTCTCTGGAAATTGTCTTTTAACATACATTCAAGTAACAAACGTGGCCGCTGTGTCAATTTCCGAGGGAAAGAAATAGTTGGAGGTTTACATCGACAATATCAGACAAAATCGATTTTACAAACAAATCGATGCAACATTCAATTTGTTTTTTTTAAGAAAACATATCATCTTGCATGGCAATATGAACTGTCCATAGTGATTTCAATAAAAAAAATCATCCATCATAAATTTTGGGTCTCAATAGAATTCTGTCGATTCAAGCATTACAAATTAAAAATAAAAGACTTATTAAACACTGTGACATTTTGTACATATCTATTTTTTGAAAAAGCTCAACATTTTTTATAACAAAAAGCGTTAAAACAAATTCTTGTTTGGTACGTATATAACATTTATATAATGATATAACGTTGTAGTTGACTGCATGTTCCCAAATCATTACATCATAGTACACCCTTATTTAGAGGAAACCTCCCATCTTCTTCTTTTAAAAACACTGCTAATGTTAAAACAAGCATATATCCATACAATATACTCCTAAACATTGCAATTCTTTGTGTTTTGTCTACAAAAACCATTCAACCCTGTATCAATCAGTAAATTTGATTTGATAAGAACCGCCACTTCCCTGCAAAGACAACGAGTATTGGACGTTGCTAGGGCAACGGGACGAGTTGAGCATGATTTGCACGTGCAGTTGTCTATTTCAGATCCCGCACCGTCAGCTTTGAAGAGGCGAGACAGACTTAAGAAACTATGATGTATGATGGCCGAAACGATACAACATCATAGAATAACGAAATGGTGTCAAAATAACGCGTTTTCATATGTTAACGAAATAGTAATTTTCAGCAACTAAAACTGACTGCAATGAGCTTAGAAAACGATGGTTAATGAATAGTTTGCTTTCATATTTCGATGTTGTACCATGGTATGAAAATAAGCGTTTTTTTTAATTCCGTGAATGCTTTACATATTCATAAGTAATCAACGACATGTGTGAACTACTTAAATTTGTTCAAATTGTATTATAACTGGGTTGAGAGGTAATTCCTCTGTTATGTTAATCCATTCACTCCGTAAAGAGGAAGCTTGTGGGGATAAATGATAAATGTTTGGAATCTCGAGTTTTACGCTTTGTGTAGGAGAATCTAGAGACGCAGTTTATGTCAGCTGAATATTAAGCTTAACATTTTTATTAGAAATCTTGTTGAGGAGTAGCTGAAACAGGTGTAAACTAAAAGTGTAAAACATTGTGAAAACATTTATGTCTTTTTAGGAGATGTGCTCCATAACAAAGGTCTTAAACATGTTTCCATTGAAACAGAATAAAACAATCATTTGTTGGTCTTACCTCAAAAGGCAAATCTAGGTATCAAGTGAATGACATTTGGCGAAGCTAGCAAGAAAAGTTTAGGAAATATGCTCCGGACGAAGTTTTGACGGACGGACGGATAGACGGACGGATAGACGGACGAAGAAACAGAGGGAATGAACGTTTATGCTGTTAAACGGGAGTATATCAATTCTGGAATGAGCTTTGTAAGAACTTAGGACTCTGAGTAATATGTTGAATTGTTGAACAAAACTAAAACGGGAACAGGAGCGTCTTTCAAGTGTCGACAACGACTTATTAGAATTGGCAAGATATACAATGCATACATGTAACACATTAATATGTAAAAGCTTCCAGGTGTTACATAATGATATACAACTAGTATGAATGTTTTATTTAAAAGCAAGTGTTTCTTAAATATAATTGTCATTTGGGGAATCAATCTGTGTGATGTTTTGAATTTATATCGCGAAAAATGACCTAATCGTTCATATCAAACAAAACCATATGTTATGAAACTGTCAGAGTGATTTTGTAAGGTCTTGCATGTTGTGTTGACCATCGTGGACATCACTGTACAGATTACAACACCAGACTCGGTCTTGTTGATGCCTAATGTTCAGTGACATATTGGGGCCGTGTTTTACAATGCATGCATTATTGCATCCTGCTACATACATGTAAGTGAAACATGTATGATCCAACTTATAACCTGATACCGGCCAAAGCCTCGTTTTGCAGACGGTTTGCCACACCGAGTCGGTCTGTTTTTCTGCTAGACTGTCAAATTTCGAAAGTGGAAAAATGGTCCTGCAAAACGATGTCACAGGCGATGTACCAAGTCGAGGTTGATCTTTGAATAACTTCCTTGAGAGGCAGATTCTTTATAACGACACAAGAATCTGAGTCGAAACGTCGCATACAATGTACAAAGAAGTTGTCATCCATATATTCCTCAGCATTATTGATCTGAGTGTGTATGCTGACTGGCATAGATTTTTAGTCAAGAATCGGTGGACAGATTCACATGGAACTGTCTGAAACTCGCAAAATCCCAACAGCCCTGGGTTTCCATTCCCATGGCCTTATTCTTCTGTTCAGCTTATCAAGCGCGATCCTGTCCGCAATTTGACTGACCTTCAAAATTGTGTGTGATTGTAAAGGACTTGTGCGGTGTGAATGAACATACACTTTAAAATCAATGCATGTGGTTGCGTTTGCGCGTCATGCTCACTGTTTTCATCACCATGTGTTTGTCTGCTAAAAATGGTCTTGGGTTCGAACTCTAAATGAATCATTCTCACAATCTTTGAACGATATTTCCTTATTCCTGTTTCTAAAAATATTATCAATTGACCATGATAAGTTCTGTGACATTAATTACCAATTGCGTTTTTAATGCCGTTCAGTAAAAGTATTGTCATAGGGGAAAAACTACACATGTTTGGTCCCCAGTTGACATTCATACACACAAACCCGTTTTAACATTTATGATACGAGGCTAGCAAGTACTTTTTTTCATCAAAAATTAATTAACTTCCTACAATCTTAACATCTGTGAGTAAGTTTGAGATTTCTTGAGTTGAACTTGTTGATCAAACACTTCTCCTTCCTTAACATAAGCCATTATCTTTGACAGTGGTCACTTAATGTCTTTATGCAGATTTCTTTAATTTCGATATTTGATAATTTTGTGAATTTGGAGGTTCATACTGTTTTAACGATTGACTTTTGCCA
Organism: Steromphala cineraria; assembly: GCA_916613615.1. Classification (NCBI taxonomy): domain Eukaryota; kingdom Metazoa; phylum Mollusca; class Gastropoda; order Trochida; family Trochidae; genus Steromphala; species Steromphala cineraria. Next base: position 32,504,368 of record OU744723.1, on the reverse strand, counting down.
TGAGGTTATTTACTAAAACATTCACTCAAGAGAATGATAGTAATCACATTGCAGCAAAAATATTGACTTTTATTGTTAGTTTAAAGATAACTTAGATTTTGACTAAAATACCAAGTTTTTGTGAAACCAGTTATTCAGCAACAGGGAGTCATGAACCGAATGAAGTTTTTGTTTCCACACTGCTAGTTGATAGTTCTATTAAAAAATCCTTATTGTTTGCAGGTACATTTGTTTTGGGGTGGTGCTCAGTAAAGTTCTATTTGTATATGTTTAGTCAAATATCATTTTCTGTTCTTCAATGATTTGGAGATTCTTTACTTACTTAGCTGTTTGTTTTTCAATGAGAGTCATTCCAATTGAGTGGTAGGTTATTTAGATTCCTGGTAGTTATATACAATTCCAATGTTCTGGTCTAGACAAATGCTGCTGCAATGAAATATGCACTCATAGAACTCATCATTTGCTTGATAACGACATTAGTATCTATGTCGAAACGTCGCAAACTTGAATAAAGAAGTTTTATATTCATAATATTACCTTCATCTTTATCACTTGCTTGATAACGACATTAGTATCTATGTCGAAACGTCGCAAACTTGAATAAAGAAGTTGTATATCCATAATATTTCCTTCATCTTCTTCATCATCACAACTTCTAGAATGCCAATCAAAGAAGAAATATAGAAATGTATACAATACTAAGAAGTGTCCAGATTTCAAGGAAATCATGGCTTACATAAAAGGACTCATAGGAAGTACCTATCACAAAAAGCTGTTTATTGCAGTGAAAAGCATTGTAAATGCAAAAGAAATGCAGAAGGCTAGCTTTCAAAATTCAACTATTGCCCTTTCCCCCTTACGCCTATTAATGTTCAATTATATATTGTACTTATTACCATAATTAAACTTTATCTTAAGATATTTCCATTTTTGAAAACAAGTTACAAATGATTTCGTGTCAGATTCCTTTTATTTAGCTATTTGAGTTACTTTTCAAAATGAAATTAGGGAAAAAATTCAAACATGGTAAAATGTGTCTCAAATAACATTTCATAAACATGAATTCAAAATAGCTATTTGCGCTTGTATTTATCATTTTTATCTACCCCTTTTATCGTCATGTTATAGTGTGTTATGATCCTTTATATGCTGAATAGATACAGGTACCTTTATCAATATATCTGTATATTATCGAGCTTCTATATTCAAGGTTTTTATTCACACAATTTCACCATCGGTGGTATATGAGCATAGGTAGATTTAGACATAATGAATAAATCGAGATATAAGTATAACCTATACTTATAATGCATGTCCAAACATTAAGTGAAAAATGTGTACAGTATCAAATAATCACCTCAACATTCTTGGTTGAATTTAGTCTATGGTTTAAAAAGACAGTTTTAGGTATTTGATCTCTTTAGTGGTTAATTGCTTCATTGCTAACAGGTTAAACATTTTCGTAAAATGGTTTGGTATGTGTTGACATGCGTATGACATTTAAAGATGGGTTATATCTGTTGGTCTTTTTTCACCCCATCCTCCTATGCAAATATCCTTTACTTCTCCAAGTTCCTAATATACCTCTAGTTATCTCCCTTGTTTCGGCAAATCACCCACGCACTGATTCATTTAACATGAAATCAAGCAAAATAAACCCATATGCAGTTAAAAGGCGTTACTCTCTACACATTCTTAGTTCACAAACTTCGACAGAATGGTGGCTTGTAATTTTCCAGTCCAATGTGGTTATGTAAAGTGCTTGCTCATTGGATTATTACTTTCCCTTAAAGGGACAGTAGCACGGAAACGGAAAACGATATTAAATCTAGACACTTCTACGGCCGGAAATGATGAGGGGTTAAGACCGAGTTTATTAAAAAAAATGGTGTAATTACTACATGGCCGGAATAGATAGAAGTTATAACGTGGAGATAAATAATACATGACCGGAATAGATAGAAGTTATAACGTGGAGATAAATAATACATGACCGGAATAGATAGAAGTTATAACGTGGAGATAAATAATACATGACCGGAATAGATAGAAGTTATAACGTGGAGATAAATAATACATGACCGGAATAGATAGAAGTTATAACGTGGAGATAAATAATACATGGCCGGAATAGATAGAAGTTATAACGTGGAGATAAATAATACATGGCCGGAATAGATAGAAGTTATAACGTGGAGATAAATCATTCATGGCCGGAATAGATAGAAGTTATAACGTGGAGATAAATAATACATGACCGGAATAGATAGAAGTTATAACGTGGAGATAAATAATACATGGCCGGAATAGATAGAAGTTATAACGTGGAGATAAATAATACATGGCTGGAATAGATAGAAGTTATAACGTGGAGATAAATCATACATGACCGGAATAGATAGAAGTTATAACGTGGAGATAAATAATACATGGCCGGAATAGATAGAAGTTATAACGTGGAGATCAATAATACATGACCGGAATAGATAGAAGTTATAACGTGGAGATAAATAATACATGGCCGGAATAGATAGAAGTTATAACGTGGAGATAAATAATACATGGCCGGAATAGATAGAAGTTATAACGTGGAGATCATACATGGCCGGAATAGATAGAAGTTATAACGTGGAGATAAATAATACATGGCCGGAAAAGATAGAAGTTATAACGTGGAGATAAATAATACATGGCCGGAATAGATAGAAGTTATAACGTGGAGATAAATCATACATGGCCGGAATAGATAGAAGTTATAACGTGGAGATAAATAATACATGGCTGGAATAGATAGAAGTTATAACGTGGAGATAAATAATACATGACCGGAATAGATAGAAGTTATAACGTGCAGATAAATCATACATGACCGGAATAGATAGAAGTTATAACATGGAGATAAATAATACATGACCAGAATAGATAGAAGTTATAACGTGGAGATAAATAATACATGACCGGAATAGATAGAAGTTATAACGTGGAGATAAATAATACATGACCGGAATAGATAGAAGTTATAACGTGGAGATAAATAATACATGGCCGGAATAGATAGAAGTTATAACGTGGAGATAAATCATACATGGCCGGAATAGATAGAAGTTATAACGTGGAGATAAATCATACATGGCCGGATTAGATAGAAGTTATAACGTGGAGATAAATAATACATGACCGGAATAGATAGAAGTTATAACGTGGAGATAAATCATACATGACCGGAATAGATAGAAGTTATAACGTGGAGATAAATAATACATGGCCGGAATAGATAGAAGTTATAACGTGGAGATAAATAATACATGGCCGGAATAGATAGAAGTTATAACGTGGAGATAAATCATTCATGGCCGGAATAGATAGAAGTTATAACGTGGAGATAAATCATACATGGCCGGAATAGATAGAAGTTATAACGTGGAGATCAATAATACATGACCGGAATAGATAGAAGTTATAACGTGGAGATAAATAATACATGGCCGGAATAGATAGAAGTTATAACGTGGAGATAAATAATACATGGCCGGAATAGATAGAAGTTATAACGTGGAGATAAATCATACATGGCCGGAATAGATAGAAGTTATAACGTGGAGATAAATAATACATGGCCGGAAAAGATAGAAGTTATAACGTGGAGATAAATAATACATGGCCGGAATAGATAGAAGTTATAACGTGGAGATAAATCATACATGGCCGGAATAGATAGAAGTTATAACGTGGAGATAAATAATACATGGCTGGAATAGATAGAAGTTATAACGTGGAGATAAATAATACATGACCGGAATAGATAGAAGTTATAACGTGGAGATAAATAATACATGACCGGAATAGATAGAAGTTATAACGTGGAGATAAATAATACATGGCCGGAATAGATAGAAGTTATAACGTGGAGATAAATCATACATGGCCGGAATAGATAGAAGTTATAACGTGGAGATAAATCATACATGGCCGGAGTAGATAGAAGTTATAACGTGGAGATAAATAATACATGACCGGAATAGATAGAAGTTATAACGTGGAGATAAATAATACATGACCGGAATAGATAGAAGTTATAACGTAGAGATAAATAATACATGGCCGGAATAGATAGAAGTTATAACGTGGAGATAAATCATTCATGGCCGGAATAGATAGAAGTTATAACGTGGAGATAAATAATACATGACCAGAATAGATAGAAGTTATAACGTGGAGATAAATAATACATGGCCGGAATAGATAGAAGTTATAACGTGGAGATAAATCATTCATGGCCGGAATAGATAGAAGTTATAACGTGGAGATAAATAATACATGACCAGAATAGATAGAAGTTATAACGTGGAGATAAATAATACATGACCGGAATAGATAGAAGTTATAACGTGGAGATAAATAATACATGGCTGGAATAGATAGAAGTTATAACGTGGAGATAAATCATACATGGCCGGAATAGATAGAAGTTATAACGTGGAGATAAATAATACATGACCGGAATAGATAGAAGTTATAACGTGGAGATAAATAATACATGACCGGAATAGATAGAAGTTATAACGTGGAGATAAATAATACATGACCAGAATAGATAGAAGTTATAACGTGGAGATAAATCATACATGGCCGGAATAGATAGAAGTTATAACGTGGAGATAAATAATACATGACCAGAATAGATAGAAGTTATAACGTGGAGATAAATAATACATGGCCGGAATAGATAGAAGTTATAACGTGGAGATAAATAATACATGGCCGGAATAGATAGAAGTTATAACGTGGAGATAAATAATACATGACCGGAATAGATAGAAGTTATAACGTGGAGATAAATAATACATGACCAGAATAGATAGAAGTTATAACGTGGAGATAAATAATACATGGCCGGAATAGATAGAAGTTATAACGTGGAGATAAATAATACATGGCCGGAATAGATAGAAGTTATAACGTGGAGATAAATCATACATGGCCGGAATAGATAGAAGTTATAACGTGGAGATAAATAATACATGGCCGGATTAGATAGAAGTTATAACGTGGAGATAAATAATACATGGCCGGAATAGATAGAAGTTATAACGTGGAGATAAATAATACATGGCTGGAATAGATAGAAGTTATAACGTGGAGATAAATAATACATGGCCGGATTAGATAGAAGTTATAACGTGGAGATAAATAATACATGGCCGGAATAGATATAAGTTATAACGTGGAGATAAATAATACATGGCCGGAATAGATAGAAGTTATAACGTGGAGATAAATAATACATGGCCGGAATAGATAGAAGTTATAACGTGGAGATAAATAATACATGGCTGGAATAGATAGAAGTTATAACGTGGAGATAAATCATACATGGCCGGAATAGATAGAAGTTATAACGTGGAGATAAATCATACATGGCCGGATTAGATAGAAGTTATAACGTGGAGATAAATAATACATGGCCGGAATAGATGTAAGTTATAACGTGGAGATAAATAATACATGACCGGAATAGATAGAAGTTATAACGTGGAGATAAATAATACATGGCCGGAATAGATAGAAGTTATAACGTGCAGATAAATAATACATGACCGGAATAGATAGAAGTTATAACGTGGAGATAAATAATACATGGCCGGAATAGATAGAAGTTATAACGTGGAGATAAATCATACATGGCCGGAATAGATAGAAGTTATAACGTGGAGATAAATAATACATGGCCGGATTAGATAGAAGTTATAACGTGGAGATAAATCATACATGGCCGGAATAGATAGAAGTTATAACGTGGAGATAAATCATACATGACCGGAATAGATAGAAGTTATAACGTGGAGATAAATCATACATGGCCGGAATAGATAGAAGTTATAACGTGGAGATAAATCATACATGACCAGAATAGATAGAAGTTATAACGTGGAGATAAATAATACATGGCCGGAATAGATAGAAGTTATAACGTGGAGATAAATAATACATGGCCGGATTAGATAGAAGTTATAACGTGGAGATAAATAATACATGGCCGGAATAGATATAAGTTATAACGTGGAGATAAATAATACATGGCCGGAATAGATAGAAGTTATAACGTGGAGATAAATAATACATGGCCGGAATAGATAGAAGTTATAACGTGGAGATAAATAATACATGGCCGGAATAGATAGAAGTTATAACGTGGAGATAAATAATACATGGCCAGAATAGATAGAAGTTATAACGTGGAGATAAATAATACATGGCCGGAATAGATAGAAGTTATAACGTGGAGATAAATAATACATGGCCGGATTAGATAGAAGTTATAACGTGGAGATAAATAATACATGGCCGGAATAGATATAAGTTATAACGTGGAGATAAATAATACATGGCCGGAATAGATAGAAGTTATAACGTGGAGATAAATAATACATGACCGGAATAGATAGAAGTTATAACGTGGAGATAAATCATACATGGCCGGAATAGATAGAAGTTATAACGTGGAGATAAATAATACATGGCCGGAATAGATAGAAGTTATAACGTGGAGATAAATCATACATGGCCGGAATAGATAGAAGTTATAACGTGGAGATAAATAATACATGGCCGGAATAGATAGAAGTTATAACGTGGAGATAAATAATACATGGCCAGAATAGATAGAAGTTATAACGTGGAGATAAATCATACATGGCCGGAATAGATAGAAGTTATAACGTGGAGATAAATAATACATGGCCAGAATAGATAGAAGTTATAACGTGGAGATAAATCATACATGGCCGGATTAGATAGAAGTTATAACGTGGAGATAAATAATACATGGCCGGAATAGATAGAAGTTATAACGTGTAGATAAATAATACATGGCCGGAATAGATAGAAGTTATAACGTGGAGATAAATAATACATGGCCGGAATAGATAGAAGTTATAACGTGGAGATAAATAATACATGGCTGGAATAGATAGAAGTTATAACGTGGAGATAAATCATACATGGCCGGAATAGATATAAGTTATAACGTGGAGATAAATAATACATGGCCGGAATAGATAGAAGTTATAACGTGGAGATAAATAATATATGGCCGGAATAGATAGAAGTTATAACGTGGAGATAAATCATACATGGCCGGAATAGATAGAAGTTATAACGTGGAGATAAATCATACATGGCCGGATTAGATAGAAGTTATAACGTGGAGATAAATAATACATGGCCGGAATAGATAGAAGTTATAACGTGGAGATAAATAATACATGGCCGGAATAGATAGAAGTTATAACGTGGAGATAAATAATACATGGCCGGAATAGATAGAAGTTATAACGTGGAGATAAATAATACATGGCCGGAATAGATAGAAGTTATAACGTGGAGATAAATAATACATGGCCGGAATAGATAGAAGTTATAACGTGGAGATAAATAATACATGGCCAGAATAGATAGAAGTTATAACGTGGAGATAAATCATACATGGCCGGAATAGATAGAAGTTATAACGTGGAGATAAATAATACATGATCGGAATAGATAGAAGTTATAACATGGAGATAAATAATACATGGCCGGAATAGATAGAAGTTATAACGTGGAGATAAATAATACATGATCGGAATAGATAGAAGTTATAACGTGGAGATAAATAATACATGGCCGGAATAGATAGAAGTTATAACGTGGAGATAAATAATACATGGCCGGAATAGATAGAAGTTATAACGTGGAGATAAATAATACATGGCCGGAATAGATAGAAGTTATAACGTGGAGATAAATAATACATGGCCGGAATAGATAGAAGTTATAACGTGGAGATAAATAATACATGGCCAGAATAGATAGAAGTTATAACGTGGAGATAAATCATACATGGCCGGAATAGATAGAAGTTATAACGTGGAGATAAATAATACATGATCGGAATAGATAGAAGTTATAACGTGGAGATAAATAATACATGACCGGAATAGATAGAAGTTATAACGTGGAGATAAATAATACATGATCGGAATAGATAGAAGTTATAACGTGGAGATAAATAATACATGATCGGAATAGATAGAAGTTATAAAGTGCAGATAAATAATACATGGCCGGAATAGATAAAAGTTATAACGTGGAGATAAATCATACATGGCTGGAATAGATAGAAGTTATAACATGGAGATAAATAATACATGACCAGAATAGATAGAAGTTATAACGTGGAGATAAATAATACATGATCGGAATAGATAGAAGTTATAACGTGGAGATAAATAATACATGATCGGAATAGATAGAAGTTATAACATGGAGATAAATAATACATGACCAGAATAGATAGAAGTTATAACGTGGAGATAAATAATACATGACCGGAATAGATAGAAGTTATAACGTGGAGATAAATAATACATGACCGGAATAGATAGAAGTTATAACGTGGAGATAAATCATACATGACCGGAATAGATAGAAGTTATAACGTGGAGATAAATCATACATGGCCGGAATAGATAGAAGTTATAACGTGGAGATAAATCATTCATGGCCGGAATAGATAGAAGTTATAACGTGGAGATAAATAATACATGGCCGGAATAGATAGAAGTTATAACGTGGAGATAAATAATACATGACCGGAATAGATAGAAGTTATAACATGGAGATAAATAATACATGACCGGAATAGATAGAAGTTATAACGTGGAGATAAATCATACATGGCCGGAATAGATAGAAGTTATAACGTGGAGATAAATAATACATGACCGGAATAGATAGAAGTTATAACGTGGGTATAAATAATACATGGCCGGAATAGATAGAAGTTATAACGTGGAGATAAATAATATATGGCCGGAATAGATAGAAGTTATAACGTGGAGATAAATAATATATGGCCGGAATAGATAGAAGTTATAACGTGGAGATAAATAATACATGACCGGAATAGATAGAAGTTATAACGTGGAGATAAATAATATATGGCCGGAATAGATAGAAGTTATAACGTGGAGATAAATAATATATGGCCGGAATAGATAGAAGTTATAACGTGGAGATAAATAATACATGGCCGGAATAGATAGAAGTTATAACGTGGAGATAAATCATACATGGCCGGAATAGATAGAAGTTATAACGTGGAGATAAATAATACATGGCCAGAATAGATAGAAGTTATAACGTGGAGATAAATCATACATGGCCGGAATAGATAGAAGTTATAACGTGGAGATAAATAATACATGATCGGAATAGATAGAAGTTATAACGTGGAGATAAATAATACATGACCGGAATAGATAGAAGTTATAACGTGGAGATAAATAATACATGACCAGAATAGATAGAAGTTATAACGTGGAGATAAATAATACATGATCGGAATAGATAGAAGTTATAACGTGGAGATAAATAATACATGATCGGAATAGATAGAAGTTATAACATGGAGATAAATAATACATGGCTGGAATAGATAGAAGTTATAACGTGCAGATAAATAATACATGACCGGAATAGATAGAAGTTATAACGTGGAGATAAATAATACATGACCGGAATAGATAGAAGTTATAACGTGGAGATAAATCATACATGACCGGAATAGATAGAAGTTATAACGTGGAGATAAATCATACATGGCCGGAATAGATAGAAGTTATAACGTGGAGATAAATCATTCATGGCCGGAATAGATAGAAGTTATAACGTGGAGATAAATAATACATGGCCGGAATAGATAGAAGTTATAACGTGGAGATAAATAATACATGGCTGGAATAGATAGAAGTTATAACATGGAGATAAATAATACATGACCGGAATAGATAGAAGTTATAACGTGGAGATAAATAATACATGACCGGAATAGATAGAAGTTATAACGTGGAGATAAATCATACATGACCGGAATAGATAGAAGTTATAACGTGGAGATAAATCATACATGGCCTGAATAGATAGAAGTTATAACGTGGAGATAAATAATACATGGCCGGAATAGATAGAAGTTATAACGTGGAGATAAATAATATATGGCCGGAATAGATAGAAGTTATAACGTGGAGATAAATAATATATGGCCGGAATAGATAGAAGTTATAACGTGGAGATAAATCATACATGGCCGGAATAGATAGAAGTTATAACGTGGAGATAAATCATACATGGCCGGATTAGATAGAAGTTATAACGTGGAGATAAATAATACATGGCCGGAATAGATAGAAGTTATAACGTGGAGATAAATAATACATGGCCGGAATAGATAGAAGTTATAACGTGGAGATAAATAATACATGGCCGGAATAGATAGAAGTTATAACGTGGAGATAAATAATACATGGCCGGATTAGATAGAAGTTATAACGTGGAGATAAATAATACATGGCCGGAATAGATATAAGATATAACGTGGAGATAAATAATACATGGCCGGAATAGATAGAAGTTATAACGTGGAGATAAATAATACATGGCCGGAATAGATAGAAGTTATAACGTGGAGATAAATCATACATGGCCGGAATAGATAGAAGTTATAACGTGGAGATAAATCATACATGGCCGGATTAGATAGAAGTTATAACGTGGAGATAAATATTACATGGCCGGAATAGATATAAGTTATAACGTGGAGATAAATAATACATGGCCGGAATAGATAGAAGTTATAACGTGGAGATAAATAATACATGGCCGGAATAGATAGAAGTTATAACGTGGAGATAAATAATACATGGCTGGAATAGATAGAAGTTATAACGTGGAGATAAATAATACATGACCGGAATAGATATGAGTTATAACGTGGAGATAAATAATACATGGCCGGAATAGATAGAAGTTATAACGTGGAGATAAATAATACATGACCGGAATAGATAGAAGTTATAACGTGGAGATAAATAATACATGGCTGGAATAGATAGAAGTTATAACGTGGAGATAAATAATACATGACCAGAATAGATAGAAGTTATAACGTGGAGATAAATAATACATGGCCGGAATAGATAGAAGTTATAACGTGGAGATAAATAATACATGACCGGAATAGATAGAAGTTATAACGTGGAGATAAATAATACATGACCAGAATAGATAGAAGTTATAACGTGGAGATAAATAATACATGGCTGGAATAGATAGAAGTTATAACGTGGAGATAAATAATACATGGCCGGAATAGATAGAAGTTATAACGTGGAGATAAATAATACATGGCCGGAATAGATAGAAGTTATAACGTGTAGATAAATAATACATGGCCGGAATAGATAGAAGTTATAACGTGGAGATAAATAATACATGGCCGGAATAGATAGAAGTTATAACGTGGAGATAAATAATACATGGCTGGAATAGATAGAAGTTATAACGTGGAGATAAATAATACATGACCGGAATAGATATGAGTTATAACGTGGAGATAAATAATACATGGCCGGAATAGATAGAAGTTATAACGTGGAGATAAATAATACATGACCGGAATAGATAGAAGTTATAACGTGGAGATAAATAATACATGGCTGGAATAGATAGAAGTTATAACGTGGAGATAAATAATACATGACCAGAATTGATAGAAGTTATAACGTGGAGATAAATAATACATGGCCGGAATAGATAGAAGTTATAACGTGGAGATAAATAATACATGACCGGAATAGATAGAAGTTATAACGTGGAGATAAATAATACATGACCAGAATAGATAGAAGTTATAACGTGGAGATAAATAATACATGGCTGGAATAGATAGAAGTTATAACGTGGAGATAAATAATACATGGCCGGAATAGATAGAAGTTATAACGTGGAGATAAATAATACATGACCGGAATAGATAGAAGTTATAACGTGTAGATAAATAATACATGGCCGGAATAGATAGAAGTTATAACGTGGAGATAAATAATACATGGCCGGAATAGATAGAAGTTATAACGTGGAGATAAATAATACATGGCCGGAATAGATAGAAGTTATAACGTGGAGATAAATAATACATGGCCGGAATAGATAGAAGTTATAACGTGGAGATAAATAATACATGGCCGGAATAGATAGAAGTTATAACGTGGAGATAAATAATACATGACCGGAATAGATAGAAGTTATAACGTGGAGATAAATAATACATGACCGGAATAGATAGAAGTTATAACGTGGAGATAAATAATACATGACCGGAATAGATAGAAGTTATAACGTGGAGATAAATAATACATGATCGGAATAGATAGAAGTTATAACGTGGAGATAAATAATACATGGCCGGAATAGATAGAAGTTATAACGTGGAGATAAATAATACATGGCCGGAATAGATAGAAGTTATAACGTGGAGATAAATAATACATGGCCGGAATAGATAGAAGTTATAACGTGGAGATAAATAATACATGGCCGGAATAGATAGAAGTTATAACGTGGAGATAAATCATACATGGCCGGAATAGATAGAAGTTATAACGTGGAGATAAATCATACATGGCCGGATTAGATAGAAGTTATAACGTGGAGATAAATAATACATGGCCGGAATAGATAGAAGTTACAACGTGGAGATAAATAATACATGACGGAATAGATAAAAGTTATAACGTGGAGATAAATAATACATGGCCGGAATAGATATAAGTTATAACGTGGAGATAAATAATACATGGCCGGAATAGATAGAAGTTATAACGTGGAGATAAATAATACATGGCCGGAATAGATAGAAGTTATAACGTGGAGATAAATAATACATGGCCGGAATAGATAGAAGTTATAACGTGGAGATAAATAATACATGGCCAGAATAGATAGAAGTTATAACGTGGAGATAAATAATACATGACCGGAATAGATAGAAGTTATAACGTGGAGATAAATAATACATGGCCAGAATAGATAGAAGTTATAACGTGGAGATAAATCATACATGGCCGGAATAGATAGAAGTTATAACGTGGAGATAAATAATACATGGCCAGAATAGATAGAAGTTATAACGTGGAGATAAATCATACATGACCAGAATAGATAGAAGTTATAACGTGGAGATAAATAATACATGGCCGGAATAGATAGAAGTTATAACGTGGAGATAAATAATACATGGCCGGAATAGATAGAAGTTATAACGTGGAGATAAATCATACATGGCCGGAATAGATAGAAGTTATAACGTGGAGATAAATCATACATGGCCGGATTAGATAGAAGTTATAACGTGGAGATAAATAATACATGGCCGGAATAGATATAAGATATAACGTGGAGATAAATAATACATGGCCGGAATAGATAGAAGTTATAACGTGGAGATAAATAATACATGGCCGGAATAGATAGAAGTTATAACGTGGAGATAAATCATACATGGCCGGAATAGATAGAAGTTATAACGTGGAGATAAATCATACATGGCCGGATTAGATAGAAGTTATAACGTGGAGATAAATATTACATGGCCGGAATAGATATAAGTTATAACGTGGAGATAAATAATACATGGCCGGAATAGATAGAAGTTATAACGTGGAGATAAATAATACATGGCCGGAATAGATAGAAGTTATAACGTGGAGATAAATAATACATGGCTGGAATAGATAGAAGTTATAACGTGGAGATAAATAATACATGACCGGAATAGATATGAGTTATAACGTGGAGATAAATAATACATGGCCGGAATAGATAGAAGTTATAACGTGGAGATAAATAATACATGACCGGAATAGATAGAAGTTATAACGTGGAGATAAATAATACATGGCTGGAATAGATAGAAGTTATAACGTGGAGATAAATAATACATGACCAGAATAGATAGAAGTTATAACGTGGAGATAAATAATACATGGCCGGAATAGATAGAAGTTATAACGTGGAGATAAATAATACATGACCGGAATAGATAGAAGTTATAACGTGGAGATAAATAATACATGACCAGAATAGATAGAAGTTATAACGTGGAGATAAATAATACATGGCTGGAATAGATAGAAGTTATAACGTGGAGATAAATAATACATGGCCGGAATAGATAGAAGTTATAACGTGGAGATAAATAATACATGACCGGAATAGATAGAAGTTATAACGTGTAGATAAATAATACATGGCCGGAATAGATAGAAGTTATAACGTGGAGATAAATAATACATGGCCGGAATAGATAGAAGTTATAACGTGGAGATAAATAATACATGGCCGGAATAGATAGAAGTTATAACGTGGAGATAAATAATACATGGCCGGAATAGATAGAAGTTATAACGTGGAGATAAATAATACATGGCCGGAATAGATAGAAGTTATAACGTGGAGATAAATAATACATGGCCGGAATAGATAGAAGTTATAACGTGGAGATAAATAATACATGACCGGAATAGATAGAAGTTATAACGTGGAGATAAATAATACATGACCGGAATAGATAGAAGTTATAACGTGGAGATAAATAATACATGACGGAATAGATAAAAGTTATAACGTGGAGATAAATAATACATGATCGGAATAGATAGAAGTTATAACGTGGAGATAAATAATACATGGCCGGAATAGATAGAAGTTATAACGTGGAGATAAATAATACATGGCCGGAATAGATAGAAGTTATAACGTGGAGATAAATAATACATGGCCGGAATAGATAGAAGTTATAACGTGGAGATAAATAATACATGGCCGGAATAGATAGAAGTTATAACGTGGAGATAAATCATACATGGCCTGAATAGATAGAAGTTATAACGTGGAGATAAATAACACATGGCCTGAATAGATAGAAGTTATAACGTGGAGATAAATCATACATGGCCGGAATAGATAGAAGTTATAACGTGGAGATAAATAATACATGACCGGAATAGATAGAAGTTATAACGTGCAGATAAATAATACATGACCGGAATAGATAGAAGTTATAACGTGGAGATAAATAATACATGGCCGGAATAGATAGAAGTTATAACGTGGAGATAAATAATACATGGCCGGAATAGATAGAAGTTATAACGTGGAGATAAATAATACATGGCCGGAATAGATAGAAGTTATAACGTGGAGATAAATAATACATGGCCGGAATAGATAGAAGTTATAACGTGGAGATAAATAATACATGGCCGGAATAGATAGAAGTTATAACGTGGAGATAAATAATACATGGCCGGAATAGATAGAAGTTATAACGTGGAGATAAATCATACATGGCCGGAATAGATAGAAGTTATAACGTGGAGATAAATCATACATGGCCGGATTAGATAGAAGTTATAACGTGGAGATAAATAATACATGGCCGGAATAGATAGAAGTTATAACGTGGAGATAAATAATACATGGCCGGAATAGATAGAAGTTATAACGTGGAGATAAATAATACATGGCTGGAATAGATAGAAGTTATAACGTGGAGATAAATCATACATGGCCGGAATAGATAGAAGTTATAACGTGGAGATAAATCATACATGGCCGGAATAGATAGAAGTTATAACGTGGAGATAAATCATACATGGCCGGAATAGATAGAAGTTATAACGTGGAGATAAATCATACATGGCCGGAATAGATAGAAGTTATAACGTGCAGATAAATAATACATGACTGGAATAGATAGAAGTTATAACGTGGAGATAAATCATACAAGGCCGGAATAGATAGAAGTTATAACGTGGAGATAAATCATACATGGCTGGAATAGATAGAAGTTATAACGTGGAGATAAATAATACATGGCCGGAATAGATAGAAGTTATAACGTGGAGATAAATAATACATGGCCGGAATAGATAGAAGTTATAACGTGGAGATAAATAATACATGACGGAATAGATAGAAGTTATAACGTGGAGATAAATAATACATGATCGGAATAGATAGAAGTTATAACGTGGAGATAAATCATACATGGCCGGAATAGATAGAAGTTATAACGTGGAGATAAATAATACATGGCCGGAATAGATAGAAGTTATAACGTGGAGATAAATCATACATGGCCGGATTAGATAGAAGTTATAACGTGGAGATAAATAATACATGGCCGGAATAGATAGAAGTTATAACGTGGAGATAAATAATACATGGCCGGAATAGATAGAAGTTATAACGTGGAGATAAATAATACATGGCCGGAATAGATAGAAGTTATAACGTGGAGATAAATCATACATGGCTGGAATAGATAGAAGTTATAACGTGGAGATAAATCATACATGGCCGGAATAGATAGAAGTTATAACGTGGAGATAAATCATACATGGCCGGAATAGATAGAAGTTATAACGTGGAGATAAATCATACATGGCTGGAATAGATAGAAGTTATAACGTGGAGATAAATAATACATGGCCGGAATAGATAGAAGTTATAACGTGGAGATAAATAATACATGACCGGAATAGATAGAAGTTATAACGTGGAGATAAATAATACATGACCGGAATAGATAGAAGTTATAACGTGGAGATAAATAATACATGGCCGGAATAGATAGAAGTTATAACGTGGAGATAAATAATACATGGCCGGAATAGATAGAAGTTATAACGTGGAGATAAATAATACATGACCGGAATAGATAGAAGTTATAACGTGGAGATAAATAATACATGACCGGAATAGATAGAAGTTATAACGTGGAGATAAATAATACATGACCGGAATAGATAGAAGTTATAACGTGGAGATAAATAATACATGACCGGAATAGATAGAAGTTATAACGTGGAGATAAATAATACATGACCGGAATAGATAGAAGTTATAACGTGGAGATAAATAATACATGATCGGAATAGATAGAAGTTATAACGTGGAGATAAATAATACATGACCGGAATAGATAGAAGTTATAACGTGGAGATAAATAATACATGATCGGAATAGATAGAAGTTATAACGTGGAGATAAATAATACATGACCGGAATAGATAGAAGTTATAACGTGGAGATAAAGCAGGATGTGATGACAACCAAATTTTTAATAAAGAATATTGAAAATTGAAGAATTTTCTGAACAATGTGATATTTTGCTCGACCAGTTTTTGTAACAGATTTCCATTAGAATACTGAAGTGTAACAGATAGAACCTGCACAAACTCATTATTTTATGTCATTTGGTATTAGCCCTCAAAAATGTGCCAGCAGAAGATAAATGTGTCTCCTTTTTAGTAATTTTTTATCCCAATTTCTCATTGTTGGTCGCCAAATATTGCTTATAATGTCACAAATACAGTAAAAATATTTTTACGAATGTTAAAGTTTGAATATGGGTCTTTAATCTACAAGTCTTTTCAGCTTTTCAACTTCATGAATGTTAGGGTATAAAAAAGTTAACTTTATAAGCCAACCCAGATTAATTACATTTAATTAAATTCATTCTGTATGTTCAAATTACATTGTGCTAAGATAATGCCAAATGTCTTATTAGAATTAATGTTAAAATTTAATGAAAACATTTCTTTGACTTTTCCTGTATATATCAAGTATTTTAATAATTGAATCAACAACTTTGATATAAGGAGGGATGCAGCAGAGAGCATGAATGAATTATTTTGAAGTTTGAGACAGGATCATAATTATATTAGTCCTTTGGAATTGTATCCTTTTTTATCACACTTATTACAGAGCCATTACACAATGTCACCCTGACATTTGTAATCAAACTGTAACGATATTATAACTGTGTTCTGATGAGTTGAAAGTGACAATCCTATCGGGGTATTTTCCCCTGGTTATACATATACAAATGTATATACATGTATATGATTATTATATGATTTTTCCACAGTTATTATCAAATAATACGATATACACAAAAAAGGTTAAGCACCCTCCAATTGTAAGTTGAATTTTCAGTATATGCTGAAACCAAAATTCAACTCTCATTATGGCAAATGCAGGAGTGTAAAGATGGCGTGGTTATTGTCCGGATTTCGATCATCATCCAGACTGCAAACCTTTCTATTGCCACTATTCAAGTTCGATTTGATTCAAATCAAAACTTGTCAGCATTAGCCGATGCAACTCCGTCAAATTACGCTATTGTTAAAGTTTGCATTTGAGATGCAAACAACTCAAGGAGTGGCTCTTTAAAAAGTTAATTACGTACTTTCTTTATAACATTTAGTTTAATTGCAATCTTCAAATTCGTGGTGTAAACTGTCCCTGGTCCGGGTGTAAGTTATAAGTGATACTTGGCAGATTTGGGGTCAGTGAAAATTATTCCTGTGCCCTAAACATGTATTTGTCAATCGATCTTGTGAGTTTCTAGAACAGTTCACGAGATCACGTGCATTTCGTGAAAAGCATGTTGATATTGACATTGTTGCTGGGATAAACATTTTTGAGAAGTGAAGGGTCTCAAACAGTGGGTGCCAGTGACAATTTTAAAGATATGAAGTAGTTTTTTGCGTTTTGTAAAAACTTGTAAAATATTCCAACATTTCGAATTTGGTGATTTTCTTGACCAACCAATGGTTTTGGGTTATAACACATAACATAAAATATCGTAATTAATATAATGGTTTATTTCAATATAGTCAAGATTTTAGAATGAGACAATTTTACCTAAAGAAGCAAAGTTATTTACTCTTTAAAACGGCATGACACCATCTGTTACTGTGAATGATTGACACCGTACATGAGTTTTGCAGATAACATGTCAATTTCCTCGTGTTGCACGTGCGATCCGACTAAACTAATTCATTCCTCCATGTTTTTTTCGAGATAAACATATTGTGTTTTTAAATTATTGTCATAAAACAGACTGATTTTAGTTTTTAATTTAATAACAGCTAGTGAGTTTTCCTTTTAACATGAAGTATTTCGGTTTCAGCTGCTTATAAAAAAAAAACCTAATTTATCATAAAACATTAAAATGCAGTCATTGAAAGCATCATTTTCTGATGATTTCTACTGGGGAAAAAATTTAATAATCAAATGATCATTATAAGAAGAAAATAAAGTTTAATATTGTAAACGCAAAACATACATGTTATTAAAATGACGTTTTTTTACTACAATTGCAACGTACATGCTTTGAGTAGTTGATTGATCACAATCGATATTTTGTCACGTGATACGTGTTTTGTTCTAATTCCATCCTGATAAATAAAGTTCTTATGACAACGAAATAATATCAAATGTTTTCAAATGAGTAACTTTCGTTTTCGAAATTGATCTCTCTCGCTTAACAGTATCAACCGACCATCTGAGTACCTATAACCTAACCAAATCTGTATTTGTGTAATCCCTTGTTCTGCATTGCAACACACAGTTTGTCTCCATCAACACACAGACCAGTTGGATACTGCACACCATTCTCTTCTGTAAGAATGTCTGTAATTAACTCCCCTGTATTACTGATATGAATCACTTTGTGTTTATACCGGTCAGCTACTAGAATGTCTCCTGTACTGGTGGTTGTGATTCCCCATGGATCTCTCAGAGCTCTGCCTCCAGTAGGTGTGTATGTGAATACAATGTCTCCAGACTGTGTCAGATAGAAGCGCCAGGTCAGGATTCACAGCAACTGTGATGATACACAGTGCGTAAGAGAGAGACACAGCTGCCTTACCTTCACTGATAACTGTCATACACCAGGGACCACCAGACACCTTGAGTAAACTTGAACATTGCTGTCCTGCTTTAGTGTAACATGATTTCAAAAGCTTAGTCGAATAATCAGCAAAAACAGTGACCATAGTTTCAGCAGTGTTCAGAACCAAACTGTCTTTTACCCCGCATCTGTCTCCCACATTTTCTGTTGCTTCAATAACTTCACCCAGTACAGGTGTAGCAGTCAAGTCTATTCTGTCACAATGTTGAATCTTCACATCAATCTTTCCAATATTGTTCTTTAGATTTTCAATATTATGTACAAGGTTCAGGCTAGCCACATCTGCTTTATCCTTCCTCTGTGTCCCTGTAACGCCAGCTCCAGCCCCTGATCCAGACGACAGATACATTTCAAACAGCTGCGCCTCATCCTCCAACTCCAGGGCCTGCTGGATGGACTGAGACTGCTGCTGGTACAGCTGTAGATCCATTTGTTTTGTCTTCATCATCGACCTCAACATCTGTGTGTCTTGTTCTGTTTGATCCTTTACCTGTCTAATCAGTTGATTTTCCTTCTGTTTCAGAGCATTAATTACTTCTTTTATGGTTTTCCTAATTTCTGATTCCAGCATGGACCTATCTGCCAAAAGGTGTTTCTCTTGTAAATCCAGTTTTTGAAACTCGCCCTTTGTTAAACCAATTTTTTCTGCTAAATTCTGCTGATGACGATGAAGTTTTGATTTGACCTCTGTCAGCTTAGCCTTGATTGTGACAACCTTTTTACATGTTCTATGAGCAATACTACAGCAGACAGTGCACAAGGGTTTGTCATGGTCTGTGCAGAAGAGTTTAATTTTCTTGTCATGTTCCTTGCAGATAAATTTCTTCTGTCGAGGCGTTTTGTCTGAGACTGGTACAACTTGGTGTTTCTTTGAGTTTGGCATTTTACCATGCAGTTGCAGACACCCATCACAAAATAGAGCTTCGCATTCTGAACACCAGTGTGTGGCTGGAGTTGTCTTCCCTTCTTCCTTGCACACTGAGCATTGGCCATGTCCTGGAAAGTAACATTGTAAATCATGTATAACTAATGGAGGTTATCATTGGCATACATTTGTTAAACTTATTCATCAGTATGCTGACAATGCATTATTGTCTCAAATTCGTTTGAATAACACAGACCTATCAAATCACAGTATTTCCGTATGATAAAACTTTATCATATGATCAGCGTTGAAATACTTGGTTTTATCATTGAGATATACTGTCTACCAGGCAACAGTGATGATAAATTATAATATATCGTCACTTGTCAGGTGCCAGAACTAATGTCAGCCCTGTGTACAAATGGGACTAAGGAATAAGTAATATATCATATATCATGCGATTAAGCATATATGTTGAGGCATCAGATTTTGTTCAAGAATAATCTCTATTTGTTTGAAAGTTACCTTGTACAACTGAGTCCATGAGTCCAGTGAGAAGCAGTCCTGGTTTCAGCTGCCCCGCCCAATCTTCCACAGGTCTGTCAGGGTGAGGCACTGGGGTCTCTTGTCTACATGTGGGACAGGGGATGGTCTTGTTTCTCACTGCTTCTTCTTTTGTCTGTAGATATTTGCCCAGGCAGTTCTTGCAGAATGTATGCTGACAGGCTAGTGTTACAGGCTGCACAAACACCTCCATACACACACTGCAAGTCAGGAAGTCGTCCTGTAGCTTGCCTGCTGTCGCCATCTTGGACCTGTATACATAGAATTGCTCAATGTCAGAATACCGGCAAGATAAATACACTTTGGAGTTCATAAGAGATTATATTGTATGATTTAGTTTGAGTTTTCAGTCCAATCGGTGAAATAATTTTTTTTATCTGGATACATTGGGGATGAATAAATACGCAAGGCTAAACTTTGATTGCCACTCGAGTGACGTCATTAAACAATCCGGACGTATTGAAGTCTCTCAAATTGACATATTGTTAGTCCAGCTATGAGGGCTTCATAACGACCAAATTACACTCTTTGGTATGAAATATAAGGACGCCAAACTATGATAAATAGAGAAGTATGTCTTCATGATATATAAAATGTTAAGCCAGTGCTCGAGATGATTTTAGTATTAACCCCTCGTCTTTGTTACAGCTTAGTAATGCTGATTTTGGTGTATTTGGTAATTTGTATTTCATAAAGGAAATGGGATCTTACTCTCATGATCTACATCGTTGGGTATTTCATTACAATAAGAATTACATTAACAATGTTATGTTACTGCTGTTTATTACCTTCAAGGGCAGTCATACCGAGGTTCATAGTTATCATATGTTGCCCTAGGGCAAAATATCACTTTTTCATAGTGACGTCACGTTATTAATAATGCTTTGACGTCACGGTTTACCTATGCCGTCACAATCTATACGGATCGGCGGCGGCTAGTCCGCCTATACTGAGCAATAGGTTTTGAGTATTTTTTTTAATTCTGGGACTACAGTAATAAACAGAATATGATATTCGTGCCCATGACATACTGTGTTTTCGACACTCGTGCCTAAATATCAGTATATCCCTCGCTATCGCTCGGGACATACTAATATTTAGGCACTCGTGTCGTAAACACAGTATGTCATGACCACTCATATAATATCCTCTATATATGTTTAAAACAATATATATTCTTACATGCAAAGTTATTTTGAACGAAGAAATTAATTATGTTTTATCCGGTGCACTTGAATGCTGCATTGCACAAAGTTTCTTTTATTTATTTTGCATTCAGTCATGTCGATAAAATGATTTTCATACAGTCTCATGTGATTTACTGAAAATCTCAATTTGTATGACAGCATGTAAATTAAAGTTCATCACATAATACTAACTTAAAAAGGCAGAAGCAAGTTTTTTCAAAATTGTTTATTTAAAATATTTCACTGATAAGTGTCCGTTAAGGCAAAATGTATTTGTAATAATGTAAAAATTTTCATTAGACAAACCAATCATCCATAATCATAGAACAACTAATAAAGATTCGCAATACTAGCAAGTCCATAGGCTGCCATTTTTGTGTGAACAACTTTAATTCATTTTATGTAAGAAACAGGAATCAAATGGCTGACAGTTACATTATATAATTGATTTATTACTGCTTCATATAGTTTAATAACATTGGAACTATTTTTTTCATTTTCCTGACATAACCATATATCCCCCCTAACACTTGATACTGCCCCTTTAAAGTAATAAAAAGCCTACCCTTGAACTCCTTACTTAATAACATTCACTCCAACTTAAACAACAGAGAGACATCAAACACTCATTTAGCATTTATTTTATGTTAGAGTATGCTAGTGTTTACAAATTATTGTTGCGTACAATACAGTATTCGTATCTGAACTCTCCGAAATTTTAACTTTTTAAGTTTAGTAATGATTTGTTTGAACACCTAACTCAAAGAAATAGACATTGTATTAGTCCATAAATGAAAAATATCTTCTATATCAATATATCTGTTCACAAGTTAGGCTTTCACAATTGTCTTGTACTCTACAGCAAAGTCAATTGATTGTATTCCAGGTATTTTAAACTGTTAAGTAAAGTGCTGTTCTTTTCATAAATTTTATATTGATAGTTCTTGAATAAGATAAGTTAAAGAAATAACTATTTTAACAGAATTAGAGTAAATGATTGTTTTACATTTTTCCATGGGTACTTTTGTTAACAGGGTTGGCCTCAATATCTGGCTATCACATATTAACATTAAAAGCATACAGTATTTATTATGCTACGCTGTATAAATAATATTTTCTCTTAAAATTTATTATTCGTGTATGCATAGATACATGAAAAATTAAAGCGCAAATATTAACCTCTCATTAATATTTTGATTGTGCTCTTTTATTCCTGAATTATTTGAATTATGTTTCATTATATTCTATTTCAAATAGAAATAAATTCAAAGTATTGATTTAACATTATTGATTTTAAACATATCATTGATTATAATCAGGCTTTCAAAAAGTATTATTTTTACTTTGAATTAAACAGAAAACAGATGTAATATATATCATTTTTAATTTGACTATGTTTTTCATCTTTGCAGAGACGTGATCAGTATATTTCTAAAGATTCTTCCGAAATAAAATCCATATCTTATTTATTAACATTAACGTGGATACTTAAACCCTCGGCTTCGAGGTTTGTGGCATTTAACCCGTAAAATATCTTCCTTGGTGCTGAATTCGGATTAAACTGAAACAAGCATTTTGCAACAGAGTGTATACGGCAAACACGTTTAGCCCCTACAATACTTACAGTGCAACAAATCACTCAGTACTACACACAGGACTACCAGGACTTGTCGCACTTTACTGTACAGTAACTTCAAATAGCTGTTTGATTGATTAAGCGCATGTAGACCCAGAGGTACAGACCCTCACCGACCTACACTGTGACCAGACACTTAATCAATGATCGTATATGAATAAACATATAATATTTACCCACTGGGTAGCCTTGTGATCGTATTCGATGTCTCTTACGCTGAACAACTAGTCTTAAGGCAGTCTATATAGAGCGTGTACAGTGGACACACGTATCTATATATAGACCCTCAACAGGTTGTTATGTACACTAAGCGTAGAGCGTGTACAGTGGACACTCGTATAGACCCTCATCAGGTTGTTATGTACACTTAGCCAGTCGGGTTACTCATGTTATCAACTAGTGACGAGGGTATGAGTTGTGACTAAATTTGCAGGTTGAATGAGAGTCAAGATAACCTGTAAATCGCAACGAATCTATTTGATAAGGTGCACACTTGGTTCAATATCTCGCTTTATGGCATATCTCAAACCGAAAGTAGGAAGTGACCTCCATTACATTCATCGATCTGATAAAGAATCCTATCTGTCTAACTCATAGCACCGAATCAATAGGCCTAGCCATGAACGTATAATGTGAAACGAAATATTACGAGAACAATAAGACTCCAAATAACTCACCTTCATGCAGTGATTATGGTCAGGACATGTTGACAGCAAAACCAGATTCTCCCACTGTATGGACGACTCGCCTTGCCGTCTGCCGAGCTGGCGACTGGTCACGTGACTGTAAATAAGAGGCTCTATATGAGTGTGCTATCTGCTATCTGCTATCTACGCTGTTTATCTACTGGCGAGTCAGTGTACTTAAATCATGTTGAAATACTTTCAAATGTTGGTGTGATTTGTATTCTTTAATTCTTACTTAAACGAGTATGATAAAATTTACTGAATAATGCTATTGAGTTTTTAATAGTTATATTTCCTCATCAGATATGTATTTTATTATTTTTTTATTTCAGATTATTAAGAAATTAATTTGTCCCCTATTAGTGCACTTTGTTTCAATAATCAAATTTATCATTTGAAATGTTTATCTTCATAAAGAATATGGCAATCCAAATACTATAGGATTACCCATGCGCTACGAGTCCATGGCTTTTATTTTGTCTATACATTTTATCGAACATAAAATTTGACTGTAATGAAACAATTTCAACATTAACAAATTTCACATATGATTTAGATATTTATGAAAATGACTTTGAATATTGTCGTAATCTCATTATTATAAGGTCATTATCCTCTTCACTTCGTTACGCAGATTATAGATCTCACAAAGCCCTGTAACTCCAGTCATCAGGTTAACCTTTGACCGCTTGATCTGCGGTAGATTTCTTCCATCAATCAATCGCACGTCTCTGAAAAGTCCATTCAAGAGGTACAAAGTGCAGTGTTATATATAACTAGATCTCATAACCTTTCGATTTTCCAAAAGTAAAGTTAAGTAAATTTGGACATGTACTTCGAATATGGGTGATCACCAAAGCACATCACCAAGACTTTTTCTCCAGTTTTTGCATGTATGTCAATATATTGACGGCTATAAATCATACCAAACTATAAGAATATAAATCGAATAATAGAAATGAAATGGAAGCGTTATAACGAGTAATTGTTCAAACAAAGAAACTAGGTTACTGTTTGAATGTGTCCCCTCTACTAAGACATCACATTGTCGCATGCGGAGATTCCTTCAATAAAGGTAACATAATTGTCTTTGCTGGAGCTTTTTTCGACCAACAAACTGATAGGGGCGATTGATATAGCGCCGTTTGAATACTGTTTGAATACTTCTTTCGGAAGATATTTGTAATCTACATTTTAAAACAATCAGGAATGTTTGATTTCCAAGTTCTGAAGATAGGCATGATTGTGTTGTGCCGCAAATTGTAATACCTGGCGTGAATTATAATAAAATTTGCCTCAAATAATTATTGTAATGACTCAAAGTCTGCCGCAAAGTGTAATCAAGCATGCCTCAAATTGTAATACCTAAACTAAGATTTGTCAGAAAAGCTTCTACATCAGTGTTAACGCGAAAACTGGTCTAAAATTTAATATTGATTGCTATGACTGAAACTGCTTTTGTAGCCTTAATTCATTTGAAATAGTCATCGATATCATCCAGTTTCATTGATATAAAGAGGGTTTATTACAATTTGAGGCAAGTGTTTAAAAATTGTCAAGCTTGCCCTGAATTGTAATAACAACAAAAAAACCTGTTGATTTGTTAAAAACTATGACTGAAACTGCTTTTATAGGTTAAATTCATTTGAAATATTCCTTAAAATTAATCATTTTCGATTCCATCCAGGTTTATTGATATAAAGAGGGTTTATTACAATTTGAGTCAAGGGATTTTAAATTTCAAACTTGCCCTGAATTGTAACTAACTTTTCAAAAATCTATTTTTTTTCAAAAGAAAAGAGACTTAACCTGCTTTTATAGCCTAAATTCATTTGAAATATTCTTAATAAATTAGTAAAGATCGATTCCATCAAGTTTAATTGATACAAAGAGAGTTTATTACAATTTAAGTCAAGTGTTGTACAATTTTAAGCTTGCCCTGAGTTTTTTAAAAAAATATGACTGAAACTGCTTTTATAGCCTTCATTCATTTGAAATAGTCTTGCAAAAATGGATAAAATTCGATATCATTCAGCATGTGTACCCGTCGCCAGTAACCCATGCGCTGATTGGCTGGGTCAAAGGAAAGTCTTCTCGGCTGTTATTACTCACATCATCTTCGATATTTCTCCGCTATCGATATCTAGGATGGTTATTACTGAGCCTTGTATGATCTACATGCTTAGCAAATATGATGGAATACTGCCACATTATTTCTTCAATTAATGTATTTTGGTTTTTCATTCCATATTTGATTTGTTGAAATGTGCACAATATATGTATACAAATATATGTATAAGCTATGAAATAAAAAAATAAATCTTTCTCGCATTTATTAAAATCCTGATGAAGTGTATTGATTTACTCATGAATGTTTCAGCATAAATTGTTAAAAAAACTATCGTATTCTACAACTTCGGCCACTTGAACAGAAATGCATTGAATTCAAGGCTCCTAATGGCAAGACTAGATACCCGATTCGACTAGTCCACTTGAACAAAAATGCATTGTATTCAGGGCTCCTAATGGCAAGCCTAGATACCCGATTCGACTAGTCCACTTGAACAAAAATGCATTGTATCCAAGGCTCCTAATAGTCCAGCAGATAAGTGGGGAAATTGTGCTTTTTGTGATACAAGCATGAAACTTGGTATACTGATAGAGCATTATTTTATGAAGATTTTGAGATATAGGGACATTTGAATTTATTCCCAGAACAAAAATGGCGGCCATTTAAAAATGGCGGCTTTTTGGTAGTAAGATAACATTATATAAGTCATAGTACTTGGAGAAGAACACCAAGGAATTTTGTGTTTATGATGATAATTAAATGAAAACTCTCAAAAAACATTATTTGGTCTTCATTTTTCACTAAATATCAAAATTTTTGAAATTTCTGATTATCTCTCAACAAGATTACACAGATCAAAGAAGACGGGAGTTATCTGACCCTGTGCTGGCTTTGGTCATGTAACCAAGCCTCAGAGAACGTTTACCAGAGCCAACCTACTCCCAGGAGGGGAGGCAAGGGTGGGAATGAAGGATTGGTCAGTTGTCAATGGAAATTTTAAATAATGAAGTTTACTGAAAAACGCACTATTACTTAACTTACTATTACCATCTAAGACTCACTGTAGCACAGATTACAATAGCGGTAAAGGGCTGTGGGACCCAAGCAGGAAGGTAACCACCTCAACAGTCAAACTTATGGTAGGGTGGTCTGGGCCCCTGTTAAAAGGGTGTAACAAACCTCGAACCAGAAAGAAAGACAACCAACACAATGGAAAAAGCTATGCAAAGATTTTTTAAAACAACATGTGAAAGTGATCTAACGGTGAGCTGCAATCCCTCTGGGGTAGCAAGACCTGAAGTGCGTTGTTAAGTGAATACCTGAGTCACCATCCTTGCAATGTCCGTCTTCCATAGAAACGTCTCGAGGGTAGTGGTTGGCAAAGAGCAGGTATGACAAAAACAGCCCAACGGATGTCCGCCACAGCAATATGGACCGCTATAGTGGCAGAGACTGCACGGATCTCGTAAAAGGTTGAAAGAACTGGTCGCGGTCAACCCATGGCTTTGTAAGCCTCGAGGATAGCAGACCACTGATAGACACTGAAGGCACTGTCTGTCTCCTTTGTACTCAAAGCAAATGGGGAAGGCCTCCTACTCCCTTGCCATAAGGAACGGATGCGTTCCAAGTAGATGCTAAGAGCTAGAACAGGACAGAGAAACGGAACTCTTCGTCGGTGGGGAATGCTGATCATGCAAGGGAGTGAATGTGAAACACCCTGCCTCAATCATCAGACCCTTGGATCTTACACACGAAGTCCGGTGCAAGTTCCTTTGTGACTTTTCCCTCATCCCTCACTTCAAAGCGAAGCAAATCAGCCTGCAAAGCATGCGGCTCCGAAATCTTGGCAGCCGAAAGCCATCGCCATGCATAAACTGTCTTAACTTTCAGGCATAGGATGATCATCTCTATTAAGGGCGTGCACACATCCGAGCGTAAGTGCTCGGGGACAAATTACCAGATCCCAATGAATCTTGAGACCAGACACCTACCGCTTCCCATCACCTTTAATTGGTGGAGCAGGACACCTCTGTAGACGTTTGCCTCCTCCCTGAGGTCATGGCGAAGCAGGAACACATGTCTGGACACCTTTTCCTTGACGTGCACGTTTAGGAAGACCTGAAATGATATCAACTGCAGCCAACCCCTCCTAGTTAGGTCCTGCACTGAGGTGAGCAACCCCATGATCTATTGGACCTAGTGGAGCAAGAAGTCTATTCGCTCCATGCGTTAGCTGGGGACTGAGCAGTGTCCACAATAGCGCCCAGGAAGGCCAGCGAGGTGGTTGGCTTAAGGTCTGACTTGGACGGATTAATCAACAACTCCAACTCCAGAGTAATCAGCGGTGGGTATCAAGCCTGTTGTCCACGAATTGTGAGTGAGAAAAAAGTTACTATGGTTGAGTCACTCTCGTGAAAAATCCACGAAGCGAATGATATTCCAAATGCGAGCACATTCCACTGAGAATGGCGCTCCGCCAGAACGAAACTGAGGTACTTGCAGTGGTCTCGGAAATGGGAATATGCAAATATGTGTTCTCCAATTCTAGGGCTCCAGCAACCGCATGACTAATGACAAAAACATGTGACAAAGATATGGCGTCAGTACGAGGAAGGAGTGGTTAACTTCAACATATGGTTAATCATCTGCTATTTTCTCCTGGCTCTCTTGGGTGAAACGAACATAGGGGAGTAGAACCCAGACTTGAGGTTTGGGACCAGGATTTCCTCCACTGCCCTCTATAAGAATATCCATCTGTTCAAACGCTGTGCTCCGTTGAGTGGCAGGTGAGAGGCTAACCTACCGAACCTAAGGCATATCGCAGGTTCCTATCGATCAACACCAGACTGTTCCCCCAAAAAAGACCCTGCCGAGGTTGGTCATCACTGTTGAGATCCATCCCGGACTCAACATAATCTGCGCTAGGCCTCTCGCCACGGATCCGAACGCATGGTAGAGAGCTGTCAGAGCCAATTTTGTATCTCCGCCTATTCAGAACCTATATTTTGCTTGAAATCAGGGGGACAAAAAATAACCTCTTCTGTTTCTTCCTGAAAATAAAACGCACTTCTTCCAATCAGTCAGAGTAGACGAGTAGCATTCTAGCCTGTTGATTCAAAAGCTTGTTTATTAGCCATAATCTGTCAAGCAATATACAGCACCACTAATGCAGTGTCGGATGGAAAATATTTTGAAACTTATAATTCTAAAGAGATTTTTTGAACAAATGTTTTATCAACAAGCAAAAACTGTGTCCTATGGAGTCTAATATCTAATCGGCAGGCCGAATTCTGCAATAACAATTGGGAAATCTTTTTTTACCCACTGCAGATGCTCTTTTTGAGCTCAGTATGAAATAATTGCAAAGCTTCAATGATATTCGCTTCTCTCCGATATTGAGTCTAGCAAGATGCAGTAGAAGGTCGCGTCAGCCAACCTTTCACCGACCTATGACCCTCCAACGTTATATGTGCGAATGCATACTATTGCGGCTTGGTCAATTCCAAAGATCGGCTGACGCGACCTTCTAATACATCTTGCTAGACTCAATAGTGGAGTGAAACGAGTATTATTGAGGCTAGGTTTACCTAGACTGATAGAATATGCACAACAATTAATTACATAATACCTAAATTGTGTTTTACACCAAACACACGTGATAAGGATTTGAACTGGTTGGTATAATTCATTAACTAATTTCATTCATTAATTTGTAGCCGCCATTTAAATCTTAGAGGGAATCTGGAATGTCCTTATATCCAAATTCCACTCTAAGGGTACCCCCTAACTGTGTACCAAATTTCATGCTTGTATCATGAAAGGCACAATTCTATGTAAATTCTTCACATATCTGCTGGACTATAATGGCAAGACTAGATACCCGAATAGTCCACTTGAACAGAAATGCATTGTATTCAAGGCTCCTAATGGTAAGACTAGATACCCGATTAACCAGCCTGCATTGAGTAACAGATCACCGCATAAAGACACAACACAAAGCCGCCTTGTTTCTTTTGAAAGTTTTGTTCCGTTTAGTAGCCCGCTGACGAAACTGTTGATGCTGTATGTTATTGCGATGTTCCTCGCCGAATCTGATGTTGGATTCTTTCGAAGCTCTAGGCTTCTGGAGTCTTGATGGTATTTAGACTTTGATCTCATATCTCCATCGATATCGTGCTTTTCTCGGGATTACAGTCAACGGGATATAGGACAAGTCGATTGTAAGTAGAATATTGTTTTTGACAAATGATGCAGTGCGAAAATGCAACATGACAATCACGAAATTTCAATTTTCACGACTTTCGTTATGTAAACTTATTTATATAGTTTTGTTTGTGTTGGTATAAAAATTGTCCCTTGGTCTTCAGATGTGTTTATTGTCACGTCTGAAAGCTAAAATAATTGATAACCGCCATGTGGGGAGAAGAAATAATTGAAAGAAAAATTAGCAAGCTACTCTTTAACATTTTTTTGGTTTGTATTTGTTAATTTTAGGGAAATGTGTATTTCAAATTCTAATTATTTGTTGTGTAATTATTTCTGACAAGGTAACAATGGAATTTTTTTTACCAACGAATTCAGTTTAAAATTCGAATGTTTAGATAACGAAATATCATATTTGTGAGAACCCGGTTAGTGAAATATGTCCTGTATTATCTATAATAAATATTCAAAGAATGTAGTTTATTGATAGAAAACTGATTTCTGTGTTCGTGGTTCAAATACATTTGATCCCATAACATTGTTTATGAATTATGGTGTTATACATGTATCTATTTGATATTGATAAACTTTGTCGCTTTTATTTCATAGTGTACAT
This sequence comes from Steromphala cineraria, assembly GCA_916613615.1. Classification (NCBI taxonomy): domain Eukaryota; kingdom Metazoa; phylum Mollusca; class Gastropoda; order Trochida; family Trochidae; genus Steromphala; species Steromphala cineraria. The sequence continues at coordinate 32,472,895 of OU744723.1, read as the reverse complement.
GATGCTACATGTATGTGTATAGCCTATTTAGTAACTCGAGACCTGATGAATAAGGATGTAAACTATTTAATATAGATTGTAGCACGTTTATAATAAACTGAGGTACAAAGGAAAGTATACACATCCGTTATGTTTGGTTTATTAAATATATAATTGTCATGTGATGAACTTGATTATCACATAATCAACGTAGCCCAAATTGCAGCATTTTAAACGAATTTCCTGGTGTCTGGTTGATGGTTTATAGAGATCTTTGTTTGATGTAGTCAGGGGCGAATTAAAATCAACATGACCTTCACCGTGTTCGAAATGTTGTAATTGTGTGAAGAATGAATCTCATTTATTGATTATGACATGCAAATCCCCCGAAAGAGTTCCAAATATAGTTAATGTTTCGTATAATTAACATGAACACAAAGTAATTAGCAAAATGTAGCTTTATATATTCAGTAAACCTTAATCTTGACAGTTCTGGAAACATTAATTGACAGTTCGAGGGGGGGGGGGGGGGGGGGGGGGGGGGTGGTAGGGGTACCAGGGTGTGAATTTTAAGTTGCACTTGTGACACCAATTGGGTGGGTGGAAAATCCTGGATCCGCCCCTGAATATATCAAAGGAAACGGAATCTTAACGTGTGCAGTGAAATTTCATCATTATCGGTTTCGTTTTGACAATGATATGATGTCTCAAAGACGTTACAAATTATATTTGCACTAGAATACGAAGGTAAGTGAACAAACTTAAGATACGCAGCTGTAGAGTTGAACGGTAATTGTAATTGAAAATTATGCATATGTTAAAATCACCTGGGGTGTGTACTTTCTTTTTTACTTAGTTTATAAACAAAGGCATAACACGAAGAAACGGTTACAAATACAATGTAGAAGTTTTGAGTCCAAACGGGCGGTTTTAAATGAATTTTATATATTCGGTAAAGGTAAGCAATTTATTTATCTATCTCAAATGAAACAATTGCCACAAGCTGTTTTCGTTTTGAAACTTGATAATCACTTCCCCCAAATATGTTTGTTTAAATCATTATAAAATCTAATATTATCGCCCTTTTGCGTTGCAACTATTTAATTAGACTTTTAGTAAAATAAACAAAGAAAAATACGATATTTGATAATCCGAACAGATAACAAAATTGAAATCAATATATTCAGTAAAAATAAGCGAGGCCTTTTTCTCTTATTACAAATACTTAGAAGTTATGTTCCAGAGATATAATATATTGTACTTACATGTACATCGAAAATCATATTTCAAATTATAATATTCCCTCATAATCCGAGCAAGTCGATAGTTATCTATAAGGACTCGACACGAAAATCGTTGTTCAGATTTAAAGAACTAGATGAAAATATATACTACAAATAAAATTGGCCCATTGTTTTGTTGTTTTCTTAGATCGTGTGGATAACTTAAATTGTTTTCATTTAACTTGTGAAAATCATAACTTTACATGTCATATGACGAATTGAAAACTTCAACTACAAATACGAATATGTAATAAAAATTAATGCAATTTCTGATGCGGAAATTCATCAGGAAAATGAAAAAAATATTCAACTATTGGCGATTGTTTCCGATAAAGGTTCATGACATGTGCAGCACGAGGAAGTCGTGCCGTGCGTGCATCAATACGAAATGTACACGTAATCACGTGGAAATTGTGGCCGATGACTGGTATGACAGGTTGTTGATATGGTCACATGCTATGAAGTGACTTCATCTTTTAACGGCACACAACGATCGATCGCTGTTTGATTGACGGCAGTTATGATTAAGCTGTACATACGTTCATGTTGCATTACTCTGAATCGTGTTATTGTCTATACTTTGCTATAGATTGATTAAAATGAAACAGATTTGTCAAATACCTTAGTTTCGATTGCTGAAGTTAAATATATATGAAAAGTTGGTTGCGAAAACTCTTCTTCTTGATAATATATATATACTGAACAAGAACAACAAAGGATAATCGTAAATAGGAAATTATGAATATCATTACATGTGTCACCACCTGATAACATATCAATAACATCCATATCCCACATTTATTTTGTCCATTCAAAGCAGCGGTCCTTTTTGTTTTTAGAATTTAGATGAAATTTTGATTTGAAGAGGGTATTCCCCAATCTATCCGCACCATGGATCGCAAACAAGGACAGTGTTCCTCCCACTGACACTAGCGCTCAATCTTACTGAATCGTGTTTGAAAACGCACATTCCGATGACGTCACAATCACTTGACATTCATTCACACAATCTAGATCTAACGTTCATTCGCACAATTCAGCGACAGATGGTTTTGTTAACTCGAGAAATTGCGTTTGAATGAACTATAACACAAGGACAATTGAATGAGAGTTTTCCATTTGTATTGTTCCAAATTAAAGCTGTTAGTAACGGACTTACTTATGACCTATTTGTTCATTGTTCAAAGTCTAATATGGCGCTATGCGTAAGATTTGGATTCCTACGCACAACTACGAGAATTGAGAGTTAACATAGTTTTCATTTTTATATCATTAATTTACAGAGTGTAATAAATAAAATACTAAACTCCGTTCAGTTTAATACCATATTTATGAAACTCGTGGATAGTATTGGTATTTAACTCGCTTTCGCTCGTTAAATACGAATACCATCCACTCGTTTCATAAATATGGTATTAAACTGAACGTCGTTTAGTATTCTCTATGTAATATTTATACGGCAATATTAAACTAGTGTAATATCACAATGCAAGTATGACGTCACAGAAGTGAGCTGTTGTGACGTCACAATGTAAGCGCTTCGTCACAATGGGTGCCGAGTCGCGGAACTGATAGTTTCAGCACATTTTCGGCAAGTTTGCGTGATTTTTCGCTCGTTTTATACAAAATCATTAACTCGTTTAATAAAAATAGTATTAAATGGGAGGTCGTTTAGTATTCTCTATTTATTATTTCAAGAATACAACGTGTATCAATCACATAATACATAAACATAAACAGTCGACGAAAGTTTATAGAAAATGTCGACTTTAGCGTACATGTACATTTCAGCAGCCCATTTAGTAAGATAAACTCATGTCCAAAAAGAGACCATACCATACAAATCCCAAAATAACTCAATCCTCTGCAGATCAAAAAGACCAAAAGTAATATCATTTCTTCAGTAGTCAACTTTCGTCTATGCAAAATTTAGAAACATCATCTTTTCATGTTTGCGAGAAACATGCATTTGAAAAAATCATCGATCTGGAATCTCCTTAACTAGGCGAGATAGCAGAGAGAAATTGGACACTTTCGCTTGTTTTAAAACGTTCTAGTGCAGTGACGCGTCAACGAATTTATGTCAAATAAAGTGTGTTATATCAACAACATTTTTTTCTGACATAAATTCAATACTTTATCAATTTGTGAAAAAAGTGAAATGACAAAAGTTCTGTTCATAAAACAATTTCAAATTTCGATTTATGCACTCCATGTACATTTGAAAAGACACAAAATCAAAAGTATCTTTTCCTGAAGAATGGTAATGATACTTTTTTACAAGATATATGCCTGATAGACACACTTAAATTCGACTCTGTCAGGTTATAGAATTTTGTTTCGGACAACTTTGAAAACTTGGTATCGTTTCTTTTGGACATGAGTTTATAAGTAATCACAACTTATCAATGTTTGGAAGGTTTCTGCTTATATATCCACAAATATCTATTTATTTGTTAGAGATCAACAATGATTATATCTAGAGGGTCATTGTTTTTATCTGGGAATCCAATGACTGACAATCTTTCCTTTGTCAAAAATGAGCCCTTTCTCTGGGCCAACCTTCGAGTTGTGCCCACAATGGTCTAATACATTTAACACTTACGCAATATATGAGGTATTGTATCTAATTTCTTCAAGGAAAAACGATCATATAATGAATTGCCTGCATGATGCATGAAATTCAATTTTAATTTTTTTTGATAAGTATTGATTCATTTTGATCTATTTTATTTATTTAAATACATATACTCGAGTCTTCAATCGGTGTAAGTTTGACAGGAAAGTGTAAGTGGATATAAACCACCAAGGCAAGCTCAGTTCACGTTTCCTGGACAAAATATATTCACTTGAGGTTCACTTGAAATGCAATAACGGCACTGCGCATGCACACAAAGCCGATCATATTCACGATCCAAACATTTACGTTACTGAGTATGTTAAAGGGGCAGTAGCACGTTTTCGGGGGAATATAAGGTGATGTCAGAAAAATCAAAATAAATGGTTCCAATTGAAAGACAATGTATTTAAACCAAATGGAACAGTAATAATTCAGATATATAACGTTGAGTTTAGCAATGCGATTTCTTTTTCTTACACAAAATAAATTATAGGTGTTCACAAAAAATGGCCGCCAATGGATTTTATGTGAATCTTCATACTTTTTCCTCTGACTATGGATGATTGACTTGTATTATGAGATTGTTGACACTGTCACAATAATACATTTAACATTAACATACAATTATCAGTGGAAAATTCAAAATAAATTTATAAAATTATCAAAAAACGTGATACTGCCCCTTTAACAGTTGGCGGGGTATTGACACTTTATTGAGTTTTTAAAAAAAAAAGGACCGTCGGTATGTTTAGAAGGCACTTCAAACGTGGTAACACGTTATCTTGTAGTTTATCATAGTCGTGAATTCGTGTTTTATCTTGACAAGGCAAAGCTTGAAGCTATAACATGAGGTATTCCTAACCCCTTCAACTTTATGAGATTGCATTTTTAAGTTTATCGGTTCAGTACAGGAGGATATAAAGTCGCGTTTGTGATTTAACAAAAATTAAAACTTATCATAAGTAGAATAAGCGTTTTGTGTGTGTTGACAGTGGTGATAGCGGATACAGGACTTTCGTTTTGGTGTGGTTCACTCGATAGGTGTGAAAAGTACAAGTGTTGAAATTATTAATTTGGATACAAATATTTCTATAAATGTGTTCTGAATCCAAGTTCCTAACCATGCTTTGATGCTTTTATCATGAAGCATCCTGTCTCATGGTACGAATGTTACGCTAACTCCACTAATCTATACCCTGGGCTCAGAAGCTAGATTCGCTCGCCCTGGCTGACTTGGGATATAGCCATCATTTGAATCAAATCATTTTCTCGCCACCTTGCCGATAAAATTTCAAACGCGAAAATTATCTGATTGGCTATAGTGGTTTTACTTGTGATTTTTGAGGCCGAAACGTAACTTTGACGAGTTGAAAGAATGCAATTATTTATATTACAACTACCAATTAACACTTTCATTGTTTTCAGGATAATGTAACTTGTTTCTTGACATAAAAATACCACAGTTCTGTGAATGCGAATGTCCAAAAGATGCGAAACGTTATCTGAATGAAATGTTCTTCCCAAAACTGCTGAATTTCGGTTTTTATTACACCATATGATTATTTCTATTACCACATTGTTTTCTTCCTTATCAGACAAATTTTGCTGCTGTAAATCATGGGGATAATTAACATTTTTCTTTGTGCTTTATTTCGGTATCAATATGTGATTAAATGGAGTTGATAATTATATGAATATGTGCAGTCTACTACTCCTAGAAAGAAACGTCTTGTGTTGGGAGGTCGTTCTAGTTCGATCTTTCAACACAGATAAGAATCATTGTCCTTTCACATTGACAACGGTGTTTCAAGAAAGAGGCATACACAGAGTCTCCTTAACCGATCTGTTTTAAAGCCGTTCTTTCAGTTTTGCAAGTCAAATATTTATACACGTCAAGAAAATGTTTCAAACTTTCCTGACTGATACAGTATTATTTGGCAAGTTTCATTGTTAACGATACGCCGGCTTATCGGCAGTAAGTCGGCTGATTGGCCGTAGAGCAAATCAAGTGTACCCTGTTAGAGTCACACCGCGATAGCCTGAGAATATAATGCAGACAGACAGACAGACAGATTGTTTATTACACGTCTCACCTCATTTACAGTTATTAAAACAGTATAAATTAAGACCTAAAATGAGCCATCCTTAAAAGATTATGAGAGACTAAAATAGCTATGTACACATAAAACATATACAGAATAGGAATATATTAAACTAAAATAAAATGTGCACATAAGAAAACACTTATGATAAAGCTGCAGGCGCCTTTCCCTTAAAATGTAAAAGCAGGTCTTGGCTGTAAATTTGCACAATAAATGCATGAATCGCCGAAAGTTAAACTTCTTTATTGAGGACTATAGTGAACGTAAATCTAGTTGCAACCTCAGAAGAAGATTATTGTTAAAACATGCAAAATTACCATTACTGTCAACTTATCGAGAAGTATCGCCTGTTGCAGGAAAGTATCATTTACAAACTAATCGACGTCGTAAAGTGACATCAGTAAGGTTTCAAGACGCGATGTTGATCGTAAACCGGAAAAACATAATTTTGATTACTTATCTAAAGCAGTCACAATAACAGTTACGAGTTGATATTTTCTGAAAGGTTATAAAACTAGTAGTTATGTATATAAGACGTGTGAATTTGTCTGCCGCGAATATGTGACATTTTGAAAATTTTAATTGAAAACAAATATTTTAAATATAATTTCCAGTTAGGTATTGAATATGTGAGATATTTTGAATTTATAAATAGACTAATGTCCTCTACGTTCATATCAGAGCAAAATGTGATGAAAATCAGGGAGTGGCTCTTTAATGATAATTCCGAGAGTCCGAACTATTTGCTTTGTTTGCATGAAAATCCCTTTTAAACTGAGACAGTGACTTCAAATACCTTCAAATGGCTGATCTAACCCCCTCCCCACTCCCATCCCCTCCCATCTTGTATCCCCCTATCTCTGAAATCTAGCTATATAGAAAATCGATCATACTTGGCCGTTATTCAAAGGACTGTGAGGTTTTTGTAATATACCGGAAATTACGAAGCTCACGACAAAGGAGACATGTATAATTCACAGTAATTTGTTGCGCGCCTTTGTGTCATTTTAGGGGTTCAAAAGTTCGGAGAAAAGTTTAGATATCACTGTGTCACGAAATTACTTTAAGAAGTAAGTTGGGGGTTGAAACGATAAATGTCCGAGTACGGCCTAATGAGTCGAATTTTCTGTGGTGTTCACTTATGCCTACATGGAAGAATGCCTACAGTCTTATCAAAACATCTTCATGCACCAGTGGTTTAAAGTTAACAACCTTCACCCTGTACACAAAATGGAATGTTCCACCCATGCCTACAATGAAAACAAAACACAATGTTGTAAGCACAACAGATATTTTTCATGTTTGTATGTTGAGGCTTTTGACATTTTTCCAATAAGAGAATGTCACATATATCCCGGCATCCTTTAGGATTTCCAACTAATTGTGTAATAAATGTTTGAGAATTTGAGTTTTAAGTTTCTTTTCAATATGAACTTTCGCATATAATGTGAAATTTTCCATATCAAAGAATTTGCCATAATATTAGAGAAGTTCATTTATGTATGTTATCCCTCTCTTGGCTTAAAGGGGCAGTAGCACGTTTTTAGGCGGAATATAAAGTGATGTCAGGAAAATGAAAATTAACGGTTCCAATTGATTGTATTTAAATTAAATGGAGCGGGTGAAATTCAAATATATTACGTAAAGTTAAGCTTTGCGTTTCCTTTTTCTTATAAAATGAATAAAGGTGTACACACAATTGCCGCCAATGGATTTTATGTGAATCTTAATACTTTACTTGTGAAATGAGATTTTTGACACTGTCAAAATCATGTTTTTAACATTAACTTACAAATATCAGTGAAAATTGTAGAATATAAAATTATCAAAAAACTTGCTACTGCACCTTTAAAGTGTTTTATTAGTCCATCCCTGCTTGTAGTGTCCACTCCTACTTTCTTAAACTACATGTATCTGCTCCTTAATTCTCTGTTGTTGGCATAATACCAATTAATTGGAGGTAAGGTTGTCACAACATTCAGTGTAGGCATTGTTCCATGTAGGCGTTTTTCCTTGTAGGCATTATTAAACCTAACCGATTCGACGTATCGGCACAAAACCACGCAAGCGTAATTCGACGGATCAATAGTACGGATAAGTTTTGAAGGTCTTGCAAGAGATACTGGGATAAACCTAATGAATCAGTAAGGGGATTCACGGATTGTTACAGAGTCTAAAGTACTCACGAAATAGAAATAAATTGGTTTTTTGCTTTTATTTTTTATTATGCGACAAATGTAAGTAATTCTTCCAGATGTTCAAATAACCACGTTTTTCCCAACTAAGCCTTATGAAATCATTGCAAAAATATACTTTAAAATTACCTTTGTTTATGTAAAACTGCCCAAAATTTGCATATTTTCAATACATTTCGAAGCATGCTATAGCTTACGTCAATCTCAGCAATGCGTGTGACAATAAACCTGCAACGCTCTTTTCGGAATACGTAATTATTGTTTCGGTAATACATATACTCCTTATTTTATGTATATCATGCCTATATTTCAAGGAATAAAAACATTATAAAAAAAACATTGATTATTGTTAATGAACATGCCTCCTTGAAGTTGGGACGTTGAAAATGATTATTTTTTGCTTTTTGTTCACCGATAGGCTTGAAACAACTTCCATCTTAGATATGATCCATGTGGCTTCACCACGTTACGAATGGTAGATAATAACAGCCATAACAACTTTCGTGTATATCGAACTTGGCCCCGTACTCTTGGGGTGTTGACAACGTCATATTCGCGTATGCGCATGTCCGATCTTAAACATTTGGAAAAGAAACATTTCCGACTATACTATTCTAAATATGCATTACAAGTATCTACCTCCTTTTCCGAATATTATTCAAACATATCTCCCCAGTGAGGTTACAATCGGCCTAATTCTGAGAAATAAAATATTCAAAATATTAACTCTAGGGGGATACGAAATCCTCTAAACTATTAGTGGAGAGGAAATTAATCGAAATAACAAGTTCGATTCTCGATATTTTTAAACTTGTATTTTTCGGAACTAGGCAGATTTTAGTCAGATTGAAATCGTCCCTATCAATCTGTTGATCGATAAAAATCACAAACAAACCAAGCAAAGCAATATCCATACACCACAATGTACTGTCGTAGTAGATACACAAATTAAAAGCTGTAATTGCTATTTTTGAAACAGATATGTTGAATAAAGGTGTCCTATTACTTTCTGACATGCGATGTATATTCTTTAGCTTAGTTATAAGTAATTCGAGTATTGTTCCCGAAAAGAAACTACAAGTATGCTGACATATGCACATTAGTTCAAAATGCTGTTTTGAGAATTGAAAGGTTATAAGAGTTATCAGTATCAACTGGATATATACTCAACATCAATAAAAAGGGTACACCTACAAAAAGTATCATATTTGAAACATTTGAAAAATCGAAGGAATAATTCCTACAAATCAATAAAAAGATCATTTTAATTACCACGAAATAGAAATATCTACAAATAGGGTTTATTTAGCAGCTTATAAAAAAGCATTGGTCAAAATGAAAAGTCAAGTCCACAATTTAAGTCAACACACATGACGAAAGGGCATCGTCTCTAAATTCTAATACGACACACATGAAGGTCGGCCCAGTAATGATAGATTCGAAGCAACACCATAAATGCTAAAATCGATCGATGTGTTTAATAAATCTTAAATGGTTACGTACACACTCTCAACCAAACATAAGAATTATGTACATTAACTACGGATTCTTTAGAGGAGGGTTAATATGCTATGGCTGTCATCTTCCATGACGAGGCTTTAAAGGGGCAGTAGCACGGATTTTGAAAACTTTGTATATTTAATTTTTCACAGATAATTGTACGTTAAAGGTCAATGTAGTATTTTGATAGTGTCAAACATGATATTACATAAACTAATCATTCATAGTTAGAAATTAAATGTTAAAGATTCACATTAAGTCCTTTGGCGGCCATGTTTGTGTGAACACCTTTAATTCATTTTGTGTAAGAAAAATGAATCCCTGGCTGGAATTTGAATTACGTATTTGATTAATTACTGCTTCATTTAGTTTAAATGCATTGTCTTTAATTGGAACCATTTATTTTCATTTTCCTGACATCACTTTATATTCCCCCTCAAAACGTGCTACTTCCCTAAGTCCAATAATGTTGTTCATTTCGATGTCTTCATACTAATGACGTCATGACCCTTATGTAGGCCCCTAAGCAGGTGCACAAAACGATGATCAACTTGGTTACTGACCTCAAGAGAAAATCAAGTGTCTCGGAATTACAATTCGTCTTGTTGTTCCAATTCATGTACATCTCTATCTCAGTTGGTAAATTAAAGATATGTTGATAGGATCACATATGTCAAATTTTGAAATCGATGTTATTACATCGGGAACCACTAACTGTTACTGAAAATAACAAGTTAAAGGCCAATCAGTACATTAGAGCGAAAATACGGCCGTTCAAAGTCGGGATTTTGATCGAAAACCGGACAATGTGGCTCGAGTGGCGCGCGCAAATTCGCCAAACGTAATTTTGAAACCTTGTCATAGGCTGACAGGAAGATATATTCGATTCGATAGTGTTTATTAGTGTGTGTTACTAATATGTAGATTTTTAGGATGCATAATTTCGAATAATAAACGTATTTGAGATGTTTTATTGATTTTTCCATAAACTCAAGCATTTTAGAGATATTATGCATAAATGGACATATTTGTAAGTCCAGTGATGAGATATGAACTTCAATCAGCATATTAGATATTTTGTAGCTTATCAAAACCAAATAAAATCATTAATAGATAGATAGATAGATAGAAAGAGAGATACTCTGTGTCACTTTAAGAGAACACTTTTCGTTACAGGTGATTACAGCCATGAAAGTCGTGAAACTTCGACCGGTATTTGTCTTCATACTGGTAGTCGGAGCAGTCAACGTGCTGTTACTTCTCTCACACTTTGGTACAAGTGTACTGCGCCTCAACACGTCCACAACTGACGATATGTAAGTATCCAGCATTAAGACGAATATGTTCATGCAGCCAGGAGAGTGGTTTGTTTCACAAAATGAACACGTTTTCTTACAAGAATTTCCAAACATTCAATTTATCACATGCTGCATCCTGCTTCATCAGCGTTCATGTCCCCGCGTTGATCTCCAACTTATACCCTGATATTCATCCGGTCAAACACTCCTTTCGCTTAATATAGCAATGCAATCAAATAGTACGCTTCTAGCAATACACGGCATAAACGCGGATGAGAATTCATAACAGCGCGAATAACATCAACGAGAGTGATATCAAATTTAAATCTCATGTCATTCTCAGTATAGATGTTTATGTAGATTTCTACGAAATGGATGGTTAGGTGACAGCTTATCAGTTGCTAGTGCTCAGTCGGCAAAAAAGAGGCATTTTGCCCGACGGATATCAGGGTGTTATGCTGGGAGCAGAGTGAAGCAACATTAGAACCGTTCCATTTAGAAAAAGCCCTTACAAACGGTAATGCCGTAGACATCAGTTATTAACATACAGCATTTTACAATTTGAATTTGATTTGGAAACCTTACTGCCAAAGGTCGTCTCATTGACTAGTTAAAAGTGATCATCAACAAAAGAGAAGTTGTATGATGTTTTGATATTGAGACTTATAAACCATTTTTTTAAACTGTGAAATAACTGGTCCTGATTATAAAAAACGATTCCGTGAAGTAAGAAATCAAATTGTAGTTGCAATAAACATGAGGTGATTTGGTCTAGACGCGATGGCGTATTGCAAGTGAGCTTTATTATTTATCATTATTTTTACTTGCTAAAGATAATGAAAACCCATTTCTGATGAGCCATGTTCATCTAGACTGGTTCCAAGCTCACTAAGTATATAATTATCCTTTAGGAACGTGTACCTTCCTGGCCGCTATCAAACGGAGTGCGACCTCGTAGAAGTTGAGGTATAAATCGGTATACTGAGTACAATGTGAATGAAATGCCTTGCCCAAGGTTGCAACGCAGAGTTAGACCTAGTTCATAGATGTTTGGTGCCTCCTCCGGTAATCAAACCCGGGCCACAACACCAATGTTCTCCCAAATCCTTTTATGTCTCATATTACGCTTGTGAGGTGAGGTCATTCATTATGGGCTATAAATAACGGTATTCGTTTGCAATCCGTTTTTGACTTTTCTCTCCCGACACATTAACTTGATTCATAAAATCTTGGTTTTATGACTTGAACTGTCACTTTGTCGAGAGGGTAGCAAACCGCATACAATACAATGTGTATACTATACCATAGAAGTGCAATCGCAACGTTGTTGTGAGGACAGGCGGGCAAAGTTTAAAGCGCAGGTAAAATATAGACCAAGTTCAAAAAGACGAACACTGGCTCTAATATAATCTTATGGTAGAGTCTTTGAAAGAGTGCGAATGCCTTAAAACCATGTTTCCGAACTGTCAGTTTTATGCCAACCTTTGAGTTTTCTGTGCTTGCTCTCTACCTTATTACGACAGTAAGAAATTGTCTATTCAGAAATTATTTGGAGTTTACTTACGATCGCCTGTAGGCATTGTAGCCCAGAAAACTCAAGGGTCGGCAGCAAAGCATAAAACTGACAGCTCATAAACTGGCGTTTTGGGCTTTATGTAGGAAGATGACGGTTTGTGGACGCCCCCAAAAAAAACCCAAGAAATGAACTGAAAAAACTGAAAAATCTTCTATCTACAGCTGCGTCCCTTAAGTTCACTTACCTGCTAAACCTAGTGTTAATATCACGTAATTTAGAATGTCTCTGAGATTGGATAGTTAAATCAGAAGTTCAAACAATTTACCCCCGCTGTCAATTTCATCGTGCCGAAATCATATTTTTTGCATAAGGGACCAGACAATCAAAAAATAAGTAAAATATTATTATACACATAGACAATTGTGGATCCTTCAGTTCTGCTGAAGTTAATCAATTGACGTCCAAACAAAGCCAAAAATGATGTGTTATTATATGCTAGACGAGGACATGAACAAACTTAAGGTACATACGCATCTATATCCATACTCGTTACTTTCGGTTTTTCAGTCGCATAAAGAGATACACCAGTGTTGAAAGCTACAAATGGATTGTGGTGACAACAATCGCCCTCCCTACTCCTGATGTCAAGTTCCTGGCTAAACTGTCGGGCTGGCAACTGGTCGTCGTTGGAGATACCAAAACACCTCACAATTGGAGGTCAGTCTGATTTTGAAGGAAAAGTACTAATGAATAAGAAAATAACTGATACTTATTACAAGACAAAGTTGTAAATCAAAAGTTTTAATTCTTAAACGTACGTACCACTTTGGGTTAAGCTACGCGAATATATTTCCTTATCGCAAATAATAGTGTTCACACTTGAATGGCTGACTGCAGTTACTGCTGGATACTTGATAATATCTCTAAAGAGTTTAGAAATGAGACCTTTTGAAGATGATTCATTTATCATAAACTGAAATTCTTTAGGAGAAAATTTGAAGAAAACACTATCCAAAAACGTTAGGTTCTCCTTTAACTTAGTTTGTACTTGTATGACATAAGTTTTCTTTATCTGCTGACAAAGATGGTTTCAGTACAGAATTCTCCATAGAATTTTACCTACAAATATATTTCTTCAAAAAGTTGATATTAAAGACTGAATGTATTTAGAAGATGAAGAGCAGAAAACCATTTGTCACATTGTGGGATTTTGTAAAATATTTTGGTCAATATGTCTTTCTTGGTTAACTGAAAACTTCACATCCAATGCCTCAAACCTTTCTTAAGAATTGATAATATTGGCTGTTGGTCTGTTTAATTTTAGTAATATCTAAGAGGGTTACATGTGGTGAATTAAGTCAACAATAATACATATTTGCAGTAGTATGAATAAAATAACTGATGTCTGGTCATGACGTCGACGTGTTTTTTTAAAATGTCTTTGTATAATGTAGGCAGGGGTAAGAAAATGGATTCAGTCTGGTTAAAATCGGCCTCGTTCCGAGGAATAAATGTTTAAAAACATTAACAGTATCGAGAATCAAAGTGGTTATTTCAATAGCTCATCTCCAGGAGTTCCGAGCGCAGCCCCTAGGTCGCATGTCCTTACGTTTACTCGGCTAACCAATCACAAGCCGCCGGCAAAAACCTTCGGTAACAGCTTAGGGCAACCCTTCTTTGAACACGATTACCGCTAGCGATTTTATAAGCGAAACGATGTGATTGGTCTGCTAGCGACTGGGTTTTAGATGCACTAACCTGGTATAAAACATGCGAGGCACGGGGTTGCGGTCAGACCTAGTATAGAGGATTTCATATCTCCGAAAAGTGAATATTTTGAATATCTTATTTCTCGGAACTAAACTTATTTTAATCAAATTAAAATTGAATTAACGCTATCATGACTCCTAACATTAATGAAATTTCTCTGAGAGCCATTTTAGAAGTTGGGATGACAGTAATGCAGAGGAATATATGGATGACAACTTCTTTGTTCAATGTATGCGACTTCGACACATACATGTATTATTGTGTAAGAATCTGTGTCGAAACGTCGTATACAATGAACAAAGAATTTGTCATTCATATATTCCTCTGCATTATCATTATTGAAATGTTGTAAATATGTGAAAAAAGGTTTTTGATTGTGATAATTTCTTCTCTTTTTTAAAAAACATCAACAACACTGAGAAAGTTTTGTTAACGATGATTAAACTCTTGTTCTTATCAGTTTGAGAATATGGCATCAAAAACTATATCGTACTATGTGTTATTGAAAATCTTGAAAATCATTTGACAAACTCAACAGTCTAAGTAAACCTAGCCTCACTAGTATCCGTTACACTGCTATACTGAGTCTAGAAAGGCTTGGTTGAGAGTCGCGTCAGCTCACGTGACCAAGTTGACCAATCAGAACTGATCTTACCAAGCCACAATAGTGTGCCTTCGCACGTATAACGTTGGAGGGTCATAGGTCGCAGAAAGGTCGGCTGACGCGACCCTCAACCAGACCTTTCTAGACTCAGTATAGCAGTGTAACGGATAATAGTGAGGCTAGGTTTACTTAGACTGACAAACTCAACTTGATTGTGTACTTGTTTTGTTTGTTTTTTTGTCTGTCAGTTTATACACATGCTCGTTACTTAAAGCAGATCTCCTTAAATTCTCTGATTTTTAGAAGCGTGCTTTAACTTTTGACATCAACTCAATTTCATATTTTAATACCAATGTTTTGCAGTTTACCAGGGGTGATCTATCTCAGCGTGGAAGATCAGCAAAGTCTTGGTCTTCGATCAACAAGTCAAGTTCCGATAAAAAGCTATGCCCGAAAGAACATCGGATACCTGTTTGCCATATTACACGGGGCAAAGGTCATATATGAGACTGACGATGATAACCGACCCCTTGACCACTTGAAAAACTTCGTCCTCAAACCATCTATGTGGACCCTTGCATTCGACGGGAAGGAACTCTTCAACCCCTACAGGTACTTTGGACAACCCACACTTTGGCCTCGAGGGTATCCATTGTCTGCTGTTGGGGCAAACTCCACTTCTGAGTTCTTGCTTGACAATTATGAGACACCTTTGATTCAACAAGGCGTTGTTAACGGTGACCCAGATATGGATGCTATTTTTAGATTAACCCGAAAGCAGACGACTCCCAGATTGAACGTGACCTTCGATTGGAGAGCGCCACCAGTGATTGTGCCCAACGGTGTGTTATCTCCCTTTAACTCCCAGAATACCCTTTTCCTGTATGATGCATTATGGGCTCTTCTACTTCCGGTGACGACAACACAGCGTGTTTGTGATATATGGCGAGGTTACTGGTCCCAGAGGTTGATGTGGGAGATCGGAGGTCACTTAGCATTCTTTCCACCCAACGCCTTCCAGAAGAGAAATGCTCATTCCTATCTTCAGGATGCGGTTGAAGAAAAGAATCTGTACTTTGAAACAGAACGTTTGGTGTCCTTCCTTCAGAAATGGGAGTGTGAAATATCGCTGTCTTTTTTCAAGTGTGTGATTCAGCTGTCAACTGATACGACGTCGGAAGGTTTTATGAAAAATCAAGATGAGAAGTTAGTATCGAGCTGGATCGCGGATCTGGTAACCATTGGTTACAGAGAACCCAACAGGAGACCTTTTCGAAGACTTCATTGCATAACAGAAGTTGAACTTCCTAATCAGTCCCTTCAAGGTTCCAAGATCAAATTCAACGCAGCTTCACAAGTCCCGCCGTCATTGGTTCGAGGGGGAAATGTGCATCCTCGGTCCAAAAAGCTTACTGTCATTTCACAATTATGTAAAAATTCCAAACTAACTTTGAGGATGAGCACACTTCAAGAGAGGCTGAAGACATATCCGAATATACTTCTGATAATTGTGTTCAATTTCCCTTTCTACAAAAACATTCATATACTCGAGGCCTTGTACAGAATGCAGTTTCCCAACATTCTCTACTGTGGGAGTAACAGAAGGAAATTTGACGAAGAAGTAGGGGATAGTGAGACGCTTTCCTTTATAGAAGTTGACCATTTCAGGGGATATTTTGCCCATAAATGTTTACTTCAGGCGATGAGAATGAACTACAAAGTTGACGGATATCTGTACATAGGAGACGATGTCCTTTTGAATACGTGGAATATCCATCAACAACCCCTGGACAAGATTTGGGTAAAATATTGTGGGATTCTTCAGTTATCTGTAAATACGACGTGGTATTGGCTTCACAAAGAGGTCGGAAGACCGGCATTCGAAAAGAGTATCAAAGCGCTGCAGCAAAAGCATCCCCACAGATTGGAAAAGTTCTTACGACAATTAAAAAAGGTTACAGGATACTCTGACGGAGTTTGTCACTCCTTCTCCGACATTGCATACGTACCAGACTCGTACAAGGAAGAGGTTATTTTCTATTTTGAGCACTTTTCCAGGTTTAATGTCTTTGTGGAATTGGTGATACCGACCGTCTTTTACGGAATCGAGAAAACAGAAAATCTGTACGCTATGCCAGGGACTTATCTTGCATATGATGGCAAAAGAAACCATACTCTAGAGTATTTCAATAAACGTGATTTGTTTCTTCATCCCGTCAAAATATCTCAGGTATTTGCAAATAAAACGGGGCGTAAGTTTATCTGTGAAAAGATTCTTCCTTTGACAATAACTTGACATTTTATGTTCGCTTCTTCAAACATTCGCAACTGACATTGGATTGCCTGTAACAGCATACAAATTTGTTGAGGTTTGTATCTATATGTATACATACTTATTTTTAAAATAAAAATATATTTATTTATTTGTCTTTGTATGTTGATTTGATTAACCTCCCTAAGTTTCTTTTAAATCTGAAAATATATAATATAACATTAAGATTATATTTGTAGCATTTGCTATTCTGAAGCGATATCATGTAATTGATAGCATGTCTCGGTGCACCGAAACATGATCAATTTTAAATCTGATCAATCTTTGGACAAAATTATAGAAGCTGGGGATAATAACATTCTCCCCACTCATAAAATGTTGATCTGGCCCCTGTTCCAACAAAAAGCCTTCCAAGAGGCAAGCTTTCGGCACTCGGAACCTTATGTATATCACCTATTTTCAACTATTAATGATAATGTTAGCCTATACCTGAGAGTGACCCTTTTTAAGATATAAAAAATTATAAAACCTTAAACTTCTATATTGTATACTTAATTTGTGGACATATCTGATTAAAGACATATTTATTTCAAACTTATTATGGAGCAGAGATATAAAATGAATTCAAATATTGATATTTTAAATATAAGGAACATTTTCTAATTTTATGTAGCAATCTGCTTTAGAAATATTTTTAACTAAAATATCTAAATATTATGAAACCTGACCTATCAACGTTATCCTTATGATCGAAAGATGTACTTTTTGTACCCATAGTCTTTAGATTTCAACGTCTTGCCTCCTTTCTTAAAATTTTATAATGGAGTGATTTATAAGACTCAAAACTCAGACAATATCTATATTCAAATGTTCAAATGTAACCTAACCGGACATATGTAATCATCAATGTGACTGTTTTAACATATTTTTAAACTATCATTTAAAGATGAAAAATGTTAAACGTAAAACCAAAAATAAACTTCAGGAGTACAGTAGAATGTACAGTTTTCACGAAGAGATTTTAAATTTTTCTGAATGAGCCTGCTGCCATCCCTATTTTGGGAGCACTTTTTATTACAGCAATCCCCGGCTAAAAGGTACTATCAAGCAAGTCAAGACTAAAGCCCTTTTTTACATGCGCACGTTTACTCCTAGGAGTATATTTACATATACTTACAGGGAGTAAACGTGCCATGTAAACAGCCCAAAACAGATTTACTTATAGGACTATATTTACTCCTAGGAGTTAAATACTCGAGTACTCCACCCCAAGGGTAAAGTAAAAGTATATTTACTTTTACTCCTGTAAGTATCCGTGTCATTTTCTATAGTATTAGCATAGTTGAATGATTAGGTTGAGGTAATTGACTTCCATTTATATAGTTTCCAAACAATACTATAATTTTTTTTATGAATAATAACTTACATTCAAGATACTTCTTTTTACTTTGTCGAGAGCATGTTTCCTAATGAAACAAATTTGGTGTTGTTGTGTTGAGTGTCATTCTTTTAAAACTGAAAACCTGCTTTTACCACTTTTACACTAGTAGTTGATTGATCAAACAAAATCTATGGTTAAATTTTGTTAATTTCTTCTCCGTCTCAGGATATGCACTTCACACATTGAGTTTTCCAAGAAAACATTTATTTCTACTTGTCAAATCATGATATACTTAAGGGTCCTTAAATTCCAATGGAACGTTAAGTAAATATACTTTTATTTCAAGGAGCAAAACTACTCCTAGGAGTAATTATACTCTCAGGAGTAAAATGCGCATGTAAAAAGGGCATATATTATTCTTGGCATCAGGTTCAGGGTACAAGTGCATTACGTGATGATCCTAAATCGGCAGTACTATTAAGCACATGTTCGTGTGCTTTATTATTTTAATTTAAATTTCATGAGTGAAATACTCCTCACGTTTTTTCATGTGCTATTTTACTTGTCAATCTTAAATTTGATGAGCGAAGCACGCATGTGTGAAAATAATTATCTGGAGCCCTGCATTACGTTTGAGAGGGTCATATTTTTATGTACCAATCGACCTTAAAAAAACCCAGTAATTCCTTAAGTTGAAAACAAAGATTATTCTGACTCGTCTTAGCAGGGCCTTTGTGGTTACCGTATTTCCTCGAGTAGACGCCCCAGGCGTTTATTTTTCAGACGCCCTTTACACCCCGGCGTGTATTCGAGACCCGGCGTCTATTTATGTTTTAATAGAACACAATATTATAGATGGTATAACGGGGGAATACTTTATTTCAATTCAACTACTATTCGAGACCCCGCCTCTATTTGAGGAAATACGGTAAACGCATTGAGACACATTTATAACAAACGCGCTTCTTCTTCCTTCTCGTTGTTTGTCCCTAAAATATCCTAAATGTTCTTGTTAAATGTGATGGGCATAAAGGTCACAGAGACGACTTCAGTGAGGTCATCATGTTGAAACCAAACGTTTTATTATTGAGATCCGTCCTCACTTGATGATTGAGCCATAATAGCACTATTCAATCAAAGAATTACACAACTTTAAAACATTTTACGTCATTTAATCTTTTCATAGTTTACATTCTATTATTATCATCAGTATTTTATTGCCTAGAACATGTAGGTCACCAATGGCTAAACCATCGCTCTTAAATTCTACCTCTCCTGGTGGCAAGACAATCCATAAAATGATGATCAAACCTTTGTTTTAATAAGACGAGTTCGCGGGTCTTACAGCAGGTTCCAGCGTCATAAACTTGTACAATAAACCTTCTTTCGCTGTGAAGGGGACGCATTTGCAATGATCAAGTGCCCAAAACGATTACATCATCGCTGATTGGCCAACTTATTTGTAGTGCATACAATAAGACTTCACCTTTCAAGCCCGCAAATTCGCCTTTTGAAACAGAGGTTTAATCAACATTTTATGGGCATAATAGAACATAAGTTCGTGCGGTTACCCCCGGGGGTAAAGGCAATTTTTTGCCCCAGGGGGGTAAATTTCGTCATGCAAACGCAATTTTTAAGAGGGGTATACTTACCCCCGGGGGCAAAGTGCGAAATATTTACCCCTGGTCTGGAGGTAGGGCAAATCAGATACCCTCGAGGGTATAAATACCCCTGGGGGCAAACCTGTCATGTAAACACTTTAGTTTGTATACCCCAGGGGGCAAAACTGAATATCCTTATAAAAGTCAATATATGAAGAGAAAATAATGCCCCTAGGTATTGCAATTTCATTTCATATAAACGCAATGCAATATTTGACTTTTGCCCCTGGGGGCAAATTTACCCCCGGGGGTATAATACCCCCAGGGGTAAATGTGCGGCATGTAAACCCACCTAAAATATTCTACCTAAATGAAGAGAGAATGTCAGTCCTGGGTCACTATGGATCTAAGGATGAAAAGCGAAAATATAATCCACAAAATTGTATGATAATTTGAATGCCAAAACGAAGACATCCTGTCTCCGGGTACGAACGTTACGCTAACTCAACTAATATGAACCCTGGGATCAGACGCTAGCTTCGCTCGCGCGGCCCGACATGGGATATAGCCAATCAAATCATTTTCTATTTGAAATGTTATCGAGAAGGTCGCGAGAAAATGATTTGATTGGCTATATCCAAAGTCGGGCCGCGCGAGCGAAGCTAGCTTCTAATCCCCAGGTACAGATTAGTGGAGTTAGCGTAACGTTCCTACCCTGTGACAGGATGCAACGAAGAAGGTGCTTCTATTACCTTCGAAATGCACTTTGGAACGACGTGAATATGTGTCGTGCACACTATGCAAATTAGGGTCTCCGTTTTAAAAGTATTTTCTATACAAACAATGAAACGCATAAGCCATTTCGACAAAGAATATATACTTTATATTTAAAGCAAAAATGTCATATAATTTCAATGCTAAAAAAGTGAAAAAGTCCGTAGACAACGCCGTCGGTTTTAAACTAAATTTGCGGGTGTTGAATAACAATGAATCCCGGAAATTTTACAAACTCAACTATTTATCTTCTAAATATACACATTTTCATTGAGCTAGCTGTAACGGTTTTCAAATTCTGCTCCGGAAACAATGTGATCACAGACAGACGGACGGACGGACAGACGGAGCCAACGACTTTATCCCCCCCGCATTTTATGCCGGAGGAATAAAAAAGCACACAACACCAATAGACTCCTACTAGTTTCATTGTAATCTTAAGGGAGTGCAAAACAGTTGTGACATTACATTGTCAAAATAGTGATGACGTAACACAGGTATGACGTCATTCAGGAAGTGATAGAATCAAATACATTTAGATATTAATGTATATAATTATGCATTTAAATTTGGTTTAAAGGGGCAGTAGCACGTTTTTCGATGTTTTATTTGTTAAAATTGAATATTTCAATTAAAAGTATATATAAAATGTTTTAAAATTAGATGGTAAAACATCTTCATACTCGACCCGATTATCCGTAGTCGTAGAAAAAGATGTCAAGTAAAAGGAGAAAATGTTTGGAACTCTCCAACAGAGAGGTAGAAATGCTCGTGGAATCAAGAGGTGCGTGCGATTCGGCTCTTCTGTTTAGCTATGCCTCTTCCGGCAGAGTTCGGTTGAGGGCAGAGTTATCGAACAGGCGGAAGAACAACAATATCAATGTTTTTTTCGGTGATTTTTTATTTGGTTTGGTGATTGTAAGATATTTCCCTAATTTAAAAAAATAATATTGATATTAATAATTCTCTTTATTTGTTTATTGTCTATAACCCTATCTATGGGACAGGTGCCTTAATTTTGTACATAAATCGGTTAATCTGGTGACGTTACATAAGTAATAGACAATCGGATAATAAAATATAAAATATGTATACTTCAAGCTAAGATGATTTGAATTCAACCTGCCAAATTTGATTATAATACAACAAGACCCTTTTTCGTAAAAATCATTATTGCTGCACTAATTTAACATGCAACTCTATGGGAAACAACGTCAATGTCCGAATATAACTGGCACAGGTCTGTAGATGAATAAACAAAATACTGAGGCATCTAAAAAAACATTTTCAAATGTTCAGAAATATTCAAATAATCAGTGATCTGAAATATTGAGA
Organism: Steromphala cineraria; assembly: GCA_916613615.1. Classification (NCBI taxonomy): domain Eukaryota; kingdom Metazoa; phylum Mollusca; class Gastropoda; order Trochida; family Trochidae; genus Steromphala; species Steromphala cineraria. Next base: position 32,450,665 of record OU744723.1, on the reverse strand, counting down.
ATAGTTTGATAGATAACAAACAGAAAAGTATGAAAGGAAAATGTATTAATGGTTTCAAAGATATTGAATGAAGAATTACGTTTTCAGGAGCAATGTAACTTGAATATTTATATATAAAATTTAATGCAAAAAATGGCATTTTATTAAGATAATGTTCAAATCACTTATCAAAAATGGCTGCTCGGTATAACTGCTACAAGGCGTCTATTTATAAGAATTTTCTTGTTACAACTTCGCATATATTGTGTTTAATATCCTGATATCAAATCAATTTTCATTCAATTGGTAAATGATCTTAATCTTACATTGGTGATTTTATCTACAGAGAATAATTTATTTATCATATACTAATTACCCTGATAATAGAGATTAAATACATCACACAGATAAGATTTTTTATATCTAAGTCCAGAAATATATTTTCTTAGATAGAAGATTAATTAACATTTTTGGAAGGATATATGTGCAGAGTTTTAAAAACAAGAAACGTTATAAGATTGTGTTTATTTAGAGGGAAATATACATGTGAAACAATAAAGCCTATGATAATAGGTACCACCTTCATACAATAATATATATGATTTTTTACATGATAATTTTGTACTTAATTTCAAATATGTTTGTGAGGATAGCATTTTAGTTGTTATAGATTTAACAATTTGACAAAGAATAAACTGTTTCGCTCAAAAGATAGTAACATCGTGAAATGAAGCCAATCATCGAAGCTACGATCATGGAATGCTTTATTACGAAAAAATTGCTGTCGTAACTGATAAGTTTTATTATGATTTAGTTGTAAATATGCTCCTCTTCTATCAATCAAGTATTTATTTCTTTATTTTGTTAATAAGTTAGCATAATACCGCACATTTGTTTTCTCGCAATGCTAACGTTTCAAAATGGCAGTGTGGTGCCTTTAATGCTTTATATGTACACATACAAACATTATGGCCCCTAGTTCAGATTTGGTTTACACATGTAGTACAGTAGTAGTAGCAATATCTTTAGAAAGGAGGTAACTCTTGCCTATCAAAAGATCACTCAGGAAAGTTGGTCCTACAAAAGCCTCAAAATAGTGGGTGTTCTAAGATTTTTCTTTATTTTCCTAGCTAGTCTTGTGACCATTGATTTCCTCCTAAATCTGGTCTCAATCAAATGTTTTTAAACAATATGATAAAAGAAGTCCATATGCATAGCCATATTTGACAAAATAAATAATGTAATGACATTTTAAAATTTCCACTTTTATAATCAAAAACAATTTCACCATTCATAGTGTTCATATATGCACGTTAGCTTTCATTTGCTTTGTTTGAAATTATCAAATATATATAAAACGCAAAGCTTTATTATCAGATTTATGAACAATTCAAAAATAGAAATTTCACTTAATTCATGTCACATATATAGAACATTACCAAGTTTTCTCATATCATGAGTTGCTGTTAAAAGAGATCAGATTGGACCATTTTTGTAGGATGGATAAAATATTTCTCAAAATTACCTTTTTGGGAGATAAACCTAGTGTGTTTGAAAATCTGAGACATGTAATACTGGATTGATAGCGAGTAATTTTTTTTAAATTCAAACCGAACGCACTTTGTTTTAGCAAATAATGTTACCAAACTCCGATTGGGCCTTGCAATTAAGATTTCAATATTGTTTTAATTAATATAAACTTTTGAATTAAGTTTTGGATTAGTATTGATTATTTTTCAAAGCTTTGTAATTAAAATTTGTTGCAAATGCTATTGAATATGCTAAAACTACTAGCTGGTTGCAAAAAAAGGCTGGCTTGCATAAATTGTATATAAATATCTAAATTCACGAGAAACAAAAATATTTCACCTAAAAATACTTGATTAGATAAGTGGGAGAAGTCATCATGTTCATGTGAAGAACAAGTTATAACTTTGATTGTTTTCCTTTCATGTCAACTTTGGAGCATTATATTAAAGGCAAAATAAGTTCTCTATGACTTCTCAGTTCTGTGCACAAATTTATAAATTAATGACTGTTTCAATACAAATGAAATTATAATAGTTTTCATAAATGTGAAAGCATCAATGACAGCACAATTCATGATTTGTTATTTGAGATTATCCTTCTATTGTTTACTTTCTAGTTTGAATACATTGTTTTTGTTTAGTGAAATCAACATATTTGCATAGCAGTAATATTAGGCTTTATTACCCATATTTTTGACAATAAGTATTGTGAGGAACCGAACTTTCATATTATTTTCCCCATCAATAAATCTTTTCTCCTTCATATAAATTTATCACACAACTTATCTTTCTCTTTTCAAATTATCAAAAAGGCCATTTAATGTAAACTCACCGAAGTAACATTTCATTCTCACATCACCCATTCTTTCCACGATCATAAAGCTCCCATTCTTCATAAATATCACTTCCCTCCATCACAAACAAACGTAAATATCACTCGATTAACTCACAATCCTCTCCCACGTATGGTTAAATCATTGACCTTGTTGTTTACGATAGTCAGCCTTGACCTATGAGCTCAGCCAATCTAAATTCATTTCCGGGTCACAGCTGTCAGATTCCGCGGTAAGAAGCATATTACGAACTGTCAAATGTTTGTTTTCAATAGATATTTATTATTTCCAATGTTAATCAATGCCCTAATCACTATCAGTTTACATCTAATACAAGTATCAGTAATTTCAGACATAGTTTGTTCGGTTTCATTCATCTTTGTATCAGTAAACATCAGTTTTCCACTCTGTGACCTTGTCGGCTCGTCGGCTTTTCTTGTCGGCTCGTCGGCTTTTATTGTCGGTTCGTAGGCTCGTCGGCTGTCGGCTGTCGGCTTTTCTTGTCGGTTCGTCGGCTCGTCGCCTGTTGGCTGTCGGTTTTTGACCAAAGGCTATAAATAGGGGTCGTTCACTGTCACTCAAGGAGTCTAGTTTTGGTCGTTGTCCAAGCAGGTCACTAGGTCACGTACAGTAGGTTAGTGGGTTATTTCCGAAATTCTTAGAAGGTTATTACTATAGTTGACTAGACTCGTATATTATTATTGTTAGGACTGAATAGGACACATATTTCGATCGTAGTATTATTAAACACTGGCCCTCCATTAACGTTTTACGGCAGTGTTTATGGTTTGTTTCTCTTACAAGTTTACCATTATGCATACTGAGTGATCTCAGGGTGCAGTATCCATTATTATAGTGTGAAGGTCTGATCTGTTGTCGTCGATCCCAGTTGCAGTTGATTGCAGCAATTGCAATCTATCTTGTCGAGTTGTTGATATATTTAATTACAGTTTAGGGAATATTTGAAGGTATAGGTTGGTGATAATTTTCAAGTCATAATATTACTGTAATATTACTAGGGTGTGTAACCATTAGTGCAGTAATATTCCAGATATTAATGTATCGGTATATTAATATTGTTGGTTAATTATTCATCAGAAGTGTGCCTTGTAGTGTGCACATATTGCAGATATTTTCTGATATCCCTTGTTCCAGTTGTTGATGTCAGTTCTTAGTATTTTGTTAGAGGTGCTGAGATATTAGCAGTATTATAATATAAGATCTTGTTTTTAGGTCAGAGTTTAAACCTTTGTTGATAGAACTAGTGTTGGTTCTGTTGTTTGGTCGCCGGTGCAGTATTTGTAGAGACAGTATCTCTTCAGTTAGTGATACCTTTGATATAGATTACCTGTCATAGGCATCTATTTACAGTTAATTTATCTGTTCAGCCAAAGCGATACCTATGATGTAGGCATTCCACCATAATTTATAGAGAGATATTTATACTTATTGAAGTCACATCAGTGCTCTATTTATATTGACCATATATTGAGTTTATCCTTTGTTGTCTTCTTGTGAATAAAATTTATTGAACGTTACAATTTCTTTGAATTGTCTTTTTGCCTTGAAGTACTTGAACTGAGAAAGATTAAAACTAGCCATCCTGACAAGAGGCTACATCACGTGGTCGTCACAACTTTTGGTGTCAGAAGTGGGATGTGACTATTCTTATACACATCCAGTGATTCGAACCTGTAAATCTTTTCTCTGAAATTGTATTCCAAATTGATGGCTAATTAACATTTTTCGTGTGTGCATATTTGCAGTAAGGAATTAACAAGGCAAAAGACAGTAATTAGCTTTAGGTAACACTAGGTAATTAGAAAGTGTAACGTCTTGACTTAAGCTGCTAGAGCATTGTTATAGTTTAAGGATATATCTTAGTTTTAAGGCTCTGTTGATCCATTATGGCTTCCTCTGCTGAGAATATAATCAAAACAAGGTCCATGTACCACAGAACCAGCCCCCTTCACCCTCAGCCCCAACAAGATCCCTGCATCCTCGCTCCCGAACTTGTTCAACTTGAGGGTCTCCACAATGATACATATGAACAAGCTCTCATGCCCAGCGATAGCATGCACTCGTCCCGACACAGTGGCTTGTCCCATACACATGCACAACCATCAGACGGCGCAGTTAATGACATCGCAGAAATTAAAGATCAGATGCAACATGTTTGTCACGCAGTTTCAACACTGGGTGGGGTTGTAAACAACATGCATAGGGATATGGCGGAACAGAGGTTCCAGGCAAATCGCAAACGTCTCAGACACACCAGGCAGTATGAGTCGCCGCACACAAGTGAGTCTGACGGAGAGAGCGAGACAAACCACGCATCATTTCACCCGAGACATACAGGCAGGGCGCAGAAACAGCTGAGGCTTCCACCCTTCACCAGCAAGGAGTCGTGGACAGTCTGGTTCAACCGATTTCAGGAGGTCACAGCTCGGCAAGGGCTGACAGCGGATGAAAAGCTTGACGAGTTACTCCCCAGGCTGCAGGGTCACGCCGGCGAATTTGTCTTTGAGCAGCTTGCCCCCGAAACGAGAGGAAACTACAGGTCATTATGCAGAGAACTTCACAACCGATTTCGTGTCATCGAGACGACGAAGAGTTACAAGACGCAGTACAGCCGGCGGCAGCAAAAGTCCGGAGAGTCATCAGAGGACTTCGCCGCAGACCTAAAGCGACTTTACGACAAAGCGTACCCCAAAGGGATCAGGAGACGAGGCACGAGGACCTGCTAAGAAAATTCTTTGACGGTGCGTATGACGACAAAGCCAGATTCCATGTGAAATACATTAAGGAGCCCGCCACCATCGATGATGCTGTGTACGAGATGGTCTGCTTTCGAGAAATGCAGAGGAACACCAATGACAACCGGGTGCGAGACAAGTATGCCAGAGCTGTGGCAGTGGAAGATGAGACCAGCTCGGCAGACGACAACGAGAATGTCATCGCCAGGACGCAACCCCCCAAAAGAAACAGGGTTATCAAGAAGACGTTCACTTCCATCACCGATGGGGAGAAGAGGCAAGAGAACTCGGATGTTGAACAGATGAAGCGTGAAATCAAGACGCTTCAGGAGGAGTTGCGGAAAACGCAGAACAGCATTCAGCCGCCAGCCACTAACAGCAGATATCAAACGTCAGGGCGACAGGGCCCTAAGCCTAGGGCATGCTTCCATTGCGGCGACCCATCCCATTTCATACGAGAATGCCCGAATCGTGGAAGGTCCAACCAGGGATATGTGCAGCAGGTGAAGCAGGCAACCACTAATGGAGAAGCAGGCAGCGCTTTAAACTGCGAGGGACCAACCCACCAGGCCTAAAGTTGGTCGGCAGCACAGAAGGCCGAGATCACCAGGGAGACATAGTAGGTGATACAGACGGGGGGGACACACACAAACACTCGTTAGGGGAATTAGAGACCACGATACGGAGAGAGGTATCTTCGTCAAAAGACGCAATCGTCAAAGGGACCATTCTGGGCGTAGGAGTCAACTTCATAATTGACAAAAGGATCTTCGACAGCATCGAGTCGTCCAAGCAACCAACTTTGGGGAAGAGGACAAAAGTTTCGCATGCCGACGGAGAGCAGCTGAACAGCTACGGTAGATGTACTCTACCGTTGCAGTTAGGACCACTCACGATCATCAAACCTGTGATTGTTGCCGACATTTCTGATGACTGCCTGATCGGCATGGACATCCTGAAGGAGAAAGGCAGTCCACCTGCTGTCATCCTACTGAGCAAGGGGAAAATGAGGGGACAGAGATACCGCTCGTCCAGAGCAACCAGAGCCTCATCCGCAAAGTACGGGCAGCAGACCACTTTGTTATACAGCCATCGTCCGAGATGATTATCGAGGCCCTTGTGGACCTTGTGAGAGCGATGACGACAGAGCCAGCTGCGAGGTCATCATTGAGCAAACCCAGAACTTTGCAGAGAATTATCCACTTGTCATGGCACCCAGTTTGGCTGATCTGAATTATGGAACGACGGCGAAAGTCAGGATCATGAATCCTTTTTCAACACCAGTATCGATCAATCAAGACGCCATAATTGGTCATGCAGAGGACATCACGGACGACGGAATAATCTGCACAGTCCTTGACATGGAAGACGAGGGAATGGCCAGCAATACCAATCGCGTGCGCCACATCTCATTTGACACTCCCACGATACAGCCAGCACACAAAGAGAACAGGACAGCAAGCGGCCAAGCGAAGGTCCTGAAGGTCACAGGTCCAGATTTGAAGAAACAGATCCCTGGGCATTAAACGAAGCTGTATGAGGACGCGTCGGCGGGCAAAGAAAGAGATGTCCGAAACAACTTTGTAGCGTCTGTGCCGGGATTCGACCTCGGACCTTTTCAGTGAGAGGCGCGCACGCTTACCAAAGCATCACTGTCCTCCACGGCACGACGATCGCTTACCACCTACCAGTGAAGGTTAGATCTTATTCTAATGAGATTGACTATTATAATTACCTGTATAGATTGAACTCTCCGTGTCTTTATTACCGTAACATTTTTCCAGAAGGTCTACAATCGACCCTGCCTTTGTTGGAACTGAACGATAGACACCCAATCCACAGCGCTTTCCGGGCTACAACAAACAACCATTAAACTTATTTTTTAATTTTCCTTCAAAAATATTTCAACAAATTGATATCTGGGCTTGCTTTTTGTTCAATAAAAACCTTTTAATAGCCTTCAATAAGGATCGCGTAATCAACTACCGGGACGGCATGTATTCAGTGGTACGCCCACCCGTTATTTAGCCCAAGGGCCAACGGGAAAATAAACCGACTTTAAGTCCATGGGAGTGATTAAGTTCATAAAAATTCTGTGAAACTGTAATTATTGGTATAAGACAAAAATTTATTAACAGTGTAAATTGTACTCTTAGTTACGATATATTTGTCTTAGTGTATCAGGAAAAAGACGCTAAGCATCATTTCATGGAATGAATGAATGAATGAATGAATGAATCATAGAACATAGACAAATCTACCTAAACGTATTGTTTAATTTGAAACTGCATTTCTTTCTGTTCGTAACTACCTAAATGTATTTTACTAAACAAGGGAACTGCATATATATATTTCTTTGAAAATTCAAATAAGGAGACAATAACATATCTTGAGGGTATTCAAATATGTATACAGTAATCGTGTCATATTCATTATACGAAGCAAGTGTGATTGTGTGTATTATCCGAGCGAAGGCGAAGGTTATATACACATTAATTTTGCTTAACTTTTATAAAAGTCATATGCCACTATTATTTTTTAATTACCAAGTCGGGGATCGATGTCCATTTCAAACATACCCTTGTCAGTTGACTCAACTTGGCCCATCATTTACAAGGCAATAATTAAAGTAACAGCAAACATGACTAATTGTTATTCTCTTGTCAAATAAAACTGTAATTTACCTTGGCAAATAATTCTAGTTGAACCCAATCTTTAAAAGTGATCAGAGCCGAATCTCAGAATGACAAACAACCTTTCTTGACTAATTAAGTAAAATCTAATCTTGACAAAAAAAGATAAACCGAATTCGATCTTATGTGCCGTCTTGTTTGTGGCACGTATATAGAGAGAATGGATATATTCTGAATCCTTTGAAACACAACACGTTTACTATGACATCAATTAAGGCTGACTGAAAACATTTACATTACTGAGTTTTTAAAAAATGACATAATAAATGTACTTTGAAACTGCATAAATATTTTAGTTTCAAATGCTTTTAGTGCAGATGGCTCCGTTCCTAGTTAATATTGTATTTTATTCATGATCTGTCTACTAAACATTCTACTTTCAATAATTTATTTTTCTCAAAATATGTTACTTAAAAACTGTCTGCCATTGATAAAGGCAATCCTTGGTAATGCCTTGCAAGAAAGGTTGAGTCGGACGTTGAAGAAACATTCAAAAGATTACTTCCCGACACGGTTACAAAACTTGATTAAAGGAACGCTCTAGAGAAAATATATATACCCTTGTCATATGTATCGCACCGCCCACTTTCGATCAGTAAGTAAAATGTGTCTTAAACTTCAAACGATCGACACTAGGAAAAACATAATTTGGGTATGATTGAGCACTCTAATATGCTACACTTTTTAGCTACCGTATATTCTTATCTTATATATGCTTATCACAAAATTCGTGCATAGCAATGTTTATTGAATATGTTTTTTAAAGAAGCAGTTGTAGTAGGGGGAATATATGGTGATGTCAGGAAAATGACATTAATGGTTCTAATTGAAAGACAATGTATTTACACTAAATGAAGCGGTAATAAATCAAATATGATATGTAAAGTTACGTCATGCGATTCCCTTTTCCTACACAAAATGAATGAAAGGTGCTCACACAAAAATGGCAGCCAATGGACATGTGAATCTCAATAATTTTTTCTCTGACTATATGAATGCTTGGTTTGTGTAATGAGATTTTCGACACTATCAAAATAATATATTTAGCATAAACGTATAATTATCAGTGAAAAATGAAAAAATATATATTTTTTAAAAATCCTGCAACTGCTTCTTGAAAAATAAAACAGCTAGAACAAAGCCAAATCTAACAAATCTTCCTCGTTGATAAAAAAAAAGCATATGATTCAACTTTATAGCATGGTTTTATTTCATGAAGAAACAAATGAAAATTTGAGAGAAAGAAAACAGTGAATCAAATTCGAAGTATTAAAATATAAAAACAACATTATAGATACAGATTCTTGGTGCCAATACAAGCATCACCTTGTCCCAAATACGAAGTTCTTAATTATTTTTTAACACAATGCTTGTAACTTTTTGTTCATATGTATGTCCACTATACATATCTTAAGCCTCGACCATTGGACTAATATAGGATAAACGGGGCAAGTACGAGACAATACGATTTAAGCATGCGCATGTCGCACAAATGGCAAAAGACGGAAACTGTTGCTTCTAAATTTGAACCAGTTTGTATGTTGCAAGTGTCAACTATTACTATGACAATGACAATGACAATTACAATGACTATTGCTATTGCTATTGCTATTGCTGTGACAGTGACAGTGACAGTGACAGTGACAGTGACAGTGACAATGGCATGACATGACATGACAGTGACAGTGACAGTGGCAGTGACAGTGACAGTGACAGTGACAGGGACAAGGACAAGGACAAGGACAAGGACAAGGACAAGGACAAGGACAAGGACAAGGACAAGGACAAGGACAATGACAATGACAATGACAATGACAATGACAATGACAATGACATTGACAGTGACAGTGACAGTGACAGTGACAGTGACAGTGACAGTGACAATGACAATGATATGACAGTGACAGTGACAGTGACAGTGACAGTGACAATGACAATGACAATGACATGACAGTGACAGTGACAGTGACAATGACAATGATATGACAGTGACAGTGACAGTGACAATGACGGTGACAGTGACAGTGACAATGACAATGGCTATGACAATGGCTATGGCTATGACTTTGACAATGGCAATGGCAATGGCAATGGCTATGGCTATGGCTATGGCAATGGCAATGGCAATGGCAATGGCAATGGCTATGGCTATGGCTATGGCTATGGCAATGGCAATGGCAATGGCAATGGCAATGGCTATGGCTATGGCTATGGCAATGGCTATGGCTATGGCTATGGCTATGGCTATGGCTATGGCTATGGCTATGGCTATGACTATGGTGTTAAATAGCTATACTGCGGTAAATGTAAAATCATCAAGAAAATTTATAAAATTCTAAAAGAAATAACTATAAAGAAATATGAATTTATGCAAGAAAACATCAAAATATTATTAAAGCATGACTATCGTTCATTGTCCGCGTTTCAATTTTAACTATTACCAACTATTTGCTGCAGTACATGAGTGAGATAGAATCACAATTTGCGTCAGTTTCTTCATTATTTGCGGTAGCGAACCTTTTTCAAACTTTCTGCCACAGATATTATTTTCTGTCATTTGAAACACATCCTCTCATTATAAGCCGCTCGTTCGCACTTTTTTGTCACCTGATCTCCTCTATGTTCGTTGTTTCTCCGCTATTTTGTGCCACATGTCCCCTATTTGAGACATTTGCCCCAGTTTTTCAACCAAACGCGGCACCTTTTCAACGATCTGTGGAAGTTTCTCCCCTATTTGCGGAAGTTTCTCCACTATTTGCGGAAGTTTCCCCACTACTTGCGGCAATTTTCCCGCAACTTGCGGAATTTTCTCAAATAGTTGCGGTATCTTCTCCATCACTTTCCATAGGTTCTTCCCTACTTTTCTCATGTTCTCAATTATTTGCCTCTCGTTCACTTCCTGTTGCCATCCGTTCGTCACTATTTCCCCCCGTGTCTCCTCTATTTGTTGGTCTGTGGCAGTATGATGTTTTTCTTCCTCCCTTGTTTCAGACAGAAACTTCCTTGTACCTGGGTCATTCTTGATATCGGTCGTGATGACGTGACCACATTCGGGACATTTGATTCTATCAAACGAACTCTGACAGGAACATGAACTTTCTTCAGTTGAGAAATGGGGTTGTGCTGAAGCTTGGCTAGAACTGGTCAGAAAGTTGCTTGATTTCAGTTGAAAACACGTTGCTAGAGAAAGCTGTTCGTTCCCATTTTGGATGAGTTTTTCAATGTTGATTTGGTAATTGGTTGTGTAAGTATTGTGGGTTGTTGGACCAGTGATAATCTGTGTGTTCCCCTCTCCAACCTGGTTGTTTCCGGTAACGTTGATTGACTTTGCAAGTGGGTCTTCTTCTTGCGGGACTCCTAATTGTAGCCCGTTCCTGAAATCGATAGGATCATAATAAGATTCACTTAAATCATCTGCTTTTCTCTTCAGCCATCTAGAGACCCTCGAAACGCCAAGTTGTTAAGGATTTACCGTTAGTGTAGAGATTCAAAGGATGGAGGGAATCGTTCTTTTATATGTTAAAGTGATCTGGGATATAACTCCGCTTTCGAGAGTATTTTACTTTTATCGCGATTTACAGTAGTATTGCAGGGAGAAAGCCCGCAACACCAATGCGGTTTTGCATTGCGGTGAAACATGCGAGCATCGGCTGGAGCTAGCGAACGATGGGTGGTACTGCGCTGAAATTCAGTGTAGCATTGCACCCAAACCTAACTGCGTGTTTTCTACTGCAGAAGAAGTTGCCGAGCCTCTGGCTGGATTCCAAAAACTCTTAATGTACATTTCAAAACGGATATGGCCATTAAAGACAGCGCTTGTTATATTGTCTCTATATTTGGTGGAACTATATGATTTATATGTTTTATGGTCATTGCAAACCCCGTTAATATCGTTATTTTCATCATTGATGTATATTGAATCAAAATCGAGGGATAAGGGATCAGTCTTAAACAGTATAGCTATAAAGGAAGTGGTAACACATGTTTTGACAATTTTGTATTTTAAATTTTCACTGATAATTGTAAGTTAATGATAAATGTATTATTTTGACAGTGTCAAAAATCTCATTACACAAGCAAATCATCCATTGTCAGAGCAAAGCATGCAGATTCACATAAAATACACTGGCGGCCATCTTGTTTGAACACCTTTTATTCCTTTTGTGTAAGAAAAAGGAATTGCATGGCTAAACTTTACGTTGTATATTTGAATAACTAGATTAGTGTTTGCGGGATACCGCAAAAGCAGAGCAGCCCCGGGACTTGGGGTTTCGCCTTACCCTGTTCCGCCTTTTACAGGCCTCACCAAATTGGGAATTTTCTCGTGACCTTGACCTTTGACACTCAAGGTCACACAATCAATGAACACATTTCATTGAGTATAACATTATTGTAATGAAATAAAGTGTTAAAAATTAAATTAATCCATTTTCTCCATATATGTTGACCTTGCTGTGACCTTGACCTTCGACAGTTCGTACCCAAAATTTTGTACTTCTCAAGAGATATATATACAAAATCTAAACTTCATAGCACAAAAACTTTTCAAGTTATTGTGTTTACAAGGAATTGCAATAACTCATATCTCATGACCTTGACCTTTGACACACAATAATTGAACACTTTTTATTGAGTATAACAATCATGTATTATTTAAAAGTGATCATAGTTAATATTAAGCATTTTCGCTAAACCATGCTTAAGTCATGACCTTGCTGTGACTTTGACCTTTGACGGATTGTAGCCGAAACCTTTTCAAAATTTTTTACTTTTCCAAGGATAATATATACCAAGTTAGAGCTTCATAGCTCAAAAACTTTTCAAGTAACCGTGTTTACAAAGAATTTTGCGGTGATTTTATAACTCGTGACCTTGACCTTGGAACTTGAAAGTGAACATGTGATAATTATTCCCTGGAAGTATTAACATTTAGACATGTTCATGAGTTCTGAAAAGCTAAATGGGATAAAGTTATACCCAAATTTAGTGAATTTTGTAATAACTCATATCTCATGACCTTGACCTTTGACCTTCAAGGTCACACAATCATTGAACACTTTTTATTGAGTATAACAATCATGTATTGATTAAAAGTGTTCATAGTTAAAATAAAGCATTTTCGCTAAAACATGCTTACGTCATGACCTTGCTGTGACCTTGACCTTTGACGGATTGTAGCCAAAACCTTTTCAAAATTTTTTACTTTTCCAAGGATGATATATACCAAGTTAGAGCTTTATAGCACAAAAACTTTTCAAGTTATCGCGTTTACAAGGAATTCTTAGAGTGAATACATATCTCGTGACCTTGACCTTTGACCTTGAAAGTGAACGTGTCAAAATCGTTCCCCCGAGGTATGAGTAGTAAGGTATGAATAAGAGTTCTGGAAAGCTTAGTGGAAAAAAAGTTATAGCTAGTAGTACGAGTGCGGCGGCGGCGGCGGCGGCGGCGGCGGCGGCGGAGGCGATGGAAACTTCACAAAAACTGCTAATTACTGCTTCATTTAGTTTAAATACATTGTCTTTCAATTGGAACCATTAATTCTCATTTTCCTGACATCACCTTATATTCCCCCCCAAAAACGTGCTTCTGCCCCTTTAATGAGTTTTTCATTTTTAAAGAAAAACTAAATCTGTTTGTTAATCTCGCAAACGACAAAACATTAAGTCAACTTGGAGATTTTGTATTACTTATGATCTTCAATTTATATTTATTTTTTTGTCATTTAATTGGTTCCGATACTTGAACATGGTTCTATTAAATTAAAGGTGTATAAGCGTCTTTGTTGAATGCCCGCATGTCCTTCGTTCAGTGCAACAAGTATTACTTTCACTGTCATTGCATTTATTTATAAAGCTTACTCGAATGTTTCGACAAGCGTTTACCACGAGTGAGTCATTCAAAAATGGGACAATGAATAAAGAATAAGTTTACAGGAGCATATAAAGGAACGCGTATAAAACATTTGATGTGAAGGGAGAAATCGGTTAGCAAGCCCTCGTTGAATGCGCTGTTTGAGGGGATTTCTCAAACTTGATGGTATAAGCTTTCGGAAGACAAGAAAACTTCAATAGGTGAACAACTTCTTTATACGTTAATGCTTAAAATCGGTATATGAATCTATACCGAAACGTCATTTCGGTCAAATAAAGAAGTTGTTCATCAATACAATAACTCTGTCTTCATCGTTGAATGAATGTATAATTCTTAACATAGGCTTGAATAACGTTTGAATGTTAATTTTTTAAATCTTATGAACAATTTCAAAGATACTTATCGTCTAAAGTAAAATAAGAAATATTTGTCATAATAGTCATTAGCAGGGATAGGATTGTCATTTGGGAGATGCGTCCCCTGGGTGTCACAATTACAACTATTGAATCATTGTGTTGAAACAAAGAATATTTTGTTAAAACTTCGAGCTCCTTTAATTACTTAATAATGAATGAAAACTACGACTCTGAACTTACTCTCTGGGATGGTGTGCGCATTCATGTAAATCCGCCAATATTCTATTCACAGTAAACGTCATATTCCAAGAAAATACCAAATAATGTTGCTGATGTCACGTGACATATATAAGTAAAACTGTTGTTTAAATTAACCATTTTCTACCACTTCTATAGGAAAACATTTACGAGAAATATAAATTGAAATATCATATTATGCAACTTGGCAGAATGCCATAAGAGCACTACAGGACTAGAGCAAGCATTCAAAAGAACAATTTAAATCCATTTGGAGGGATTAAAATCCTTAGATTTGAAACAATCATATATTGAGACGTTAAATTCAAATGTAAAATGATATCTTACTCAGTCTCCGTCCTGCTGATACGGTTTTCTGTTTGGAGCGACTGGTCCCCGTTGTGTCCCTCCGCCATTTTGTTGGCTTAGAGGCGAGGCCCCTGCTACGTACCCGGAACAACTATAGAGGGGTAACCTTGACATAATTCTACCCTGTTTTCAGTATTTATTAGAATATGATCTTTTAAACTTTTGTAAATACTTTATTTTTTAATCTTTTTGATATCAATAATATAGTAACTCAGTTTATATAATCATAATCAAAACTAGATTTTTTCCCGCACCCTATCAATAATCTCGTAACATTTGTTAGTCCAGGAAACTAGAATTAATGCAGCCTAAAGATCGGATCACTCCATAACTGGATACAATTAATATTTTAAAACGAGGGAAATCTTTTTGAAGTTAACAATTCATTGCTATATGACTCCATTCTGGTTTTCATTTCGGGGTTGTATGTAGTGCATTTTTACCCCTAAATCAAATATGTTTAATCTCGCAAGCTCGATTTGAAATTTAGGGGTAAAGAATGTACTACATACAACCCCCAAAATAAAAAAATACAGAATGGATTTATCTACTAAATAGGAATAATGATGGTGAGAATGTAGACCAACAGTAAGGGGATGCATTATTTATATGGTTGTAATGAAGTACCCTGGACGTATAAGTTGGTCAAAGGTAGAAACTTATATCCCAACTATGAATATTATTTCAACTTGATTTGTCACATCTTAACTATATAGTATATGGAATTTATTATTCACTACGTTGTAAAAACGGGATGGCAATAATCATACAAAGCTTAACGAATTTCCATTTTATGCCATTTCTAAAAAAAAAGGTTTTCATTTGGCATCAAAGAGGGGTCAGATTTCCATGAATCATGTTTATTTCAGTATTTCAGGCCACATGGCCCATGGTACATTATGTCAAGCAGTACAACAAGTGTAACATGTCAAACTTATACGAGGATGATATTAAACTGAATATTTTAGAAAGATAAAATATATGTTATACGAAGCATATTTACATAATGTGTGTTAAGTGTTTCTTGCAATGTTAATCTAGCAGTACAATACTTGTTAACGGACATAAAATACTCTTTGCGAAGAAGAGAATATCTATAACGTATAAAAGAAAAATGCTCATTTCCTACAGCATAATGGTTACATTGTTAACAGATAGAATCATTTTCAGAACTACTAACATTCTTTGACGGTTAGGATTCACTCTAAAATCGAGAAATGCGAACCTACATACACCGTATACCGTATTTCCTCTAATAAGCGCCTGGTCTCCAATAAGGGCCGGGCCTCTAATAGGCGCCGGGGGTCATAGGTAGTTGAGAAAATAAGCGCCGGGCCTCTTATTTGCGCCGGGTCTCTAATAACCGCCGGGCCCTAACCATTAGATGAATGCTCACTCGGTAAACATTTCACAGGTATGCACTGTAAAAGACGACTTAAAACAAAGTTCAATTCTCTTTGAAAGAAATAAGCGCCGGGTCTCCAATAAGCGCCGGGCCTCTAATAAGCGCCGGGGGGTAAAGGGGTGCTGAAAAAATAAGCGCCCGGGCGCTTATTAGAGGAAATACGGTATGTATGATTCACATTAAATTAAATTCTGTATATTGCAATAATGCGTTAAATATGACGAAGATTTTACATTTTGTTTCCAAGATACAAACATAGTGAAATCACCAACATTTTGGTATATACACAGCTAAAACCACTTGAACGTGAGAAACTCGATTTATATTAATATTGTCATCTTGTAGCTTAAGCATGTCATATTCATTTATTGGAAATATCAATGTATGGAATGTTCCCCAATACTTTATAACTTTATTTAGTGTTTTATAGATAAATAGTATCGTCCAGTTTCCTCAAGACTATCCCTATTCAAAGCATATTTACTAAACCGTTAAAATTCCTTTTAAGAAGATTGTTTGTCAATTTTCTATACTTCTATTAGTAGTACTTTACACCACATATTTCTGGACCATATGTACAAATAGGAGTTATTTTTTAATCAAATATTTTTAAAGCAGTCTTTTTCAAATTTGCATTAGATTCTCCAATTGCTGATAAACATTATCTTTGACATGTCTATGTTCACACTTCATCCCAATCCCGAACATTACTCGTATTATACATCATATTGCCGTTGTACACCAACAACGGAAAATAAAAATAGGACAACAACTAATAATAAAAGCATAAAACCTGCAATACTCTGATCAAAGAAAATATACCATAATTACAGACTGAATATATTTCATGTACAAGTTGATTAAAAAATGATATGAATGTTACATGATACATGCATCTTTGTATTACTCCAGCTATATATATATATTGGTAAATAGAAATGATAGTATTAGATATGTACCTATTTGCATAATAAAATACATCTAAGGTTAAACATTTAATATAGATTAAAGAGTCCAAGTTTCATTATATCATAACAGAAGACAATATAAATCAAATATAGAGTATGTCTGGCTGGAATTGAAATTTGAATTCCTGTATTTACCATTCCATTAAAGTTGACGAAACAAGGCTCAATTATTAAAAGAAAAAATGGGGAAGATTAAATCAGTATCATACAAGGATGATATTAAGATAGTTCAATATTGCAAGATTGCAAGAGATACTGTTTTCTGTAGAGAAGTCAAAAGAAAGTTTAGGGCAGGACAACTAAAAAAATAATACAAATATCGGAAAATGTACATATAGTCATATCAAATTAAGTGTCAAATAGGACTATGGGAAGTCTTTACTCCAATTCTTCTCCCTTGTTAACTACGAACGATTCAGATACAACAATCATAATAGGGGAAGTCGGAGCAAATTGAGGACCTTAACGAAAAATCGTTTTTTACTGTTGTTTGATAATTTTGTCACACTTTATCTACAATAATTCAAAATCTTTATGATTGTATCTTTGTATGACCTTAATCACTTTTTGAAAGAAAAATATGAATTTAGAAAGAACAAAATTTAATTCGGAAAAAAATGTTTGGCCCGCTTTTCCAAGCCTTTTCGAGCGAAGTGAACCGATTGCTTTGCCAAAATTTGCCAACGCTATGAATACCGTCATACGTCACTGTAATTACGTTTCAGAAAAGTGATTGAACTAGGGTCATGAGTCAATCAAAATTTCTTTCTTCATTATATTGAACTCACGGTAAGTACCAGTGACCCATAAAAATTAGTCAATTAAATGACATGAATTTGGCATCACCCGGGTGAAAGGACGGCTGGGTCCGTGATATTTTGACCAAGATTCCTTGCATTGCGACATTGATTCGGCCCAACAAAGTAATAAGACTATTCACCCAAATAGTTTTGAGGACTTAGAATATGTATGATGAAAAACAAAATTTCCATTTATAAATCCCCATACATATGCATAGAAAGGATCGCATCTTCATTTCAAATGTCTCAAACCAATTTTTTTCTTTTTGAATAAGTATGTTTACTATGTTGTTAGCAAAAACAGCAATCTACTTAACTTGACACGACGTAATGTGCGCTATATAAAACCGTTAGGGCTGAAGTAGGTATGACCTACTTTCCCCCGTTGACAAGACTAAGTGTTCTAAACAGTTAACAATGTCAATATTCATCGATGAGAGGCATAATAACAAAATATTACATGGACAATACTTACCTAATAACATTTTCTTAAAATATTTTATGCTTCTTTTTTTCATTCTACTAACATCAAATACGAGAAATATCTACCTTTATGTTTATGTTTGATTTGTATACATCGCGTGCAATTTCCGTCTCTCTTATGCCTATGGGGTGCCAAACGGGACTTTAATCGCTATTTAGTAAGCTTACTAAATGAATTAGTAAGCTTACTAATTCATTTAGAAACCTTACTAAATGTAAACGATTTAGTAAGCTTACTAAATGAATTAGTTAGCTTACTAATTCATTTAGTAAGCTTACTAATTCACTTCTTATTTGATGATTTAGTAAGCTTACTAAATCACATCCGGGTTGTTGACATGTAAATCAATGACTGCTCCCTAGAACAAAAGAAAGTATTGTACATTTTGGATATGAAAACCGTGAAGAGGAAATTTTTGTTACCATTTTTTATAGAATTTTTGAATAAGGAAGGATTTTACTTTTTTTAAATGTGATACGAGCGAACTCTCGAAATTGCCAACATGAACCGTCTGAAGAGTAGGAATAGGATAGTTGTCCTATTTTCGTTCAGACACTCAAACAACTGTTTTTGATGAAATATCATACCTTCACAATATTCATATGTCACCTTTGAACAAAAAAAACATACAAATTAACTTTGAAATCAAATCCCTTTGCGAAACCATTGACAAACACCGATAGACAATATTGCTATCTTTTTCAAAGGGAGATAACTCGAACTAAACCTAGTGACACGGGCGCCGGCAAATGTAATGTGTTACTGATCTATGCTCTATGATGAGAGAGGCGATCGATCCACGATAATATATATATAAAAATAGATTTAAGAACCATATACGCACAAAATATTTGAATCTAAATTTTTCAAAAGCTACTGTACGTGCCGTTTTTTTTATTTTTGTCAAAATATTCCCGCCATTTTACAACGTGGTGGGGAGAAATCATTATTTCAAACTTAGAAACATATTTTCAAAAGCATTTAGTAAGCTTACTAATTCGGCCGATTTAGTAAGCTTACTAATTCGGCCGATTTAGTAAGCTTATTAAATGAATTAGTAAGCTTACTAAATGAATTAGTAAGCTTACTAAATGAATTAGTAAGCTTACTAAATCGTTTTGAATTAGTAAGTTTACTAATTCATTTAGTAAGCTTACTAAATGAATTAGTAAGCTTACTAATTCGAATTAGTAAGCTTACTAATTCAAATCGATTGAGTAAGCTTATTGATTCGAATTAGTAAGCTTACTAAATATCTGCCCGAATTAGTAAGCTTACTAATTCGATTTAGTAAGCTTACTAAATAGCGATTAAAGTCCCGTTTGGCACCCCATATATGCCGGTGTATAGTATTGTTATTGGCCACATTTGTTACACACGCCATGTTGTTGTAGTGTTAAAGCTCTATCGTCGTTATTGCATGCGTGATAAAATCTAGCTGTTGAGAAAACAAATACATCCCTCGGTAAAAAAAATTTTGGTCGAAAGTTTGATATCATATTTACATGTTTAAATTAATAAACAATAAATTACTTAATTCGACGTCCAAATTACAATACCCTCTGACTTAGCATTTAACAAACCCGCTTTCGATGACCTACTCATTATGTGTGTATGATTTACACCGCGTCTCAGTTACCGCAATTGCGTCCGATGCGTATCAACTTGGGCGACAACGAGTACCTGTTTCGGAGAAAAGGAAAAGAAAATCTAGTCATGCGCGACAAAGACGGCTTTTAAGCGTATATTAAGGAAACGGAAATTGTGAGATGGTCACATTTGCTTCGCCTTCTTAACGGCTGCTGTTTCAGTCATTTTGGTAAATGGTCTCCTAGTCAATGAATGTTGGTCCTATTTTCCCAAGGTTGGTCGCACAATTTTGCAAGACATAATGAACACAGTTAATCTACTTTAAATATTGAACTTCACTACTTTTTTAATTGGGGCTTTGAATAAGCCGATTAGTTCGATTCCCTTTGTCAACTTCCCACCTTTCCCCGACCTCTCCCAAAGAACAATACTTTATCATTCTGTTTGATAATATTTTCAAATCCCATCGTAAAAATACACTTCAATAGAAAACTCCATCAAGCAGAAATGTTTGAATTGTTTTGTCAAACATATAAATTCACTCCTTATAAAAACATATATATTCATATTCATTCCATTCTTTGGCAATACACAACTGCTCATAAATGTCTACATTGACTGTCGATGGCTGCTGATTTGGTCACTTTACCGTTAGTTTCTCTAACTCATTATAAGAATATCGGAGTTATGTTTTGCACAGATGTCTTCATGTTTAGATCTTCTTCTGTTTACGTTCACCTCAGGTAGGTTTATAATCAATGTCCTATATCGATCAGACTATTTTATTCGCTTGTTTTGTGCCGTTACTGAACAAGTCTATTAGGAAATAAATGGCCGAAATTAAAGGCGACCCTCCGGGTCCGGTTATTATTTTACTGACGATCTTTAAGGCTTCCATAAGGGCTTCCATAAGGGAGCCGCTTGGCGATGTCTTCTTTTTGGTTGTTATGACGTGACCACATTTGGGACATTCAATTCCATTCGAGTGCGATGAACTCGAATGGGAACATAGGACTTCTTCAGTAAGAAGGTCGCCAGATTGAAAGATTTTGTAGTTTTCAATGTGGATGTGGTAGGTATTATTGATGGTTGTATTTTCGCTTGTTGGTCCAGTTATAACCTGAGTGTTTCCGTCTCCAACTTGGTTGTTTCCGGTGGTGTTGATTATATTTGCTTGTACTTCCTCTGGAACTCCTAATCGTAGCCCACTCCTGAAATCGACATCATCCATCATTTAGAATGTGCTTGTTTAAGGTTAGCTTTCCGTTAAAATGTCAGTCACTGAACATTTTTAAAAGTGGGAACACGAACATGATTACGAATATGATTACTCATAATTCGCAGAAAAATGAAACTTTGATATATATATATTTGAGATTACACATATATAGCAGGCAGTACTATGATTGAAGCATGCAACCTTCATTCAACAGAACAAACCTCCCAAGGAGAGGACAGCTGCAAGTCTATGATTAGTATATAATAACTTACCAGTTAATGCATGTGGCTATTATTTTCTTTCGTACAATCATGGCACCTTTATATATTTAGGTAAGAAAAAGATGTGTTTGATTCCAATTTTAAGGATAATTGATCATATAATTTTCATTACGGTGTTTTTATTACGTTAATCATTACACACTGGACATTTACATTTCAAAGAAAGTGAATCCCCCCCCCCCCCCCCTACATAATAAGCTTTACATTACATTGCAAAAGAAAAATTGACGAGGAGGACCCTCTCGTCTATCAGTAGACTTACTTACTGGTAGATATACAAGCGATGTTTTACTGCGCAATTGAATCTATTTCTGGAGCTTAGCATTCAGATATCAACCGAGGGAATAACGTGACGTAAGAAATGTGTAGTTGAACAATGATAGGGGGTTGTTTTGGACAGTGCATATACATACCATATAATGTACAAATGTATATTTCCAAAATGTTTTACACGTAATTAATTATAAACTGGACATTTAAAAGGGAAATTAAATTAATCCCCTACACGTTAAGCTCAACATATATTGCAATAGCTGTATTGACAGGCAACACTATCTCGTCTACCAGAAGGGTTATATAATACTTAAGTAGCTCTATGCAAATAATGATTTACTGTGCAGGTGTATCTATTTCTGGATCTTACCATTAGGTACTGTAACGACCATACCGAGGGAGTCACGTGACATTGGTAGTAACACATGGGGTGTCAACACTGACTACAGGACGTTTTGGGGTGTGCATATGCGATATGCTTTGCGCAGCTTTGCACGGTGAATGAATATATATATGAAAATCAAAACTAAAATACTTCAGACGACACTTGATGTAGATATCATTTTAATGATGACTGGATGTGTCGCATTTCGACTTGGTTACAAGTCTTTTCAACAGTGTGACCCCTCCAGAGTGTTATCAACATGGCAAATATATTCACATATATATTTACAAACAACGAAGAGAGGGACATTTATAGGTATTCTTTTTGGAGTCTTTAAATAACACATAATTAGTCTACACACTGGGACTAAAACAGGAAAAGAATCCAAAAGAAAACAATCGTTTTGGTTCCATTGCTTTGTGTGCTTTCCGTTTAGCATACTAGTGGGTGAATATTTACTACAAAATACCAAGGCGTGCAAGCCTGACTTTAAAATACGTCTTCGTTACAATGATATATATATATATATATAATCAAAAGATAAAAATGACACGAAGCCAATCAAAACTACAACATGTTTCAATGGTATCATCAGGGAGTCTGACAAAATACAGTTATGACGTTATGATGTCACAATGAATTTGACATAACAATGGTATGACGTCACAATCAGGCAAGCGGTAAGATGGACACAATAAGATAAGATAAGATAAGATAAACTTTATCTATATCTCATAAGAATTTGATAGAATAAAAGATGCTACTATTAAGCATTAAGTTGTGGTTTTAACATTTTAATGAAATAGTCTTCTTTTAATTGTCGCATTATTCTATTATTTTTGTCCATTTTGTAAAATGAAAAGATCTTGAATTTAATGTCTTTGTCTTTTGCACATGTATCCAAGTGAGCACTCAGTGGTATACAGCGTGTCTCAGGACATTTTATTTGCTGTTTATGAACACGGAACCTATCTCTCAGGCACTCAGGCACTCAGTCTGTCCTATATATTCAGCACAACATTCTTGGCATATAATAACATAAATGATGTATTTAGCGGCACAGTCAATATCAATATATATATATATATATATAATGATTTACTGTGCAGGTCTATCTATTTCTGGATCTTAATATATATATATAATGATTTTTATTTTTGTAGTTGAACAATGATAGGGGTTTACACATAATTCCATCATCTGACCGGTAAGATGCTGTTTATGAAATTCAAGATCTCGTCAATTTTTCTTTTGCAATGTAATGTAAAGCTTATTATGTAACCATGGATCATCTGACCGGTGGCTTGTTCCTCCGCCATTTTGTTACCTTTGAGGGGGAATCCCCTTCAAGGTACTGAGATGGGTCACTCTGACCTAAATCATTCGTTTTTTATCCAAATTCCTTATGCATATGCATATGCATATTAGTTCATATCTGATATCCGTGATAGTCTACACCTTTATTTTTATTTATATAATATATATAAATAAGGAGAGTTGGTTTCTCACGTGAAATTAAATTTGAAACGGGGGAAGATTTCCGAGTTAAACACACAATGAATTGCAAATCTAAAGATGTAATATATGCAATCCGTTGCCCTACATGCAATCTTACCTACATAGGACAAACAAGTAATTTACAAGCGCGAGTACGGGTACACAAACAACAAATTAATGACCCTAATCTCCGCCACCTCAAGATAAGCAAACACATAGCACAATGTAGCAATGGTAACTTTAATATTTTCCCTTTCTACAAGGTTTATGCAAAATCAGAAAATAAAACTATGAATCTTGAAACAAAAGAAACATTTTTTATCAAAAAATATATAACAGTGGGACCTGAACAGTTAGCTCACATGAGGAAGTGATTACCATTGTGATATATAAGCATGCTTGTTTAATTACACCTCTCTGACCATCAAGTGATTGATAAGACAACACGGATTCGTCATTGCTGACTGACTCTATTGTATTCAAACTGCACCCGGCAATTAGTGCCTGGGGCAATCATTACGTGATTGACAACACATGACTGATTTCTTAACTGTCAATCTGAGCACACAACTATGTGTTGATTATATGAATTTATTGTTTTGTTCCTGTATAAATATATGTTACATTCCATTTGTAATCATACTTGACAAGACCCACATAATGGTCGAAATGAATTCATCGTATATATATATATATATATATGCATGCAAATAATAAGCTTGCAGTGGAATTAAGTCGGCAGCGCATTACAAATAAAAGAAAAATAAATTTAAAAAAATGAACAGCCGTAAAAGACTGAAACGAAAATTAAAGTAAGTAAAATTAAAGAGTACATAAACTAAATCAAACCATGGGAATCACATTCGAATGATAGTCTATTGTAAACTCTGAATTATACCAAAAAAATATTCAGTTTTGTAAAAATCAAGATGAGAAATTACATACTCATTTTCGCTCCTGCTGACAAGGTTTTCTGTTTGGATCATCTGACCGGTGGCTTGTTCCTCCGCCATTTTGTTACCTTTGAGGGGGAATCCCCTTCAAGGTACTGAGATGGGTCACTCTGACCTAAATCATTCGTTTTTTATCCAAATTCCTTATGCATATGCATATGCATATTAGTTCATATCTGATATCCGTGAAAGTTTCTTCAAATGAGATCTCTTCTAATCAAAGCATTAGTAAGGACCGCACGAGGGTAGAAATCGTTCAGTCAACTCTCACGTTATAGAAAGGATTCTGATGATACAATTCCTGTTCAGGGCTCAACTATGCTCGTTCAAAGCCCACACTTGTGGTAAGCGCAAAATGTTATGCCCAACAGTCTAAGTAAACCTAGCCTCAGTATTATCCGTTTTACTCGTACATTGAGTTTAAAAAGGTCTAGTAGAGGTTTGCGTCAGCCCACGTATCGAATTGACCAATCAGAACTCATCTTACCCAGCCTCAATAGTCTGCCTTCGCACGTATAACATTGGAGGGTCATAGGTCGAAGAAAGGTCGGCTGACGCGACCCTCTACTAGGCCTTGCTAGACTCAGTATAGGAGTGAAACGAATAATATTGAGGCTAGGTTTACTTAGACTGAAAAACGGTCCGAAGTGTTCATTTAGGTTTGGCATATCAATCTAAACTCTTACTAAGGCATTGTATGTATGACATTAAATGGTGTTTTTAGAATATGAATTCCTTGGAATATGAGTTAGTAGATGAGTCTTTATTAGACGTTTTGGCTGTTGGGAAGTCGACACATGAATGTCGAGTAGCACACCAAGTACGCATCGTGCTAAAAAAAACAAAGCTCCGAGAAACAGAATTGTAAAGACTTTTAGTTACATTACAACCAGTATGTCATAATCGAAAAGACATGCGAAGACTCACTCCCAAAATTTCACTGCATAGAGTGCAAGCGAAAGTTTCATGTGAGATACCGGGAATTCCTGTTTTGGTGGTCTGGTGTTCACTTATATTAGAAAAATGCGAAAGATTGTAGTAAGAATGATAGTAAGGAAGTGATGCGTTAATAAATCTATAATCATGAACATTGCCAATGTTTATTAGGATTAAAAGTTCTGAATAGTGTAATGGTTGAATAAAATACATATTTCCTGTTTATGAGAACAATGAACATCTTCAGTTAAGTACATTTGGAGGACAAATCAAATGCTTTATTGTGACTACATGTGAGTACATTTCACATCTCTCCTATGGAATATGTTGTCCACAACAAAAGTCATTTTGTTAGGCACAGGCAAAAACATTTGGCGTATATCTGATGATTTGTTTTTCTCTCTGTCCACCTCAAAAATTTCAAGTAATATACATGTATGTCACACCTGTAAACATCTGAATTGCTATACTATCTCTTCCAGTTAAAGAACGCAAGCGCGATGCCTTAACGCGTCTTTTGTGTGATGTTATCTCGAACAAATGATTGCAAATGAGTTTGAGATTCAATAATGGCAAGGCATAGATTATCCATAGGAGAGAGATGGCAAATAATTGGTAAGCGAGATAACGGAATTTCCTGGAGAGCTTTTGCTAGACAGTTTGGGTATCACCACGTTTGGTGCAAAACACATTCAAACCAATGACTTGAAAGACCGTGTGAGATCTGGACGCCAAACAGTAACCACTGTACGTAAAAACAAAGCACTGATTCGGAAAGTTAGACACCTCCCCTTGACCCGTTTGCATGGATGACAATGCTAGACCCCACCGAGTCAGAGTGGTTACACAGATTCTACACCGGGAAGCCATTACGATGCCTGCTTGTAGTCCCGACTTGAACCCGATAGAACATCTATGGGATATTATTGGTCGCGCTATTCAAACGGTGGCATTGTTAGATGCAGCACTGGTACGTACCATGTCGAGAAGGGTCAATGAAATCATCAATGCGCAAGGGTCATACACTCGCCATTGGCTTAACATTGGTTTACACTATTCTTAAAGGCTGCAATGTTTCCTCTTAAGACAGCCTCATTCTGAGGACGGTGATGCTATAGATGTTGTACATACCGATGATAATGATGATAACGATGATGAAGATGATGATGATGATGATAATGACAATGTTTATGATGATCATGATAACGATGTAAACAACCCCTGCTTAAACTATTGAGTATTAATGTATGTGGATAAAGAAAACGTTTGGAGTACCCAGACTTTATCAAACTTTTACAAAATAATCACGTAATTGGACTACAAGAAACTAAAATAAATGACTTAGATGACTTAAAGCTTGATGGCTATGAATTATTGTTTAGACACAGAACAAAAGCCAATAGAAAATCAGGAGGAATAGGAGTAGCTATTAGGAAGGAATATAAGGACTTTATTACATTGGTAGTTGATGATATTGATTATGGTATGTGGTTAAAAATGTCAAAAAGTCTATTTGATATAGAAGAGGATGTTTATTTAGGAATCATTTATATCCCCCCTGAAGGATCTAAATATGTTACAACTGATACGATATCTAGTCTTGAACAGTCAATCATGCATAAACTTACAAAAAGTGAATACATTATTGTAATGGGTGATTTTAACTCTAGAACAAATACAGTGTGTGATTTTTCTACTTATTACGACTTTATTACTAAAGAGTTTAATCTAGATGAAACTGGAGATATAACACCTGAGACATATCTAGAGAACTTAAATCATCCATTAGAAAGATCCTCTCAGGATGTAGGTAAAATAAATAATTTCGGTTATGGTCTTATATATATTTGTAAAAACTTGAATCTACTCATTGTAAATGGAAGGGTGGGAAAAGATAAATACATTGGTAAAGTAACTTGTAACGATAAAAATGTAATTGACTATGTTATTTCCTCTCCAATCGCTTTAAAACTGTTTTATGATTTTGATGTACTAGATTTCTCCCCCCTGAACTCAGACGTTCATTGTCCACTTCCATTCTCGTTAAGAAGCAAGTCAACGGCTGATACTCTTACACAACATAACCCTCCTAACCACGATAACAGTAACAATACGGAAAAATCTAAACGTTATATTTATGATACAAAGACAAGTTTTCGCCAAAATATTAATATTAATGAGGTAAATAAACTTACTTACACACTAGCTCCTTTGTTTTGTTTGAGTATTCATTTTTCATACCAACTCATATTGTCTGTGAAATGCACGTGCCGAGGTGTTCAGACTAAGCGATGAACACCTGATAGTGATATGATATTACAGTGATATTTTTATTTCCGAAATGTATTCAAGTTCAAAGTTAGCTTTGCAAATCAAAGACACTCACTAAAACTGCAATTTTCAAATTCAAGACATTTACAAATTTTGCACTTCAGACATGGGTTCGAACCTGTGACCTCTTGATTCCGCGCCCAGTGACTTATCCATTAGACCACGGAGGCCAGTTGAGAAGACAGAATGTTTTTAATGACCTAATGATTGAATTTTACATTTTTCCTGAAAATAAACAAATCTGTGATTCTTTATATATATTGATGATTTTTTAAAGAACATCATTGGCGCCAAATATTTATTAGCAATTATGCATAATAAAGTTTTGTGTAATCTGTTTTCATATCAATCCATTGTGGTAGCTTGTACGGTCCCGCACGGATTGCACGTGCAGCACGAGAGCCTCATGCCAATGTCAGCTACTTGAAATCGACATTGTTTCTCCAATTACAGTCAATATTTCACCTCCTCATTATATATAAGAAAGATATGCATTTCAGCATTATAAAACTTGATGTCATGTTAAAAATGAAATAATATAGCGTTGAGCTAGTGTGTAAAATAGTTACCGACCTCGACCTCGACCTCGGGTTCAAGTTAGATGAACCCTCGCGCACGTGATTCATGAACACCTCGGCCTAACGGCCTCGGCGTTCATGATTCACGTGCGCGAGGGTTCATCTAACTTGAACACCTCGGTCTCAGTCGGTAACTATTACAAATCTTGCCCGTATCAATTCACTCTCTGATAGCTTCGCGCACGTACTTATTATTGCTGCACGTGAAACTTTCGGGACACGGAAACACGCGAAACACGCCCCACGTAAACGCAAGCGCAAGCACAAACCATGGTTCAGTACAGAGTGTAGAAAATATAGAAAAAACTTCAATAAAGCAAAACTAAATTTTTAAAAGAATAAATCTGAATTAAACAAACACAAACTTCGCGCAGAGTCGAAAGCATACAAAAAATGTCTCGATGAACATATCAGAAAACATAACTTATCTCTCGAAACTATCTTAAGACAAACAAAAAAGAAATCGCCGAAAGATTATTGGGAAGCTCTAAAAGACGGAAAATCTAATGAAAATAACGCGATGCCTGATACGGAAACATTTTATGAATACTATAAGAACCTAAATGAAGATATCGACAGTGAGAACGATGTTAACACCGAAAACAACGTACCCCTCGATTTGGACTACGACTGTAGTATTCTGAATAAAGATATAAGTATAGATGAAGTCATAGCAGCAGCCAAAAGACTCAAACGAAATAAAGCAGCCGGTCTAGATAACATTGAAAACGATCACGTTATCGACACCATTGACAGACAGACAGACAGACAGATAGTTTATTATAGTCTCACCTCATCAATTACATCAAACACATATACATAATATTTACTAATACAAAAATTAAAACGATGAGCCACCCTGTATAGGGTTATGAGAGACTTTATATATGGTTAAAGTGCATGAAAGAATGGTTCATATCTTAAAATATGCATATTAAAAAAAATAAAAGGAAGTGAACAATTTATAGATATATGAATATTATAAGGTACACGAGATATAAACTATAAACTAAGAATATATTTACATAAACATTGTGTATAGAGATAGTAAAAACATGATAAGAAGCGAACATGTATATACATACTAAACGTGGTATAAAATTGAGGTGCGATGATCTAAAATATTTTTGCAGGTCTTGGCTGCTGTAAAAACCACATCCGGCGTGGAGAGTATGTAACCTACTTTCTTAATATCACAGTAGTTTAAAAAGTCGGGGCAAGTTAAAATACATCTCTTGTAAAGTGTATTCCTTTGTTCTTGATACATTGGACAGTGGAGTAGCACGTGTATTTCGTCCTCTATTGGTATGACGCAGAACGGACAGGTTCTCTCTTCAACTGGGGTGTTAGTGTATCTTCCTGTCTTAATCTTGAGGGGAGCAACTCCGCATCTAAACCTTGCAAGGGCGCTTCTCTGGGATTTCTTGAGGTGACGTTTTACATACTCCTCAGGATGATATTCAGACTTAAAAGTGCAATAAGTCCTTAATTTATTGCCTCCAGTTCTGCCTGCAGTGGAAGTGATGTCAGCTTCCCATTTTTCCAAAAAATCTGCAAAAACGTATTCTTTGACCTTGTTGACCACATATTGCTCAGCATATCTCTTCTCGAGTGGGATGAAGTGGGCTATTCCAAGGAGGGTAAACTTGTTATTTACTCTGTAGCACTGGTTGCGTTTACGTCTTAATGCCCATTGGGAACTCCTGACAAAAATCCTGTGTGCCATTCTACTGGAATCCATGTTCCGTAGCCGCATGTAGAGTCTGGTGACACAACCCCATTGTCTAACTGTCGGCGGGACCCAGCCCATATCACCAGATACTGCGTTGTTAGGGGCGTATCGTCTCAGTCCAAGGTAAAACCTCATGGCCCGGTTTTGTACAGCTTCAATACAACTAATCGTGTAAGTCCCCCATATACTTGCACTGTGCTGTATAGTTGACCACACCATGGCGTCGTAAAGCTTGGTGAACGTGTCATACTCCATCCCTCCCAGCACCTTGGATTTAGAGATTAGAAGGCCCAGTGCTCTGCTCGCTGAACTAGCTGCTGCTCTTGCCATTCGATTATAATCCAGATGTTCTGTTATGAGAATTCCCAAATAACTGTAGCAATCTACGACATCTAAAGTACTTTTTCCACACTGAAATTCTACATTTGTCCTGGGAACAGAGGCTGGCCGGAAGTGTATAACCTTGGACTTCCCCTCGTTGACAGTCATAGAGTTCACTTGACACCAGGTATTCAGACAGTCCAGAAGCAGGTTGAGATCATTCTCATCCTCGGCCAATAGCACTAGGTCATCTGCATAAGCGAGTACTCCTATCCTCTCCTCGTTTACCACAACTCCGATTTCCAGCTGACTGATGATGCTTAAAAGGTCATTTATGTACAAGTTAAAAAGAATTGGTGACAACAAACATCCTTGTTTCAAACCAGATTTGACATCGAACCACTCCGTATTTTTGCCGTTGATCCTAACACTGCACTTGACGCTCCTATAAAGGGATATGACTGCATTAAACATCTTTCCTTTTATGTTAGCTTCCAATAGTTTGGTGTACAGTGTCGATCGATCAATGCAGTCATAAGCTTTTCTTAGGTCTATGAAGGCTGCAAACGTAGGCTTTTTCTGTGTTTTCCTTGTTTCAACTATAGACGTCAAAGAGGCTACGTGTTCTGTTGTCGATCTGCCTTTTCTGAAGCCGTTCTGAGTGTCCTCCAGAATCTTGTGCTGTTCAACAAAGTTGTAGAGTCTTGTATTTAATACACTGCAGTACAGCTTATATGATGCACTTGTAATGGTAAGTCCTCTGTAACACAAAGGGTCCCTACGGTCCTCCATAGGCGATTTAGGAATAGGAGTTATTATGCCCTTTGTCCAGATTTTAGGGATGCATCCTGTGTCGAAACATAAATTAAAGAGCTTATGTAGATATGTTACACATATGTCATTACACAATACCTCTGCTGGAATATCATCTACACCACATGCTTTACCCTTCTTCGCTCTGGCTACAGCTGCCCTCACTTCTTCCAGTGTAATACCCTGGCACATCTCTGCATTATCTGTGTCATCTTTATAACGGGGGTGGTTATCTGCCCTCTCAGTACCGCAGTTCAACAGCTCCGAATAACACGTTTTCCATTTGTCCATAACTATCTCAGGGTTACTGGTAGTGGATCCATCCTCACATTTAACTTCCATTGGTATTGTACTCTGCCTCTCGTATCCTACCCCAATCTTCCCTATCTTCCTCCAGAACTGTCCAGTATCAGAGTTACATAAATCTTCAATTTCCTCTATAGTCTTTTTGTTGTGAGTGCGTTTTTCCCTTTTACACTGTTTATCAAATGCTTTCCTTTTTCCAACATATATACTTTTAAAAACTGCTTTCCGTACACCTTTGGCCCGACACCACTCCCTCTCTGCTCGACACAGTTCATTCCACATATCAGTCAAACCTTGATTCCACCACTCCTTCTTGGTTCTACATCTTTTATTTCTTTTCTTCCCGTTAAATATAATTGTCCTGGAAGGTAAAACATTGTTCATTTCACTAATCACGGTGTTCGTAAATATATCATAGGCCTTGTCCAGATTTTCCTGCGTTTTCGTTTTCTCTTCCAAAGTACTGATATAATTCTGAATGTCAATATAACTCTTTCCTGAAGGCATAAACATGTTGCGTAAACACGTTGTGTCATACTTGGTCTTGTGAGTTAGGGGTTCATCTGTATTAGAGCACTGAGAAGATATATCTACTATGTTGATATCAACTGACCACTGTAGTAAGGAGTGATCCACTTTTAGTATAGCTGTTGGGTCAAAACAGCCTACACTTCCATCACTCTGAAACAAATCATTTGGGCGTGTTACCTTAAAATTCATAAATTTATCAATGGATTCATAAGCACATAAACAATAATCCACAACTGAAAGACCACGGCTGGAAATAAAGGTAAAATCATTTGCATTTTTAAAACGGCCATTCAACATACAGTAGTTAGCATTAATTAGAAAACTAACTCTACGTAACTCCAGGGTGATGGTAAGTATAAACCTGAGATAAGAGGGTGTCAAAGAAGGTGGAGGCATCAACATGCCTAGTAGAGTTCTCTGGTGAGAGATAACACACGCAAGCTATCATTATAATATTCCTGTCAGATTTGTCCATTATTCTAATCCACATTATACCTTCATATTCACGGTCTAAACATAAACATTAAAATTCTGGCATATTTCATCTTTTATTACAAAACCGACACCTCCTGATCCGTGCTTGGCATTCACATGTAGTGCAGTTCTATTGTGGCCAAACCACCGAAAACCCTCCACTGACAGCTTATCTTGTCCAACTAGATGAGTCTCAGCAATAGCGAACACGTCTATGTCATTACTATTAACAATATGTGCACGTAGTTTGCTATTCTCCGAAAGTAGGTCACAACTCCACCCTGCCACATTCAAGTACCCGTATTTGACCTATCTGTAGCGCTGATTGGTTGATGTAGCTTGACCGCGATCTGGTTGATCCCTGTGACCTCTGGCTCCATGACGTGGATCACGGTGATTCGCCTGACGCGTGTCATCACGTGACTCCTGTTGGTAAACACCAGCACGTGTATCTCTGTCCACGTGGTCGCGTGTGTTGTCGTCCTGTCCCCTGCCGCCGCTGTTCCTGTCCCGATCTCGCCGCCGATTGCTTTCCTCCCTGTGGTGGTCCCTCGCACGTCCTTCTGTCTCGCCGTGTCGATCTGCCCGGTACAGTTTGCCGCTGCCGGTGATCCGCAGGTTATCTCCCACAGAGTCCGCAAGCACTTTCATGTTTGATTCAAACATACGTTGTTGGAATGTTTTATCCCCTGCGATATATACACTGCTGAAATTTCGACTATCTCTCAGCGTTTTCTTTTCTTTCAGAATACTTATTTTATCTTGTAGAGTCTTACACTTTGCCACTATAACGCCGGGATATCTGCCGTTGTTGCTAGCTTTCCTATTCGCGCTCTCCACCTGAATATCCCGAAGTCTGAGTCCATCTCGTATCAAACCATTGACCTTAGATACCACGTTTTCACTCTCAGATTCTTGTACATTGCGAATTACAATGTTCAGTCTGATATCTTCATGCTGCGACGAGTTAGATACCCTGCGCTTAGTGTCTTCTATGTCACGAGACAATCGTTCTTGCACGTGAGAGTGTGTATCTCTAATGTGGGTCAAGTCTCTGTGTATGTCCTGAATTTTGCCTTCGAAATCCATGCGGATTTTATTTGTTTCCGACGATATCATTCCTTCCAATTTACTTGTCATTCTATCTTCTAAAGACTGAAATATGTTGTCAAGATGTTTGGTAAGATCTTGAATAGCCAGCCATACGTCTGATAAAGTTTTCGTGCACTCTGGCGTCCGTTCACTGCCAGTTATTTTCTGCGAAGTATAATTGTTACAATGTTCATGGATTTCACCTTTATGCTTTTTAGTGATCGTGATATCTTCACTTACTTCGTTAGTGTCACTAAGGCCACGTTTTCGCCCGTCTGTCAGATTATTTTCACATGTAGCTGGTGACGCCATTACCGCATTCACAAAATCTTGCGAGGCCTGCACATCCATGAGTTACAATATAGCTGTTCACACTGCTTATATATTCCCACGAGGTGTAATTTTCAGACAAAATTCACTTTTATCAGAGCTGTGAGTGTCGTGTTTTCACCTGACATATTTGCTCCTTTCTACGTTCAGTATTCTAATCTTGTTTTCTCAACAGGAAAAATCCCAAATTCGTGGCTAATTGGAGTCATAAAGCCGATATATAAAAATAAGGGTGATCAGTTACGGGTTCTCGATACCCGGGGGTGATAGTAGCAAGGTGTCGCTCAATGGAAGAAAAATCAGAAATACTGAAACAGAAAAGAAAACTTAAAGATTCAAGGAATTATAAGGACATATATATCGCATCTGACAAAAGTTTTCAACAACGCGTGATGGAAGCAAACATGAAGGTACTGTGCGAGTCTATCGGTGACAACCTAGTCCTGTCGGGAGGCAGGGTGCGACGTGGAGATACAGACAGACGGGATGCTGACCCCCACAGATCGACTTCTCACAACACCAGGCAGCGGGACAACAACAACAGAAGACAAGGTAGCAGCCGCTCCGGAGCACATGGCAATGTTTATCAACACAACGAGAATGACTGGTCACGTGACACGGGATCGACCAATCGAAGAACAATGCACGGTACAAGAACATGGACAGATGAGAGGTCAGGGCAAAGGTCATCCAATCAGGGACAAGATAGAAGCACGCGCAACAGAACCCCGCCCCCTTCGTCCTCATACTAGGCTACATGCGGGTGCTGGAACGTGAAAGGCTGGGCAAGCGAATTAGACTCTCCAAATGATGCTTTACGACAATTATGTGTCAAATACTCTAAATGTGATATTATCGGGGTAACAGAGACTCACCTTCGTGATCATAATGTGTTAGAAGTTGAGGACTATACATGGTTCGGACATAACCGTGTACAACTACATAAGCGTGCACCCAAAGGCTCAGGGGGAGTGGGCTTTTTGATTAAAGATAAACTTTTACATGATTACGATGTTTGTATTAAAGACAATTTTCATGAGGGTATACTATGGCTATCATTGTGCAACAAGACTGATGGCACTATTAGCTATATATGTGGTTGTTACCTACCACCAGACTCTTCCACTAGGAATATATGTGTTGAAACTTTTTTTGATACTTTGCTGACACAGCTATATGAATATAAAAATGTTTTGTTTATTTGTGGCGATTTTAATAGCCGATGTGGCGATGAAGCAGACTTTATAGAAGGCGTGGACTCTGTACCTGAGAGGAATGTGGTTGATTACACTCTGAATGCAAGTGGTAAAATATGTCTGGACTTTTTAATTAGATCTAACATGTGTATTTTAAATGGAAGGTGTTCTTTGAAAAATGATTTTACTTATGTTTCCAATATTGGTAAGTCAGTTGTTGATTACTGTTTTGTTCCGCATGAATGTTTATCAAAGTTTCAGAACTTTGAAGTGATACGCCCTAGTGAACTTGTAGATAAAGCGGGATGTGTGGGAACAATTGATGGTGATGTTTTACTGAAAATTGACCATTCTATGATCATATGGAATATGGAATTTGAACGGAATGCGCCAGAATGTGACAATACTGATCAAAGAGATGACTTTATTGACATAACCTTGACAAAGAAACCACCTAAAGATTTCCTTCAGTCTCCTGACACTACACGTCAACTACGTGATATAGTTGAGAAACTAGAGACAAGTAACAAGAATCAAGACGAAATCAACAAGTGTTATGACAGATTGGTTAGTGTTGTACATAATGAAATGAACATGCGACTTCCAAAGAAACCAATATATCTTACTGACAGCATCAGAACTAATAAGAAACGACGTCAACGACATCCATGGTGGAACGACGACCTATCATCGAGGTGGAACAAGATGTGTCAAGCGGAGAGAGCATGGTGCAGATGCAAGATCACTGGGAACAAACTACAGTTAAAACACAGGTATATTCAGCTGAGGAAAGATTTCGACAAGTATGTGCAGAAAGCTAAGAGACGATATCGCGGAGATCTGTATAATGAGATAAGAGATATGTGTGAGGACAATAACGGTCAATTTTGGAAATGTATTGGGAAAATAGGAGTCGGTAGCGAGAGACGGAAGGCTATTCCATGGGAGATTGTGAATGAGGATGGCGATATCTGTACAGACAAGGATGTCGTGCTCGACCGGTGACGATCAGATTACCAGAAACTGCTCAACTATGACCACCCCCCTGATAGTACAGACACCGTAACTGAAGTTTTACCTTACCCTGAGGATGAAATGAGCTACTCCATTAGTCTGGATGAGGTGAAAAAAGCTATCAAAACAGCAAAGAATGGAAAAGCCCCAGGCGTAGACGAGATTCCCGTTCAGTTATTGAAAGGAGAGAACATCCCGCATATACTTCACAAGCTTTTCAACATATGCTTCTCATCGTCGACTGTACCCTCAACATGGAATAAAGGAATTATATCTCCAATACCAAAGGCCTCAACATCAGACGCGAGAGACCCTCTTAGTTACCGGGGTTTGACCCTTGCTCCTGCTATCTACAAGCTGTACTGTAAAGTTCTTAATGACAGACTTTTATCATGGGCTGAAAGTAATGACGTCATCAGTGATGCCCAAAATGGATTCCGCCGCGGCCGTTCGACCCAAGACCACATAGGGACACTAACGAATGTAATCGAGACGAGGAAACTTTTAAGGAAACCTACTTTTGTAGCCTTCATCGATTTTAAGAAAGCGTACGATGGGATAAATCGGGAGAAACTATGGGAAAGACTAATGAAATGTGGTGTTCAGGGGAAAATGATGTCAGCAATCAAGTCTCTCTACCATGGCGTCCAATGTTCTGTTCGAGTAAATCACCTCCAGACAGCGTGGTTCGGTGTAAACAGAGGTCTGAAACAGGGATGTATATTATCTCCGCTGCTGTTTAACCTTAACATAGACGACCTCATCAGAAGTATAAAGGCAGTTGGAAGAGGTGTGGACTGTGGAGGACAATGTGTTAATGTGTTAGCGTATGCAGATGATGTAGCACTAATTGCCGAGAATGAGGAAGATCTCAATATATTACTCTCTGCCCTTGACGACTGGTGTATTAGAAACATGATGAACGTGAACCAAGATAAATCTAACGTTGTCCACTTTAGAGGCCCTTCAATTGCAAGAACGAGTTCACCTTTCACTTGTGGAGACAAGACACTGGAAGTAGCAGACAGTTACCAGTACCTAGGAGTGCTTCTCACGGAACACCTGAACTACCAACTTATGGCTAAGGCAGCTGCTAAGTCCGCCAGTAGAGCTCTAGGTCTCGTGATCTCCAAATCCAAAAGTTTTGGTGGACTACCTTTTAAGGTTTTTACCAAACTATACGACACCATGGTGTGGCCAATTATGGACTATAGCTCGTCAATCTGGGGAACATCAAACTTTTCATGCATCAACGCAGTTCATCATCGAGCTATCCGCTTTTATCTTGGCGTTGGAAAGTACACCCCAAACCTAGCAGTAAATGGAGATGCTGGCTGGATTCCTCCTATAGTACGTCAGTGGTCTGCTGTAGCTAGGCAGTGGGCAAGATACAAGAATATGCGAGAGACAAGAATAAACAAAATCACGTTTTTATGGTCTGATGGTGTCAAAAGGAAGAACTGGGCCAACAGAGTAAAAGTCTACATGGATCAAAATAGTCTCTCCCATTTAAGAACTCAACAACGGATAGAGTCACGCCTTCTAGTAAGAACTGTAAAGACGCAAGCTTTTAATAACTACAAAGCCGAATGGAGGGAAAATGTCCAGTGCGAAGAGACAAGAAACGGACGAACCAAACTTCGAAAATATAAGCACTTTAAACAGGATTTCTGCACAGAGTCATATCTACATGCCCCGATAGCGAAATCTCACCGAAGTTCATTTGCAAAGTTCCGTTTTGGTGTAGCCCCTTTAAGGATAGAGACAGGCCGCTACGAGAACATTCCAACGGAAGAACGGCTTTGTTTTAACTGTAATGAAATTGAGGATGAATTCCATGCCTTTTTAAAATGCCCACTGTATAATGAGGAGAGTGACGAACTTTTTAGGAAAAGTGCCCAGATATTTTCTAATTTTACTAGTTTTACCGATGCTTTAAAGTTTAACGTTCTTTTTAGTGACTGTAATATTGTTTTACACACTGCCAGGACCTGCAATCTTATCTTATCAAAACGCCGTCATCTTTTATATTCGTAATTTTACTCTCTTACTTTTATGGTTCTCTACACTATTATATGCTTTTAACTTATGTACAGTTTTATATTTATTTTATGCATATGAATATATTTTGCTTTTAGTCTCTCATAAATCACCAAGTGATTGGTTGTGTACTTTTAACCGCATATGTGCATTTTATTGCCTGTTCTATGTAAATATAAAATGAATGTACACAAGTGAGACTTTAATAAAATACTTGTCTGTCTTGTCTGTCTGTCTGTCTATACCTAAGCTGTTATAGACGGTATTATCCCATAGTGGGCCACGAGTAGATTACGTAATGAGCAGACCGGCGGGCCACTATGGGAGAGCTCGTTAATGAGGTGTGATAGTCCGGCCCGTTCTGGGAGAGGTTGTTAGTTGTGAAAACATACCAATGAAGGTGTTAAGTGTGATTAACCAGGTGAGCAATAGATCAGAGAAGGTGTTAGTAGTTCATTATAAGTTATTTATTATCAACCTATTGTCACTATGTTCCAATTATACAACCTGTACCAATACCGTTATTATTATGTACCAATTATCTGTAAAGATAAAGGTAATAAAAGAATCTGAATCAGTAGTAGGAAGTTAACTGTTCCCGAACTGTTAGACATTGAGAATGAGAAGGCTACGCGTTGGTAAGTACATTTGTGTAGTTTAATGTTTGTGTTAGCTGAGAAGGGAAGAAAAAAAACTATATATTAGAATATTTGAAAAATTTAGTCAGTTCAACTATGGAGTCGAAGGGCCCGGCCCACTATGGGATGGGCCACAGTGGTACTAAACCGTTAATTTCAAGTAAATCTGTTAAACGCATGTTCAAAATAGAAGTGAAGAATTTGCCAACACAGCTTAATACAGTGATAGGTCTATACGGTTTAGTACCACTGTGGCCCATCCCATAGTGGGCCGGGTGTTTTCACACCCTCTTAACGAGCTGTCCCAGAGGGGGCCGCGGACATTTAAGCTGAACCATAGTGGCCCATTACCCCGGCCCAAGCAGGTTTTAGAAAGCACTTTACAACCACAGATAACATATTTGTTCTACGTACACTAAATAGTATTTTGACATTACAAAAACAAAAACTCTATTGTGCCTTTATTGATTTTACGAAAGCGTTTGACAATGTCTGGCGAATTGGTCTATGGTCAAAGATGCAATGCTCTGGTATAAATTGAAGATTTTTAGATTTCGTTAGAAATATGTACCGTGACATTAAATCAGTAGTAAGAGCACACAAATGCAACTCCGATTATTTTCCGTACCAAAGAGGAGTCCGACAGGGAGAAAATCTATCTCCACTATTATTTTCAATCTTTCTCAACGATCTTGAGAATGATCTATATCGACACGGCTGTAATGGAGTGAACCTTAAACTATCAAATGAGTCTGACTTCGATATTTGGTTGCAACTCCTATTGTTACTCTACGCCGATGATACCGTTTTATTTGGTCTCACACCCTATGCACTGCAAAAATCTCTTGATTCGTTTCACAACTACTGTACTACTTGGCAGCTCAATGTAAAGGTATCAAAAACGAAAATATTAGTATTTGGTTCAGGCCCTGCAGCTAAATCAAAACTAATTTTTAAATTCGGCGAAAGATCTCTTAGTTTAGTCGACAGTTATGTATATCTTGGAATTGAGTTACATAGAAATAAAAGAATGTTAACTGGGATAAAAGCTATAGCTGAGAATGCCACAAAAGCCATGTTTAGTCTGTTGAAAAAAGCGAGAAATCTCAACTTGCCTTTAGATTGTTTAATATTGGCATTTGATACGATGATTGTTCCTATTTTAATTTATGGCTCAGAAGTATGGGGATATGAGAAACTTGATCTTATAGAAAGTATCCACATCAAATTCTTAAAATTTGCATCGGGTTTACGAAAATCAACACCAAATTTAATGGTTTATGGCGAATTTGGTAGATCACCAATTTATATAAAGATTTATCAACGTATGCTGTCCTTTTGGCACAAACTAGCATGTGCTGAAACATTAAAACTATCCAATTTGTTGTATCATATCAGCCTTAGCAAATACAAAGAAAATATCATTTCAGACCCATGCATTCATTTTATCAAAACTTTATTAGATAGAATTGGCTTATCAAATGTATTTGTAAATCCTTCGGTATGCTCTACGTCTTTCCTAGTTCTTAAAGCTGGACAAATTCTAACTGATCAATTTATTCAACTATGGCGAGAAAACATCAGATCTAGCCCAAAAGGAATCTATTATCAACGCTATAAACAATCACTTGTTTTTGAAAATTATCTTCTTTTACCAAGAAATATCTATATGCCGATTTTGAAATTCAGAACATTAAACCTAAACTTACCAATTGAAACCGGAAGATGGCATAGCATACCAAGAGATGAAGGACACTTGTAAAATCTGTAACTTGAATGAAATAGGTGACGAATTACACTATATACTTACATGCCCAACGTTATATGAAAAACGAAAGTTATATTTACCCATTATGCAGAGTTTAAACGCTCTATGTAACTTTACCCATGTTTTAACTCCATCAACTAAACGAAATATGAAATTTTTGTCAAGCTTCGTTATCCACCTTAACAATCTGTTATCCAATGTTTAATCACTTAATGATATTTTACACTGTAGTTATGTAACCAACTATGTGTGATTTGTTAATTCATTATCTATGTAATCAATAATCGTCTGCCATAAGACGCATGCCTTTATTATGAAAATATGTATATATGTATGCTCTTGTACCATTTTTATTACTAAAATGGCTTAAATAATGTTTTGTTATGAAATGTCTTCCGTATCCAAAATTTCAGTGGATCATGTGGCTTCCGTTGTTAGGAGATTTCAATGCAGATAGCCCCGTAACAATTTTGGTGAGCACTTCTTTTTATCGATACGTTCTTAGGACATATGTTGCAGGGACATGTTTGGCCGAACCCCAACAAATATTTAGATACTCTGAAAAATATAATTTGAAAATAAACAACATGTTAATAATGGAAA
Source organism: Steromphala cineraria (assembly GCA_916613615.1). Classification (NCBI taxonomy): domain Eukaryota; kingdom Metazoa; phylum Mollusca; class Gastropoda; order Trochida; family Trochidae; genus Steromphala; species Steromphala cineraria. Next base: position 32,409,481 of record OU744723.1, on the reverse strand, counting down.
ATATCTCAGAATTTTGTATTGAAACACAGAGATCGGTTATATTTTGTGTCATATTCATCTTCAAACCCCTTTCTTAACAACTTTCTCGTGGTCATGTTATTTGACACACGAACAACAAATTCAGGTGGTAATTGTTTTCCTTTCATCAATTATTATAGACTTACATCTAATTTCAAAATGCCTTATTCATCATGTGAGAGACATGAGCCTTCCATAGCGCGCCATAGCCTTCCGTAACTACAAGTGCCTTCATTTGTCGACGGTGCGTATTACAGGGTGTGACACATGTACAGCTGTCACTAGAAAGCATTACTGCTGGCTAAATATTGAAAACTTAAAAAATTATGCTACCTACAAGTTTGTCATAGTAGACTTTTTTGCTTGAAATGCCATTACGGTTCATTTGGTATATAGTTTATGTCCCTGCGACCATTTTGAGTTTTGTACTTATCTTATGTAATTTGACAAAACGTGGCGGTCAGAAATGACTGTTCGCGAGCGATTTTATTCTTTAATCTTAAAGACCTTTGTAATATCTAACTCTCATACAAAAATCATAAAATTCCATGGCTAGGTTTTGGAATAATGTGCCCTTGAAGTTTGCAATTTTTAGATTTTGGTCAACTTTGAAAAGTCACAGCAACAAAAGTATGAATGTTAGGATCTTTAACTTTTTTTAATTTTATAACTTTTAAAATACAATGCTTCAGCTACATTGTGTATGAATTTCAGCTCTCAAGTGCAAGTATCTTCAGAGAAGAAGATTTTCAAAGGTGGGTGGGGTCAGAGATGGTCAAAAATTCACTAAAACCAATATGGCGGCCAAACCACGTGACCTACGAATTTGTCATGAATATTTTTTATTGCGCATCTTTTAAAAAAAGTTTCAAGTTTCTAAAAGCATTTTGAAAAAAAAACCATGTTAATTTTTCAAACTTGAATTCGACCGTGACCTTTTATTTGTCGACCGATTTCGCCCAAAAGCTTATTAGAGCCTTTTCTCATAGAGGGCTATCAGTGTACAACATTTTACTGTTATAGCATTAGCCGTTTTGGCTGAATCGCGAACAAAAAATCGGTGGAATAAAAATAATAATAAAACACGCCAATAACAATAAGGATTCAGCCTGAAAGGCTGAATCCTTAATTATTTATGTAAAAAATCAAAACATGAGATAAAGGAGAAAATATCAATGGACAGATAATTGATGTTTGCACAGCAGAGTGGTACAGGAGATAGAGTCTATGATTGCTTGGTGATGCACCAGGAATAAGGGAGATAAACTCCTTGATCGCGATTAATCTCGGGAGCTAATCTCTTGAGGTTGATTGATTTAATCAAGTTTCGTTTTCGCCAATCAGTGATCTGCTGGAACAACACTGAAATCCTGACCTCCAACATCACTTTTTATAAATACCAAGGAGAAGGTTATCTAAGTTGGATAGCTTGTTTCCAATGCCTTTCTTCAATGAAAAAATATGTTTTAATCAATCACATCAATTGTTTTATTTAGTGTAAAATTTCCATGTGTAGTTAATCAAATATAATTTAATATATATTTCCAATGTTATCCATGTGTAGAGACTTCAGTCGTACAACGCACTTCGGTGGTATACATTTAAGCACTGTATATTAATTGAGTTCGGAAATTTATGAACACGACGTTAAACTGTCAAATGTCAAATAACAAGTTGTTCATCCTTTTATCATTCACCTTCATGCTTGTAATCACATAGACCGGCTACTGTCACCCCCCTATGGGTCGGAAACTATTTTTTTCAATTGCCAGTTGTTTTCTCCAGATCCCAACCGTCGCAATCCCTCCAAAAATCGACCTACGACTCTCTGCTGATTCCATCACCAGAATATGTCCGCGATTCTTGACTATGGGCGAATTCCTCTTATTGGTTGTTATGACATCTGACTCCAATG
>OU744723.1:32331195-32407348 GCA_916613615.1 Steromphala cineraria | reverse complement strand
TTTTCAACTTCCAGAAACCAAGGACAGACTACTACCCGAAACTATAGAGGATGCAATAAACTTCGGCAGGTAAGCTGAACACAACGATTTGAGATTATGGATTATTGTGTAGAATTGTTACAATTTTGCGAAAACGGAAGAACTACATTAAAAGAAACCCAATGAAAGTTATAAAACTAAAACATATCATTTAATTCATTCTTATATGTTCATATTTATTTTTTCCCAAAGAGTTAAACATCATTTAAAAACTCAAAATTGGTTCATTTATCGATATACAATCATAACTATATATAACAGAAAATCTCTGATTTTGAATTTTCGAAAAATTCCAAATGGCTTATACCGCTCTATATATTATATAACCAGCCAATCGGATGACTTCATTCCATTAATATTTGATTTGACAGGATGAGAGAGCGAAAGGGTTTAATCAAAAGGCTTAACATATGTAAATAAGGAATAATTATGAAAGCTGTTTCTTTGAAGGATTTTTCTTACATGTCCTCTGCGTTTTTTTAACACAATGTATTTTCTGGTGATTTGAATGATGAAACATGACGATTTAAAAAGAAATGATAAAATTGTTATATTTTCCAGACCTGAAACGAGGAAACTGAAAAGTAATACACATCGTGAAATGTCACAGGAACAAGAGCTGGAAGTTATCTTCAATACCCCAAACTAATTTATTGGCCAGGAGTCAGATCATATTTTATATGGTGCCAATACTTTGTTTAATATTATTGAAGGTCTTTGAATATAAAAAGTATGATCAACTCAATTATGTGATGAAGATTTCAAACGAGGTTATTTCAAGAATAAAGAGGATATATGATATGTAGAATGCAAGTTTGAGTCATGTGAAAGCAATGCAAACAGGATACAAAGTGTGACCACTGTTTTCAATATTATTCTGAATAATAAAATCATTTTTCCAATGATTAATATGATTATATCATTTATGTTCAACGATTGAGTTTAGAAAATATTCCTTGTTTCCGAAAGTTTCCCCTCACCAACATTTGCATCACAAACTTAATGAAATTGTTCAGCCAATGAAACACTTATCGCATGAAAAAAGTGGTTCTTGTCACTAGGCATTTACCGTAATATACTAGACAATATGATGATATTAAACATCGTTGCTTATTGTACAACTAACTTTGATTGCATCCAATCAGGCTTCTCCCTTTTCTAGCCACAAACTCGGCTTATTCAAACAGGGATTGGAGTAGATTATAATTAATTGTTCTATCTCAGTTGGGAGAGAAAGCCGAAGTTATTTAAGAAATTTAAGTTGTCTTAACATAGATTGAATCCCATGTTAAATCTGCATTAATTATAGTATTATCTAAGTGAGTCTCGTTTGTTTAACCGAGACTCACTGAAATAATTCTATATTTAATGCAGATTTAACATGGGATTCCTTTCACGAACCATTACTTAAAGAAAGAAATGCTATTGGAAGGGTTGTCATGATTTATGTAAAAAATAGTCTTACTTTCAAAAGACACTTTGAACTAGAAATAATTGTGACGAAACAATTTGGTTAGAAATACATTTATCACAAAAATCTATCATGCTTTGTGCAGCCTATAGACCTCGGGAAAGAACGAAACATTTTGGGAGAGATTAGAAACGTCTATTGAAAATTCACTTGATTATACATCAAAAATTGTTCTGGTTGGTGATCTGAATGAGGATCTTCTGTCAGCCAAACTTACAACTTTGCAAGAGATTATGAGCAGAAAGGCATTGTGCAATGTCATAAAGGGACCGACACGTATCAGTAGAACGTGTCGAACCTTTTTAGATCCTATTTCAATCAGCAATGACATTGAAATGTATGATAGTGGCGTAGTCGATTTTGGCAGAGATATAAGTGACCACAGAGGCACCTTTATTGCCATTAACACTGCTATTTCTATGTCGCATTGTTATGCCAGAGATGTATGGTGTTATGATAAAGGTGATTATGAACTATTGAATAGTTACATCCGTGATACAGATTGGAATAATCTGATAACAAATAGTGCAGATATTGATCAAGCAACAAGTGTACTTTACTATCATTGAGGCAAATATATAAATGAATGCATTCCTTCTAAAACAGTGACAATTCGCCCTAATGATAAACCATGGTATAACTCAGAAATAAGACGAGAATCAAGAAAACGCAATCGGTTGAGAAAAAAAGCCAAAATAAAGAATAATAGTAAGGATATATTGTTGTACCACAAACAACGTAATAAAGTTAACAACATGAAGTGTTATGCAAAGGAACAGTATCTTTCGAATATTGATGAATTTATAACCGAATTGATCAAAGAAAACAAACCCTCATATTTGAAAGTTTTAAGAAGTCTTATCAAAGAATCTGGTTCAATTAATCCTATTCTGGCATTATGTAGCGACTCTGATGAAATCCCTAGTATATTTTTAGACTTTGACAAAGCGGAAGCATTAAATTCTTACTTTGCATCAATTTGTAAATTAGATGATATGGACAAAACACTCCCTTTCTTCGAAAAGCTCACGGATATTACACTTGACAATTTGGCTATAAATGCATGTGAAATTGCTGATATGTAATAGATATACCCACACTTCCCGAGGTGTATCGCTCAATATACCTCCTGTTTGAATCGTGGGTCTCCGAGGCGTAGCGTATTCTTTCCCCATCATGCTCACAACTGTGGATTAACCTCCCATTGTACATTAGGGAAGCTGATTCTATTTATAGTTTTAAGTTATATACAGCTCCAAAAAGATTTAAAGCACCAGCTTATTTCTCAATTGGTAAAAGAAAACTAAACATAATTCATACACAGTTGCGATATTCCAGTAGCAAATTAAATGATGATTTATATAGAATAGGTCTCTCAGACCACCCTGAATGCAATTGCAAAACTGCTTGTGAAAATTCTCATCATTATTTCATTGAATGCATTATGTATTATAATATAAGAAATCAAATGTTTCGAAACATTAGATTAATTTGCAACAACAGAGCACAGGTAAATTTAGATTTGTTGTTAAATGGCTGTCCAGATCTTTCCTATAATGATAACGTACACATTTTTAAAGAAGTACATAAGTACATATCTCTTACTGAGAGATTTGTTAAAAAACTTTATCATATACTTGTTTATAAATACAGAGATTTTGAATGCACGATACACCCTTCGTCAAGTACCCTGTATCAGCCCGCAGGGCAGATAACCTGTATCAGCCCGTCGTCAAGGGCAAAAACCTGTATCAGCCCATCGTCAAGGGACTTGAACGTGGAACCCTAGGCAAAAAAACCTGTATCAGCCCGTCGTCAAGGGACGAACGCAAAAAAAAGATCGAAGTCGCGAGGAATTTAGAGTTGTCTCCCTTTGTACAGCTGACGTTAGAACTTGGCCGACATCGCGAAAACGCTGCAGTCACTTGCGGATAGGATTTGTCAGTTTTATTATACGTTGATACCTTTCTTTCCAGTTTGGAAATCTAACCAGAGATTAAATGAACTCAAAAGTCGCAAGAGGCGTACGCTCGGGAGCTGAATGTTTATTGGTAGTTATCCAAACGGATAAAATCAGCTACTAATGTTATTGAATTAAATTTTTAAAATGTTACAATTATTTTTATAGTTTGTTTGGTAAGTATATATGATAAAAATAGTATGATATGGGTATTTTCATATCACATTCGGTATCAGCTAAAGCTCTCGGGCTGATATTGGGGTCTCGGGCTGATACCGAATGTGATATGAAAATACCCATATAATACTATCTATATAACCTGCCTATTTCCCAGTATTTTACATTATGTATCTTTTGCTTTTTCTTTACTTTCTATACCTTGTCCATTTGTAAATATACCCATCGTCTATATGTATATACATGTATGCATGTATATCACTGTACATATTGTATTCAACGTTTCAATATATTATGTCAACATTGTAAATAGGAGAGGGTTGGTATAACTTGTACCCAATCCCTTCTCGTGAATAAAGATGTTTAAATCAAAAACAGAGGTTTATATGTAACGGAAAATAATCAATTGATTCTTCAGTGCTTTTGAAAACAAGAAGATAAAAACTAGTGGCTGCTGGTGTCGGATAGGTCCAATCAACGTGTAGTATTGTTACTTGGAACTTGTAGCTCCTAAGCAATTAAGATGACTTGTTCTGGATTATCAATGAAAAAGACGTGTCTTATGTCACATTGCACGATTGTATTAGTTGAGTAAGTTGATATGAACTTCATTTCATATCCATAAAAAAATGCATCAAAGTTATGGTGCCATCCTAACATGTTCATCTACGCATTTTTAGCTAGGCCAGAAACTTGAACTACTAGTAAACTCCAAATGGAACATACATTTTTCTTTTCAAACACAGTCTTGCCTCTGAAATGAAATGAAAAAATATTTCACCAAATGTTACAGAGGAAGAAGTTAACACCTTATAGCAATTGCCAACATTTTCATTTGATAATAACACAGAAGAAGAATCCAGAATGATCCTAAACGTGTCCCTTCTCCATCCTCTTTGTTAATAACCGATTTTCAACTAAACCCCATTTATACATTCAACATTTTTGTCTGATGTTGTATTAAGAAATATCTGTTTAATATTTGACTCTGATTTTCAAAATTTCACGTGATTCCGAATGTATTGAAAAGCTCACTCAAAAGGGTTTTCTCCTAACAGAGTCATTGTGTACATGTTTTCAATTCTCTTATTTGAAAATGAACTGACTGTTACTAATGATAACCTTTGTCATTGTTTTACACACTTGAATATTTGTTTTAGATTAATTGCATTGGAATTAACTAAAAACTATACGATACATTGTAATGGTTCAGGCCAAATCAATTCGTATTGATTTAAATGATGTTTTGTCATTGTTAACTTCATTTGTAACTTTTTGGTGATCAGTTTTGTTTCTATTGCATTCATATGAGATTTGAAGCTGTTCAAGACACTATTATTTTTTTGGGTCAGTTTTGTTTCTATTTGATTCAAATAAAATCAAATCAGTTTTGTATATATCTGGAATCAATTTTGTCTGTTTCTTATTCATACAAGTACCTCATTTGTTGTTAACAGAAATAAAATATGATTGCGATGCACCAGTATAAAATTGATATATCAATACACATTAAATGTTTCATAAGAGACCCAGAGTGCTGTTCTAGCAAGAAAGGCGATGTGGCTGAAGATCCAGTCATATGTAACGAGGGTTATCACTGGAATTGTGTCTTTGAACACACATTCAAGTAACAAACGTGGCCGTTGTGTCCATTTCCAGGTTTACATCGTTAATATCATAAAAATCGAATTTACCAAAACATTGCTTTTTCTTAAGAAAACATATTAACTTGTATGGCAGTATGAACTGTCCATAGGGATTTAAATAAAATAATCATTCATCATCAAGTTTGAGTTTCAATAGAATTCTGTCGATTCTAGCATACAAATTAAAGATAAAAGAGTAATAAACTCAACATATTGTTATACGTATATAACATTTATATAATGTTATAATGTTGTAGTTGACTGCATGTTCTCAAATTATGACGTCAATGTACACCCCTACATGAAGGAAACATCGCATATTTTCATCTGTAATGAAATGTCTCTAAAACAAGTTGATATTAGTAGTATAGTGATGATCATCTCACCCGACTTGGAGAGCCGGAAGTGGGAGAGCCTGAAGTAGAGCAGTGGATACAGTGGAGTCGACACATCTACCAATAACATTCTCATTGTCATTTCCAACTGAATCTTTTGACTGTTTTGAACATAATCTTTCACCTAAAACGAAATACCATTGGAACAATGACTGTTTAGAAGAATATCTTTATAACTGGAATGCTTTACCAGCAGATGTTGTTAATAACTTCAACTCATTTATTGACAACGGCGATGTCCAGGAAGCTTCATCTATATTCAATACTATCATGCAGTCCTGTGCCAGTTTTTGTAGGTGCAATATACTGTTATCCAGCAATATTCCAAAGGGAGACAAATGGTATGACAGTGAATGTAAAACTGCACGTGAAACCGCCCAACGCCTTCTGCGTGCATTCCAAGCAAGTAACTGTAAATGTGATAGACAACGATATGTGGAGTCTGTATCACAATATAAACGACTATGTGCCGAGAAATGTGCCTTGTCATTTTCAGACTTTACACACAAACTGACAAATGCACTTAATACTAAAGACAGTAAATTGTTTTGGAAAATTGTGAAATCTAAAACATCATTTGTAAACAATAATATTACACCGTGTGAGTGGATGAATCATTTTAAGAACGTGTTTCAGATTTCTTTTGTTTCAGCACAATACGTATGTCAGAAACTTTGTTGACTCAATTAGTGATGAACTTATTGACACATCTGTGGATAATGAACATTTGGACAAAGAAATATCTTACCAAGAAATAATAAATGCTATTCATGATATGCAGAACGGTAAAGCACCAGGACTCAGTGGCTTTCCGATTGAATTTTTAAAAAATGCACCTCACCGTTGTATTGTTTTATTAAAATCATTATTCAATAGCATCCTATCAACAGGTATCTATCCATCTGAGTGGACATTTGGAGTTATAATTCCTTTGCATAAGAAAGGTAAAATTGATAGCCCCGAAAACTATAGACCTATTACACTGCTTGAAGTAACTGGTAAAATATTTTGTAAAATTATGAATAACAGGTTAAACAAGTGGGCCGAGATGGAAGATTTTTTCGTTGATGAACAAGCTGGGTTCAGACATGGTTTCCAAACTCATGATAATATATTTGTCCTTTACACTATTATTGGTAAATATCTTTCACTCTATAAAGGTCGTCTTTATTGTGCATTTATCGATTTGAAAGCTGTGTTTGACTCGGTTGATAGGTGCAGTCTCCTTTATAAACTTTGGCTTGGAAATGTAAAGGGTAATACCTACAGACTTTTGAAAAACATGTATCAGAAGGTTAAAGCCTGTGTCTCTTTGAGGGATGGTTACACGCCTTTTTTCGATTGTTTATCTGGAGTTCGTCAGGGTTGCCAGTTGTCTCCCTTTCTATTTTCTTTTTTTGTCAATGATATTGTGGAAAGTCTATCAGCTGATGGTCAAAGGGGTATTAATCTAGATTTGATCGAGTTGTTCATACTATTATTCGCTGATGATATTGCACTTTTTGCTTTCACAGTTATAGGTCTACAAAAGAGGCTCGATAAGCTTATTTCTTATTGTGATAGGTGGAAATTGAAAATCAATATTGATACGAGTAAAGTTATTGTTTTCAGAAAGGCTGGCAGACTTAGACATTATGAAAATTTCCTTTTGAATGGTAAATCGAAAACTCTGGCTGAACAGGCGGTAAAGGTATTAAATATTCTCAAATCGTCAGTTAAAAGTTTCTATAGTTTACCAATAAATGTTTTGCTTCACATATTTGATGTCAAAGTTTTGCCTTTGTTACTTTATGGAAGTGAGATCTGGGGTTTTCACCCGTCGCCATCTGTTTTGAATGTACATGATAGGTTTTGCAAGCAGATTTTGGGTCTCGGTAGGAACTCGCCGAATATTGCGGCGCGTGCTGAACTTGGTCGTTATTCATTAAAAGTAAATCAATATGTCAAAATTGTCAAATATTGGGCTCGTCTTTTATCTCAAACTGAAAATATGATATTAAACAAGGTTTATGATTATCAGTTTCGTCTTGCTGAAAAGGGTATAGATTGTTGGGCTTTGAAAGTGAAAACTCTTTTGTTTAGTTATGGTTTTGGTAATGTGTGGGCTAATCAACGTATTGGAAATTTATCGTGTTTCGTAGCATTATTCAAGCAAAGGTGTATTGATATTGATAACCAGATGTGGTCTTCTAATATTAGTTTTGTCTCAAAATTAGATTTTTATCGTAGGATTAAAACAAGTGTAGATTTTGAAACTTATATCACTAGTGTTAACGTAAGACAGTTCCGAATTTTACTCAGTAGATTTCGATGTTCAAATCATAATTTGATGATTGAATATGGTAGATATTTAGGTCTTAAAAGGGAGGATCGTCTTTGCCCGCTTTGTATTGTACCTCATATCGAAAATGAGTATCACTTCTGTTTAGAATGCCCTTTTTACCAGAAACTGAGATGTGATATTCTTCCTAAATATTACCATTTATATCCATCAGAATTAAAACTAGCCCAATTATTTGCATCACAAAATACTTTTGTCATAAATTCCCTCGCAAAATACATATATTTGGCATTCAAACAAAGAAATAGATTTCTAAACTGTGTAACCACTACCAATTTATAGTGATGTATATAATATGTATAATGGTGCTCATGTATGTTTACAATATGTGTACAATCTGATGTATAATGGGCCTGTGGCCCTTTTACTGAAATAAACTCTCTCTCTCGCTAGAGCAGCCCAGATCTAGACTTGCTTCCATGGGGTGAATTATATGCTCAAGCATCTTGGTGTAAGACAACAATACATCTTATAGTAACTTGATATGACAGTTGATTTTGAAGGATTTGTAAAGTTGGAGGCAATTTTCTGATAAGTAAGATAAATATAGTAGCGTGTGCAAATTGAACAGAAAGAAGGCAAAATGAACAGAACACAGTAAATGTTGAACATAACTGTTTGACAGCAATAGTATCCGTTTAAAAAAACTAGCTATGTTAATAGTTAAAACTTAAAAAGTTACATGATGTTAGAATATTAAATGAATACTACTGGTTTACCTGTTCAAAGATAGATCCGGCTTTCGAGAAGGAAATGTGCAATATGACGAATACACCTCACCTCGTTGTTAAGCTTCATATAAATAATGCAATGGTTTATGACCTCCTGTTTATTCAACAAGTATTCCTGTTGGCAGTGTTTATATGTTTTATATGGCCTTAATATAAATCTGCCACTCATTGATTGTCACTCGAAGTAGGGTTCTACTTTACATGTGTTGGCTGAAGATCAAAGTAATCAGTATGTTTCAAAATATATTAGCCGTTATAAAACTCTTTACTATGAATCATTTAAGAGAACTGTAGTTGTATTGTATAAACGCCTACATTCCATATATAAGATACATCCACTGTCATTATCACCTGATCAATCTGACATGGTTTTCTATTTGAACATGACACTCCCTTAAATAGTTCTAGTCCTGCCACGAGGTTCTGAATCATCATTGTAGTTGGCAAATATGCACTTTACGTCACTCTGTTGTTCTTCCGCCACACTTTCTTTGGTTACTTTCCTCAGGTTTGATACTGTTTCGCTTCCAAGGCAGTTATCTAAATTACGTCCACTGTCACAAGCGATTATGTTGTTAATACCCTCTGCCTCGGTCTATAATATCAAGAATTTTCCAACGATGTAATTGATGACCTTATTGTCAAAGTAAAAATGTGAACCTTCTATCACTTTTTGAAAAAAAACACAAATATCATTCTCCCATCTGCATCTTGAACTCGCATTGTTTACACTCCGGACCACTGAACCCATCCTTTTGAGGACTGAACCATTGCGTTAGCGCTGAACCTTTATGTTAGGTCATCTCGTATCAAAGGCCTGAGTTTTAGTGGTTGGATATGTCATGTTTTTATATTTTTTTAGCTAAACTAAGGCTAAGAATATTCATTTATCCTTCTTAAAAAGTATTTGACGTGTCATTGAGAGTCGATCCGACATGTTTACGGTTGTGAAACTCATCGCCAAATGCAGTCAGGGAAGCCTTGGTATATATTGCATGTGAGAACACTAATCAGAATTTCCAGGAATATCTTATTCATGTAAAGGGGGAATTGAAGTTCTCTATAAGTTAAATGATTATTAGAATCCTTTGTATATTTTTTGGTTAGGTTTGAATATATTTTATTTATAATGAAAGTTAGTTGTTGCAAATCTTTGCTCATAGTCTATCGATGATTTAATGTTGACATTATAATGTCCATTCGGTGAGATGACAGCGATGTATATGTATTTGAGATGTCACGGACCGGATAATTGCTGTCTGGAGCTAGTATTGCCACCTTATAAAAATGATTCAGGCTGACTTTTATTGATCCAACTATCCAGTTCAGGTGACCCTACAATGGGTATGTTATCTAAAGTGGATAGCTCTCTGTGTTAGTAAAACACCAAACCAACCACGCCATTGTAAGGAAGTGAAGGGGTGGCTTATATTGAATGCATAGATATATATATTATACATTGGCGATGCATAAATATGTCCTATTGAGATTAGTCTTCATGGTCCCATCTGTGATTGTAGAAAGTTGTTCTTGTGGTAGTAAGATATTTCTGTTTTATTTCACATATACGCAATCCCTGAAAGAAAGTAATCCCTTTCGCTAAAATGTTTTGATAAAATTGATATATAATATAAAAAAGAAAACAGCCAAGAGTTTTCAAAATGTATATTCTAGTTGTCCAAAGTATAAAGAAATAACTGACTCTTTATTATCAATAACATAGGTAAGCATCTTATACTTGATATACCTCTGTGAGTATAAAATAGTATAGATATAATACTATAGAATAAAATCTAAAAGAACAGAACAGAACCTTATTTCACTCAAGTACATGTACATAAAATATGCGTAATCAACATTATGCCATCTTCCCACTTCAACTGGGAGTCTATGACAATATGATCTTTACAGAAAGTAAAAAGAGATATACATTTCTGTGTAGATTAGATGGATACCATTTAATATTTCCAAATGAGTTTGATAACCTCGTAAGTTCTTACCGTTCTATGAGATAATCACACCAGAAAACAAATGCTGTATGAATGGAGCATTAAGGTAGCTCAGTAAATTACTTTTAGCCAATGAACAGAAAGGTAAAATTGATAATCTATTTATAATTACTACCTGTGTCTCTCATAATATTTTTAATAATTAATGTCAATGCAAGACAGCCCATATCATGAATCATTTTCTAATGAGCTTGGCCTACAGTCAATGATAGCCTACAATTACTGAACAACTTTGATTACAGTGCTTCAATGTTATACTGTTAATTCCTTTGTAAACCAATCATTTTCTCTCAAATATATCGAAATATCTTACATTTTAAAACTTTTAAAACTTCATACACAGAGGAAAAACTCATGTTAACGTTCTTAATCATAGCAATTTCGGACACCGTGGGTTACATGTGGTCGTGAACGTATAAGATCAGGATCATCCAAAGCCCCGCCAGATTTGATGTGACAACTTCCATCTGTCAAATGGTCAAACGTTGTGCAGTCGGTTGTGGTGGAACAGCTCTTCTGACAATCTTGCGAACCCAAACTAGGATAATCAATGCTCACCCAAGGAAATGTTGAATAGGAATTGCTGTATGATGTGCAACCTGAAAAGTGATACGAATTGTAAGATGTGCCAAACAAATTTAATAATAATAACTCGTTTTAAACCTCATACACACGTCCCTTCAATAGGTAAACCTACATCACAAAAAATTAAATACCAAATACAATGGAATCCTTAATCACTACTTAGTTTTTTTTAAATGAATGTTCATTCTTTCCTATGTTTCATATGATTTGAAGATGTTTTCACTAAAATGTGAATGTGCATCTTATTCTGTGACTGTGAAATATCAGGTAAAATAACAACATGATAATCTCCAGCAGAAAATGCGTCTATGTCAACATCGTTTGTTTCTATATTCACAGCTACATTAGATAAACATCAAATGCAACTTGTTAACGATGAAGTCTATAGCACTCATTCAACCTAAGATAAATCAATTATTATTGATCTTGACGTATTCCTTATTTGAGCATCTTCCTTAAAACTTTGAAACTTTTTATTTTCAGAAAACAGACAACAGATGCAGATGAGCTAACCAAATATTCATTTTTCATATAAACAAGACTACAGCTTACTGACAAAATAACGATTCATTTTTAACTGTGCTGAATATTTGATTAAAATTTTTTGAAATGCTTTTAATTGTGTAGTAACTTATAGTTTTTTCAGGATGGATATGTTTGGAAAGATCAAATATTTGGCGTTCAAAAATCGATTCGAAGTAAGAGAAGTTTTTCACATCGAATAGATAATGAAATTCTTCCCTGACAGCATTTTGGTCACAAAGAGGACATCTTCAGTCTTCCCGTGGAATGCTCAACCATCGACCTGTCTCGATTGGTAATTGATGGTTAGTTGGTGTTAATTTATAAATGGGAAAATGTGTACCTTTTGGCAGAAGGACACATTTGTCGGTTTTATAGTAGTTTTCACAAGTACAATTTCCTTTAGAGCCTTTGAGATTTTGGCACTCCAATTTATAATAAATTGTTTACTGTAATATTTTCTACATATCAGGCAAGCCGAGGTGTTGAGCATTTCGACAGCTTCATAAATACATAATATAAACCACAGTTGTCTAAAGGCGCATTCACACGGTGCAATCTGTGGCATACAACACGTTGTACAACACAAATTGCACAAAGGATGTTGCAAACAATTTACTGTTCACACGTTGCAACAGTTGCATACAACTTGTAATCTCGCGTGACTTCAAAACAGGTACTTTGTTTTAGACACATTTACTAGCCATTACAATTTGAAACATCACAACTCTTGTGGCTTTATCGTTTATATTAAATTGAAATAATTAAAACAGGCAGTAGGTATGTTGTGTTGCATCATACGCCGTGAAACAAGTTTCACGGTCTTTTAAATGCTGAGCCTCATGATCCTCAGGGTAATTCAATTTAATAACTATAATATTTCCAAAATATCGCTTATTCGTTTCAATCAGCTGTTCTCTGTTTACGCAGGGATTCTAAAAATAGGTTCAAAACTCTTGGTCTCTCTTTTTGCAGCTTCATAACTGTTGCGTAACCGAGTAAGGAGTTCGATGGGGCCCCCCAAGGGTGCCAGTGACATTCGTTGAAACTGTCGCTTTGAACTCTTTGGACGGCTTGATAAAAAATATGCTAACCGTATGAACGTGTTCAAAGGTTTATAATGGTTTAAAGTAAACAATTATACTCGTTTCGACTTGCTAGACGTAGTATCAGACTCAAATCAATAAGAAAACCAAAGATTTCCGTTGCTTAATTTTAAAATATTGAAGCGTCTGTAAAATCTTTCAATATGGAAAATATTTATTTTTAATTTTGTGTCCCAATGAATGTTATTATAATAATGTCAAAATGATTTCTCGTATGAAGAATGGTGAGATGAATATCTACATGACAATGATATCCCTTCCTCATATGACCATAAAGGTTTGAAATAATTTGAAACACTGATTATTTTCAATTTTCTATGACCTGTCATTGACACAGAGACATGACAATTACAAGATTCCTCTCAAACAAAATACAAAGAATGAGTTCAATATTGCTAAACAAATTCTTGCATGTTTTATGCACATTCCCATAATTAACACAACAC
The DNA here is from genome assembly GCA_916613615.1 of Steromphala cineraria. NCBI lineage: Eukaryota > Metazoa > Mollusca > Gastropoda > Trochida > Trochidae > Steromphala > Steromphala cineraria. The sequence continues at coordinate 32,393,920 of OU744723.1, read as the reverse complement.
TGAGAAAAGAAAAAATATGTTGAATATATTATTTATTTTATTGCAATTTTTTTTTCAACAAGTAGCAGATAATACCTCTTTTCATACACATTTTATGAAACAATTATTAAAACATCAACAGGTCAATTTAAACTATATGTTTTCTATCAAATCAAATCAAATCTCAAGATGGTCTAAGAAAAAATACAATATACTGTGTAGTGAAATTTGGATATTCAAACCTTAGTTGCACTTTTCCCCATTTGTGAATAATATGAGTAATGAAAAAAAAAGGCTGCTTCAAAGAAATATACAATATTGTCAAAATGAGCACTTATTTCAGTATGACACCACTGATTAGGCCCTTCTTGTAACTGATTTCTTTATTTCAACTTGGTATAATGTTATTTTACTAAAGCTGGGAAATATCTTAATCTATATCTTATAATCTAAATAATGTTTATCCAATTAAATGAACATCATAATTCTTTTTATTGAGTTGTTTTACAAAATATATAAAAGTTGAATGAACTCACATCAAGACAAATCATAATAAAATATAAGTATTCATTATCCTGTATAAGCGGTTAACTGAAATTTAATTTGGTTGAATGAAGTTTAGTGACTGAATCTGTTTTAATGGGCTTTTAAGAATAATTCAACCTGTTACACATGAATTCAGTAATTCCTTCTAATCACCTACACCAAAATGTATTACTTAGATCATAGTCACAATTTATCAAATATAAATCATTAAGAAAATACCATTAACACACTTTTTAGAGTTTTACTTCAAATATATTATGGGTGATTATTGTTAAATTGCTTGTGATTGATACAGAAATCAATGTATATTACTTACAATCTTCAAGTAAGAAAAAATAGATTATAATGAATATTAAAAACTTGTACATGTAAATAAACATATATACACATAGTTTTCCTATTGGTGTGCTACATAACTGCTTTAGATTATGAAAAATAAGTACTAGTAAACTGAAAACAAGTGTAAAGTCAGATTAGATTGCTTTACTAAGGTTCATGAAATCAAATTCCTCTAGATTTCACAGATAAAGTTCTTTGAAAACAAATAAAACATTTCCATATCATGTGGTTTATCATTAATGAAATTTTGAAATATTTATGAAAATAATATTTTTCTTCAATATTATTCTACTGTACTAAGTATAGTAGAAACTAATCAACTATCTTTCAATGTCAGCTTATAAACTGAATACAGATTGTGGTTCTCTTTGGCTAGGCTGAGCTCTGTTGTTTGCTGAAGTAGACTATCTAGAGATGACCTAGCCTGTCAGACAGCCATTTCTTTTGTTGAGAGGGTTTTCCTGCAGAAAAGAAATTATTTTAATTCTTTATCAATAGATGAAAGGTGCATACATTTTGAGTGGTGTTTTAAACTATGAATAGAAATTATTTTTCTATTTATATTCGGACATTCAAAAAGCTACAAGGTTTTCATAATTTTTTGCAACCTGATTGATAAATATTAGCGTACAACTATTGGCCCTCTCATCGTGAGCCTCCTTCATATGTAGGTCATAGACTGTCAACAAACAAATACTAAACACTTTTACGGTACGCCTTGCCCAAATTTGTTTGCACGTTGGAAAATAAGGATTGTATGATATCTAGACTGATTAATTAGAATCAGTAACTAAACATTTGGGACTTGTATTTCTCGAGATTAATTTATATGCTGGATAGTACTGCTGTCTGATCATACGCACGGGCCTATACTGAATCCCTAATATTGTGGACCTAGAAAGAAGATCTACGACTACGAGGATTGTTGGCTGTGTTGAAATTTGTTAAAATTCAACCCACTATTTATCTGGAAATTCGTTGTCCATTATAATATGTTTCTATCTATGAATAAGGGTTCATGCAGACTGCAGTTAGTTACAAGGTGATGAGTGAAAGTCGCCTACATTCAAATTCAAAAACACGAAAAAGAAAACTTTCAGAACTCACCTGTCACAGTGTCACTGTCGCATTCAAGGGTCGAGTCTCGTCATCACTTGAATCAGTTCGACGATTGATTTACAGGATGTTTTTCTTAGATACCTTCCTGATTACTGGATTGGAACATTCAATAAACAAACATTCACACGTTTATATCCAACAGCGGATTCGATGTCTGATCTTGGTAATGGTTTTCTTTATTGATCGAGCTGACACCGCCATTTTTTATTGCAGAGATCTTCGCGAAAGACAAGTGAAAACGTCACGTGATACGTTTACGCGTTTTGATTGGCTAGGTTCATGCAACTTGTTGGATGAAAATAGAGCAAGTCCTATTCCTTGCAACTCGTTTGCAACATGTTGTATGCAACATTTGTTGGACAGACTCAGGGGTTCACATGATAAAATTTGTTGCAAGCCACAAGTTTTATGCGACAAATTGTACCGTGTGAACGCACCTTAAGACATGTTTCACAAAACGCGGCCATGGCATTTTAGTTGTACTGTCTGTTGAGTCTAATAATTGTAAGCAAAATATTCGTTTTGGTGATGTTACCAGAGAGAGGAAAGACCCGTCAATCTTCATTGCTTCCCGTAATAACCCGCTACTTGGCTTCTGATAAGGCAGGTTTGACCAGTTCTGTATGGATTTATGTTGGTTACTCCCTCCTTTTTATTTAAGCGATTACAAAGATTTCAGAAAGATTCTCACATTTTCTCACATGTTATATTGTTGTTTGAAGAGAATACTGTTAAGTTTGATTGGTTAAACGGAAGGCTGATTGGGCTTTCTTCGATGAACTGTACAGGTTTATCCTCTGTTTGGTTGACTTAGGTATCTTACTTGTAATGGAGTGTAGCATCATTTTGTCGGAGAGAAAATATCTAGAATTAGAGTTAACTTATTGACGTATTAATCTGAAACTGAACATTCCTTTCTCAAATGGAGCCTTTAATGTCATATGGAAAGTAATTATATAGTTCAGGTTTTGACATTTCTTTACATTTCATATATTCATCATATATAGATATATATTTTTTGCAGGAACAGGTCTTTCTTCATATTCAGATTGTCCTTAAAATTAAATGCATTTGTTTCATCAAGCTAGATATACCAATTGTGTATAGTTTGTTTTGGTATACATGTATAACCAATGTCTAAAATCATGTTTTATATTCACCAAGTCAAGTGTGTTTATTCATGTGTGTAGGCCTTAAGCCCATATACATGTACATTTCGAAACATATTTCATCTACAATATTTACAATGATTATAACTAGAGTAACGATTGCCTTATGTTAAGACTATGAATAACATATTTACATAAATTAAGCAACAATGCTTCATTCTCCGTATTCACAAGACATTTAAACTTCAACATATTTGGAGCAATACAATACAATTTTGGAAAATATAGTTTTCGCAATTCATTATAATGTTCACATACAAGCAAAAAATGGTATTCGTTTTCAACGTCTAAACTACAGAGAGGACACATTCTTAAACAATAATCAATATTGGACCACCTTCCCTCATTTGCCTTCAATCGCAATAAACCAGATCTTAATCTTATATACAAATTTCGATATTTCCTAACAGTGATTAAAGTTAAGTATTTTTCTGGGGACAAAAGACTTTTATACTCCTTATACAATCTGTATCTTGTGCTATTATGTAGAATACTATTCCAAGACTGATAAAACATATTTATAGCAACATCTTTCAATCTTTGTAGGAATACAAACTTATTACCAACTGATTGGCTGATCCATACAAAACCAAATCCATGACTGAACAGCATTATACGTATCAATGATGCATAATTTGAATATCCAAAGTTGTCTAAATTAACCAACATTTCATATGCTTTTTTAGGTATTCTATGATTGGGCATCTCAATTAATTTCAACCAATATCTAGCAGCCCGACATAAAGCGTTGATATATAATGGATATCGGCCACATTCGCCGTAAGTAATAGCATTTGGCGTTTGTTTACCAACATTAAGAAATCTTTTGCATGCTATGATATGTACATTTTCAATTTTTTCAAATCTGTTAAAACCCCACACCTCGGAGCCGTATAATAAGATAGGTTGAACCTGGGAATCAAATATGTTAAAAAATACTGATGGGTGAACAATATTCAACTTATTTAAGTTATGGAGAATTTCCATCAATGCACGTTTACCCCGAAGTGCTAGATCAGCTGCACATAAAGTCATTTTAGATGTATAGGAAAATATTACACCAAGATATCTATATGTATTCACAGTCGTGATTAATTCATTTTTGAAAAACCACTTTTCCGATTTCGCCAAACGGCCACCCCTTCTGAACACAACAACTTTTGTTTTATCTAAGTTTACACTTAATCCCCACGTGTCTGAATACTTTTCTAAAATATCTATCTGTCTCTGCAATCCAGAGATAGCATCGGATACTAAAATAACATCGTCAGCAAACATGAGTAATAACAATTCGATCATATCAGGAAATAACTGAACACCATATTTTCCATTCAAGGCGATATCATTGGACAATTCATTGATGAAAAAAGAAAATAGAATAGGACTTAGTATACATCCCTGTTTCAAACCAACAGGACAGTCAAAATAATTTGTACACTGATTATTGTTCATTCTAACGCATGCTTTTACTGATTTATATATTCCCTGGAGAGCTTTTAACATTTTACCACATAGACCTGTATTTCTAAGGCATGACCATAATTTAAAACGATTTACAGAATCAAAAGCTTTTTTAAAATCGACGAAGGCAACATATAATTTCTTACGTTTCTTGGATAGGCATTTCTGTATGAGGGCATTAAGAGTGAAAATATGATCAATAGTAGAGTAGCCCTGTCTAAAACCATCTTGTGTTTCTGAAATTTTATCTTTTAAATTAGCCCAGTTTGTTAGTCTTGTATTGAGGACACTGGTGTATACTTTACTAATTACACTTAGTAGAGACATACCTCTGTAGTTATCGGGAATGTTTATGTTTCCTTGTTTATGGAGGGGGATGATAATGGCTTTTGTCCAATCTTCTGGGAAAGATCCCGTATTAAAAAGTTCATTAAATAACGAAACTAAAAAATGCAAGATATATGTTTCGCAACATTTAAGCATTTCACATATGATAGCATCACTACCAGGCGATTTACCATTCTTTAGATGATTAAGAGCTGCTTGAATTTCTTTGTCAGTAATGGCTGACTCCAACACAATATTATCAATCTCATCTGGCACAGTAGTCTCATCGATAGCTACATCATCACCCTCAATACATGTATAAGTCTCTGTCAAGGTAGATTTGAACACGTTACTAAAATGTTTTAACCAGACTTCTCCCCTTATATTATTTGTTTTCCTTTGTTTTGGAGAAATGTTCCTGAGAACTTTCCAAAACATACTAGAGTTAGACAAAGTTGATTTCAACTTATTTTGTGTATGATGTTGATAGTTCAATTTACTCGTTCTGCAAGTATTTTTATAGTGATTTCTCAACTTGCAATATTGCCGTCTATTAAGATGAGTTTTATTTTTTCGATAGGTTCTCAAACTCTTATGAGCTGCCTTTTTTGATTGTGCACATTTGCTGTTATAGAACGTTCTATAAGTTTTATCACTTTCATTAACATAAACTTTCCTCATACAGTCTGCAGAGGTTAAAACAATATCTGCAAAGTTCCTAACAGCGAGATTTAGATCTGAATGTACAAGCAACGTTAACTCTGTCAATGACTGACATGACTGCGATATATTATGTAAGAAAATATCAGACAGAGAAGCGTTCCATTTATACATATACTGTTGGGAGTCGTTAGAGTCCTCCCAGTTGTTATCTGTATCATTATCAACTGTAGCTTTCTTTAACTGTAAACATACTGGCATGTGCTTAGATTCTACCCTGGAATCAACTAACATGGAGTGGCACAATAAGTGCATATTGACCGAACCAATAAAATAATCTACAACACTGCAACCTTGTTGAGATATATACGTGTAGTTGCCACAACTATCACCGATTGTTCTTCCATTGAAAATGTATAAATTGTGAGTAAAACAGAAATTTACCAACTGCTCACCAAATCTGTTATTGGTTTTGTCACAAGATTGTCTATTTTCTATGCAGACGGGTGACTCTTCAGGAAAGGCCGCTGAGTCTAGTCCCGGTTTGTACAGTGTCTCTGGCGGGTTGTTACACTCGCCTACACGTGCATTAAAGTCTCCGCATATCAACACGTCACAGTCGAGATCAGTGTTGTCGCTCAACCAGTTATCAAGCTGCTCTATTGCTGTAGTTTTCTCAGCTGTAACATAAAAGGTGGAGCCAACCGGAGGAGTATACATTCCAAAAAATAGAACATCTTTATCATTGTTAAAGATACATTTGTCTATCTTTAGACAGACTGTATTTGGGATGTTGATCTCGAGTTGGTGACAGAAACCAGATATTGCATTATGCACAAGTATCATGACACCCCCTGAAAGTCTACCAGCCTTAGCAATCTTATGAGCTTTAGCCATGTACAAGTCGTACGTATTATTGAGCTGTGGAAGGGCAATAATTTTATCTAAAAAGGTTTCCACCAGACAAACGATTTGGAAGTTTAAAAGATAGTTGATAAAATCAATATCATCTATTTTTGATAAAAACCCTTCAATGTTCCATATTACATATTTAATTAGAGGTTCGAAATCAGGAATCGTAGCACCTGGTTGGTCTGTGTGTGACGTATGGGCTGGGCCGAGTCCTCAGCTATCACGTTTCGCTTCCGGACTCCCTGTGGTGTTTCCTGACGCCATAGAGACGCACTGGACATTAATAAGACATTTTAATCTGAGTGACAGCCTTACAGAATATTGAAGGGATGTAAAGTTAATTCCGTTTGTTGGTGATTCTAAAAATCTTTCAAGTTAACATTCAATCAGTCACTTTATACCTTGATATATATTCATTGTTATTGATGATTTCAATCTCTGTTTTCATAGTCAGGTCACAGATGTTTTTAAGCAAGTATGACATTCAATTGATAAGTCAATTAAGATAATTGTTGTGTCTACCATAAACAAATTATAACCCTACAACTCATGGAGTGGTTCTTTAAATTCGTGAGATATAAAGAGGTTTATGACGGACACGGTAGGGGAAAAACCAGTGACATCATTGAACACACCCTTTAATAAATTTAACTCAGAGAGCTCAAATAATGGAATATAAAATCAGAGTGAAGAGGAAAGTTGATGTGAATATGAAGGTCACTTTATAGTACATAGAACTACTGTTTATAAGTAAACTTTGTTTTTGAAATATGGATGTCTAAAGTGTGTTTGCCCAATAACACCACACATACAAAAAGTGTCAGTATTTGGTGTTACCCCTGTGAACAGAATGTTTCTATCAAAACGAGTCTGACTGTTTGTGAGATATTTTGATATGAACTTTGGTTTCAATGTTTCTGTTATGCCACGACAACCAGTGGGTTTTAAGAAAGAAAGCTTACAACACCTGTGTGTGGATGCAGTATGGTGAAACGTTCATGTAGCGACAGAAAGTATCAAGTGAAGGTAGTACAATGAAACTGGCGACTTCTAAAGATGTCAGGGTCGGTCATAATCAAAGATTAAAGTGTAAAAATTTTTTTATTTTACTCCGGTAAGTTATGGTTTTTGACACTTTAAAAGGAAAATATAAGTAACCTAACACCATAACATTAACGGTCCAAGCACAATGATAACTATTATCTATTGTCTAAAAATCATCAGCACAAAGATAAAGTTTAAACTTAATCTATTTATCAATAGTACCACGTTAACATTGGATATAGTATCTATTTATCAATAGCACCAAGATAACAGTACCCTCATCAGTCTGTCTCAAATACAAGCAAAACCTCATGTCTATGCATAAATATCATACAAATCAACAACTATACCTTTAACTATACTATAGGTTGAAACAAACATGTACTGCGATAAATATATCTGTATACATAATTGTTTATCAATTCCTTCCTACACTGGAAAACATACAAATATTGTTCCACACCTCAAACACTTTCAAAAATATTTCTTCATTTTCCTCTAAACATTCCAAGATTCATAACTTGTAAACGAATACCAAATGTCCTCGCTAAAGCTCACCAATCAATTGTCTGGATCTGTGTGAAGAAAGACAAAGCAAGGCAGATTTAAATCACTCTTTATGGCTTTATAACTGGAAAATATTGTTGTCCTTGTCTAGAATCTTCACATTATATCTGCATCGATATTAGTTACTCATTTACAATATTCATGAAAATGCTTTCTATCCTAATGTCAAAAGCCAATAAAAGCTTTATAGTATTTCTAGTATTTATCACACTGTCATTACAGTACAACTGCAATGATAACCATACTCATAAACTAATAAAGACATATAAATGTGTAGGTGTGCAGGTATTCATACCCCTATCTTAAAAGCTGTAAATTAAAGTTTTCTAAGCATATGATATTGAATGACACATATTATAAATATTAAATGCCTCAATGCTTAAATCAATTTGCATCTATGTACTATGTCATTTTCTAGTTGCATCAGTGACTCAGTTTCAAGTTGCTTGAAACGAAATGAAGTTCTGTTATATATACGTTTGAAGTCTGAAGGTGTTCAGAAAGTATTAATTTCTCTGAAATGACACTTCTGTATTGCTTTTTACTGTTTTGCACATATGTGACAAACATGTCTGTCGGATTAGACGGATTAGACATAAGACAGCCATATGGTGCAAGGATGTGCACGCAGCTGTGTCTTAGATTTGGAAGATGTCAGCAGCCAATGTTTTTGAAACAACAACTTACTTGCATATTAAGAGGAACTCCAAATCCGAATATTTCGCTGCTTCTTGATGTTTTAAAGGTAAGTTAAGGAAGGTTCTAATGTGTGAGGTATGAGGTTACAATTAACTTCAGTGTCTTTTATTAAGCATGATAAACATAATATGAATATAAAACAATCACAAAAAGGTAATACTTGGATCCAAGATTATTTTTTGACATATCAACTACAATGTTCAAAGTATCAAGTTGTTATCAAACAAAGTTTTTGTATTTAAGTATGACATTTTAAGATTAAATCAATGTATTGAAGTGCATCAGTCTTTAAAAGAACTTTTGTATCAATATCGATAACATTGATACAGTCGATATCCAGTCCTGTGTTTTGAATATCCATCATCTGTTCCTGAATTGGCTGCGTAAATGAACTTGCTCCATAACTTTTACCCTACAAAAAACTTATCAGCTTTCCTCTTACACTTTGAACTCTCTTCACGAAAATAATTTTTTTTGATCTCGTCCATTTTTCTTTTTGTCTACCTTTTGCACCTTTTCATAATCCTCTATCATCTTTCATAGTCATAGTTAAACCACCCGTTTCTTGTTGTCATGTCCATAGAATTGTTGCATATCCACCTCAGATCCAAAAGAGTAAAGTTGTGAGGTTCCACCTAAAATCTAAAAGAGTTATGTGTGAGGTTCCACCTAAGATCAAAAGAGTGAATGTATGAGGTTTCGCCTCAGATCTAAAAGAGTGAATGTATGAGGTTCTGCCTCAAATCTAAAAGAGTAAATGTGTGTGGTTCCACCTCAAATCTAAAAGAGTAAATGTGTGTGGTTCCACCTCAAATCTAAAAGAGTAAATGTATGAGGTTCCACCTCAAATCTAAAAGAGTAGATGTGTGAGATTCCGCCTCAGATCTAAAAGAGTGAATGTATGAGGTTCTGCCTCAGATTTTAAAGAGTAAATGTGTGAGGTTCCACCTAAGATCTAAAAGAGTGCATGTGTGAGGTTCCACCTCAGATCAGAAAGAGTGATGGTATGAGGTTCCACCTCAAATCTAAAAGAGTAAATGTGTGTGGTTCCACCTCAAATCTAAAAGAGTAAATGTGTGAGGTTCCACCTCAGATCAGAAAGAGTAAATGTGTGAGGTTCCACCTCAAATATAAAAGAGTAAATGTGTGAGGTTCTGCCTCAGATCAGAAAGAGTAAATGTGTGAGGTTCCACCTCAAATCTAAAAGAGTAAATGTGTGTGGTTCCACCTCAAATCTAAAAGAGTAGATGTGTGAGGTTCCGCCTCATATCTAAAAGAGTGAATGTATGAGGTTCTGCCTCAGATTTTAAAGAGTAAATGTGTGAGGTTCTACCTAAGATCTAAAAGAGTGCATGTGTGAGGTTCCACCTCAGATCAGAAAGAGTAAATGTATGAGGTTCCACCTCAAATCTAAAAGAGTAAATGTGTGTGGTTCCACCTCAAATCTAAAAGAGTAAATGTGTGAGGTTCCACCTCAAATCTAAAAGAGTAAATGTGTGAGGTTCCACCTCAGATCAGAAAGAGTAAATGTATGAGGTTCCACCTCAAATCTAAAAGAGTAAATGTGTGTGGTTCCACCTCAAATCTAAAAGAGTAAATGTGTGAGGTTCCACCTCAAATCTAAAAGAGTAAATGTGTGTGGTTCCACCTCAAATCTAAAAGAGTAAATGTGTGTGGTTCCACCTCAAATCTAAAAGAGTAAATGTGTGAGGTTCCACCTCAAATCTAAAAGAGTAGATGTGTGAGGATCCGCCTCAGATCTAAAAGAGTGAATGTATGAGGTTCTGCCTCAGATTTTAAAGAGTAAATGTGTGAGGTTCCACCTAAGATCTAAAAGAGTGCATGTGTGAGGTTCCACCTCAGATCAGAAAGAGTAAATGTATGAGGTTCCACCTCAAATCTAAAAGAGTAAATGTGTGTGGTTCCACCTCAAATCTAAAAGAGTAAATGTGTGAGGTTCCACCTCAAATCTAAAAGAGTAAATGTGTGAGGTTCCACCTCAGATCTAAAAGAGTGCATGTGTGAGGTTCCACCTCAAATCTAAAAGAGTAAATGTGTGTGGTTCCACCTCAAATCTAAAAGAGTAAATGTGTGTGGTTCCACCTCAAATCTAAAAGTGTAGATGTGTGAGGTTCCGCCTCAGATCTAAAAGAGTGAATGTATGAGGTTCTGCCTCAGATTTTAAAGAGTAAATGTGTGAGGTTCCACCTAAGATCTAAAAGAGTGCATGTGTGAGGTTCCACCTCAGATCAGAAAGAGTAAATGTATGAGGTTCCACCTCAAATCTAAAAGAGTAAATGTGTGAGATTCCACCTCAGATAAGAAAGAGTAAATGTGTGAGGTTCCACCTCAAATCTAAAAGAGTAAATGTGTGTGGTTCCACCTCAAATCTAAAAGAGTAAATGTATGAGGTACAACCTCAAATCTAAAAGAGTAAATGTGTGTGGTTCCACCTCAAATCTAAAAGAGTAAATGTGTGTGGTTCCACCTCAAATCTAAAAGAGTAAATTATGAGGTTCCACCTCAAATCTAAAAGAGTAAATGTGTGAGGTTCCGGCTGAAATCAGAAAGAGTAAATGTGTGTGGTTCAGCCTTAGATCTAAAAGAGTAAATGTATGAGGTTCCGGCTCAGATCAGACAGAGTGAATGTGTGAGGTTCCACCTCAAATCTAAAAAAAGTGAATGTATGAGGTTTCTAAATTAAACATATAATTAGAGCATTTCATCTAAATGACATTTGTCATTTTCTAATGTCCTACAATTTATAAAATATTACCAACAAAACTAGGGTTGCAAAAGGGCTTTTTGAAGAATACATCTTAGTAATAAGTACATGAATTCAAAAAGCTTAACATCTGCCATTCCAAATACTATTTACACAGTGGGTGATGGATAGGCTTCTTGTACCATTTCTTAAAATGTTTTTTTATGAAAATCTGCAGACCAGGGTTTTATACTTCAGAAAGACTTGATATGCAAAACAGAGGCAAAAGAGGAGATAATTCTACTTTACTCTCATGCAGGACTAAAACGATGTGTAAACAGTGAAACACGAGGAAGCAACGTCAGTAAGTGAATATAAATCATTTTCGGGACAGTTTACCTGGTTTTTAAACTAATAACTATGTGAAAGGGCAAAGTTAATTTTTAGAATGTCATTGAACATGCCTGTTATCTGAATATCATATGTGTTTTCAGACTCAAGGAGCTACCTATGAACAGCTGTACTAAGTTGCTTCAGGTGCTTTAAATGTATCAATTTATTTATTACATTGAATGAACAAAAAATATTCGTAAAGAGTAAGGTAATCATGTATTAGGCAGTTAGAAAACTTAAGTTATCAATTTCTCTAACATATGATTTGAACAATCCAAAAGCCTGAATCATATTGAAAAGGAGTGACTACCATTTAACACACTTATTTAATGTGTAAGGTGTAACCGTCAAATCAATTGGTAACATTGTCACGAATATACTGATTAGTTGTCATGCCTAAATGTTGCTATACTTGAATAGTTTTTAAGTATATCTTCCATATATTAACATCCATTATATTTCAGTGACTCCTTCACAGTTTTACATCAATGTACCTCAAGACCTGAAAAGATCCAAATGCACTGTTAATTCCATGCAAGAAAGCTCCATACACACAAACATTATTTATATTCTACTCAACTGCAAGGTGTACGAGTCAAAGTGCTTCATGCAGTTAGGGTTCTTGGACATCTCCACCAGAGAACTGAGTAATAAAACCTTGGATTTGTGTGAGAGACGGGAGTGCCGGAGACAGATCTTTTCTGGTCCCTGTGTCAACACCAACGACAGGTGCTAGTACAGTACCAACTGTGGCTACAACTTTCTTCTCACTATCTACAGTGAACCAGATCTCTCCATGGAGAAAATAAGCAAGGACTTTACCATTCGAAAGTTTGGGTTTGTAGAAATCATTATGATGTTTGTCAAAACTCTGTCCAAATATACAATGTCATTTTGATAACAGGGGTAGTTGTTCATAGTTCAAAGCCACTGAAAATTTAGTTATGAAAAGGTAGATAACGGATTACTATTACTGTTAAGCTGACCTTTTGCTTCGATTTAATTAAACCTAAATCGGATGCAAATTACCACGTTAACTGTGTTGCACATTTCAAGTCTTTCAGTTTTCAGTTTTACCAAGTAAATATCTTTCATATTGCTACCGTAATAACAGAATCAAACAAATATAATGATTTTTTTCTGGCAAAAAAAAGATCTGATGCTTTTTTAAAAGAGTCATGCTTGTGTAATCATGACCCGCTGTCAGAAATAGTCAAACCATGTTTTTTGTTCTTTCCTTAATGTAACCAATACGATAATGTTATAGGACAGAAAGTTGCCTTCAATAGACACTTGAATTCGTAGTTGGTCAATAGTGTTTTTATCGGATCCACAAACACCTGGTGATGACCCCATTACAAGTTTTATTATTATGTAAATATATATTAAGCAAATTGCACCATTACATTATTTAGATTTACTTCTAGCCTTTATGTCAGACATTCAGTTCGTAGACTGTTTAGGACAAGCATCTATAATATTTGATTTTAAATTCATGTCAGCAATAAAGGATGTGGACTGTCTAGAAATGATTACATAAATAATGCTGGCTTTTAGACTTCGGGGCGGCAATTCAGATTGTGGAATGTCAAGTAAAAATATTTAACATATCTGCTTTTGGACTTCGGGTCGGCAAATAATTACACATATTCGGTGATTGAGTGATTTAATGCTTAACGCCGCTTGGGCAATATTTCAGCCATTAGCGGCAGGTACATATATCGGACCGTCAAGGCCAATCACATGAATATCATTGACTTTCAGACATCACCTCAGCAATTCAGTGTGTGGACTGTCTGGAACCAAGAACATTTTCTGTATAACGAGAGGGAAAATGACAATCATGACTATGGTCAAACATCGTGGACAGACAGAGCTTGAAATAACCACATCCAGAGTGAATAACATTGGTTTAGGTTCAGTGAGGGATTTGGTGTTCACTGAAAGAGACAATGTTGGTCAATATCTTCTTAGTAACAAATTCCATATAATTTTACTGTCACTCGACTTAAAGGGACATCGAGTCAAGGTGGAATGGTCTGTCAAGTATGCAGCACACTCAATGACCATATTTGCTGGGAATGTTTTATTTAGTGGCAGAAAACTTCGCCAACCGTTCGGTATTTGCAGCCTTGACTATCTGAATACAGACCTTAAGAGTCTGAGTAATATATCCGTGGAATAAACAGGTGACTGTCCTCCTTCTTTATAGTTTGACAGGCACAAACAAAATGCAGTTATTATAGTAAAAACTCATTGAATCACCATTTGTGAAGACTACCTTTATTGTGGATCGCATTTAAAACCAGGTATAACAATAAGGGTAACGATGACAACAATACAAAGCAACATCATTTGTTTATGTACTGGATTGTTTTCAACCTTGATTGGCTCTAGAATGATGCAACTATTCCTGCAAGAGTCTATCCTTCCGACTTTACTTTGCAATATGTGTCAACTTCCGAAATTTTTGTTGTTGTCTATTTTACGTTTTTGTTTCGAGGAAATATTATATGTAACGTTTTCCATGCGTATTGTGGATCCCACTTTTTCGCGCGGTAGGGTAGAGTTGTTCAGTTAGCTTGTATATTTAATGACCTTTTCTATCCTAATATTGCCGTTCATTAACATTATTGCTTATTTATACATGTATATTGGAATATGACATACTTAAAGTTTGGTGGTTGACGTACATTAAAATTCTAGGCGAGTTTAAATATATGAATTTGAATACATAACAAATTCATAAGTACAACTTTGTCTGATATCTTGTATATATACTACTCAAGCAGAGAAACGCATAGGTGAAAACAGATTCGATCATTTTGTATTAAGATTGGTGACAAGAGATTGAAAAGCACTTTTGAACATGTCCTGTCAAATGAAAGTAAGGACCCGTCAGAGTAAATTATGTGTCAAAAGGTCAAGGTCTTGATTTTTTTTGTTATTTTTACCTTGACATTGGCGGTCTCATACAAGTTTGAATGTCTGCAAATGTTCTGATTTTCTTCCCCAAACCTCTCTAGTATGTTACATAAGTAACCAAGGGAGGAAGTCGAATCCAAGATCGGCGTGGTCAACCAAACTTCCGAAGTTGTCATTACGCAACACAATTAAGTGTTATTCAATCAAATTATTGCCAACATCTTATCAATGTACCTAGAAACACATTGGATAATGTTGCAATCCCTGTTTGTACTCACAGCTCTCAAACTGGTTAATGACATCGTTCTGTTCAACTTCAGTTTGTGGAGCCATGACCTTGCTTCAAACCTCACAAATGTCAGGTGTTTTTTAAATCCCAAGAACCCCCGGTTTGACTGAAAATGTTGGTTTTGATGTGTATGCAACTGAAAAAGCCTTCATCTTTCAATTTTAAATGCAAAGCAGTCTTTATTAAATCACTGAAACACATGTTCAATGACAAATATTTCAAACTTGGAAATGGTTGTAGAAAATGTTAATCACAGACATACTGCTTGAATTTTAAGCGTCTGCTTCATTTAACAAATACTAAATTGAAAAACATTGGCATTGCTTTGTTTTTTAGCAGTATATACAATACATGAATCTTAACACGATGAAAAACAGCATCTGCCATATCAGCATGGTTTCCTTTATTACCCTTAAGATGAATATCTTGAATTCTGATTGGTCAATAGCCATTGCATAAACGTGTAGAATGATATCGAAGGATGCACGTGTGGTACATCCAATCAAATTTATCAGTGACATACAGTTCATACAGATGACCTAGCTTGACAAGGCCGTTCGACTGGAAATGTCAGAATCACAATTTACAGATACAGACATCAGTAAGTTGGTTTCAAACATATTGTAAATTGTCTCAGAACACATTAAATTCATTCATGCATAACAACATTTTTGTATGTATTCTTTTATCTATCAATAACTTAAATTCAGACATTGTTGGTTGATTGATAAGTGACGGTGATGTCATACATCATTATTGATTTTTCAACTGAGGGGAGTTTGAAACAATAGTTTTGTATCACTGCAGAAAGTTGAAAATGAGTAATTTGTTAAGTCATGAAGAGTATTAAAGTGAATTTGTCACACGATGTTTCAAACAGGTGTTCATTGGCTGATGTATCTTAGTGCAAATAGCATGTCATTTGGGTTTCGTATTGCCGTCCATAAAGTAATTGCAGGTTATCTGAGTATCATGAACTGTCCATGTATAAGATTACCATTTTCAAACCATATTTAGGGATCATCTGGTCACTGGTCCTGAATTTCCGTATTTGACATGGTTCAATAGACAGATGGGATCATATATGTGAATTTTCTATTTTCTTGAAAGTTGATTAAAGTTATCCCTTTAATTGTTTTAAGAAACTAATACACACATAAACATTGCCTTAGTGAAAAACAACATATATGACTCAAACATAAAGTTGTTGATGTAGATGTAGAGAAAAAATATTGTTTTGATATTTTGACCCCTTGTCACTTCAACAAATTTGCTGATAGGTAAGACATACAAATATGTTAGCGCAGCTTGTATCTTTCCGTCCATGTATGTAGAGGAATTTCATTATTATTTGTTTCGTTTTGCCTATGCTAGAATGCATCAAGACATTCCAAATAACATGATATTTGCACTAGAATACGCAGGTACACAGATTTATACCCCGGGTTTTTCTTATACGAGGGCATACCAAGTGATACATAACACCATACAATTTATAGAAATGTTTGGTTGAAATATGTTATTAATCTATGGTAATTAATAAATCCTGTATTTACATTTGGTGAATAATATACAATGTACATGTATGGTCTTCAATGATGTGACGTTACTGTTAACATTGTGAAAAGAAGAGTATTGTTAAAAGATTGCCTTGATAATTTCATTCATAAAATATATATCTTTTATTAAGTTTTGAGAAATATAGATAACAGAAAAGTTAACTTTTCTTGTCGAAATCATTTTAAAGTAGAATATTATCATTCTCATCACTTGTAATAACAACGCAATATATGACATTTTTATCTCATTAAGTCCCTGAAATACCTTCAAAAGAAAATCTATTCAATTAACAGTAATCAGTTTTCTGTCTTACACAATTTAATTGCAATCAATGCGTGTGGAGAGTAGTGTTTTTGTTTCTGAAGACGAGGAATTTAAATTGTATAATATTCTAATTATCAACCAATCATGAACCGTACAGAAGTGGAGAAAGTCGTGTATACTTGAGTTGAGTCAATGCAACCTACTTCCTCGTGAGTTGCAATAATACATAACTATTTAGAATTATTCACAAGGAAGATAATCAAAATAAATGTAAAAGTGATATAAAAATAGAAACCTGTTACAAGGAGATTGCATTTCGACCGAGTTTGATAGCCGAATTGTGCCTAACTTGTCACAGTGCTGTTACTACTCACAATAATCGTGTATAACGTAGATTCCACAGTGAAATAAAACAATCAAATACAACCATATTGAAATGCCAACTAGAATTTCTCTTTCCTCTGCATACTAATCACTGAGACTGACAGTCCGTCCTAGAACTGCCTAGACCTGTAGTATGTAACATAAACACAGTCACTATAGTGTTCAACTAGCTTGGTATCGTATCGGGTGAATCTTGTCAATCAGCTATCCAGGCTTTCAATAGGGCTTCCACAAAGAAACTTAACTGACCCCGAGAATCTCTGAGAAAGTTATATGAATATGACAAATAAGTGTTTTCATTATCTCTTTTATTACCAAACCATGTTTAAAAAAGGAAGAGTTATCTATAACAGGCGTGACTTGCTTTCAAAGATAAACGTATTTGTAAATGGAGAAAATTACTGTTGATTACACTTTTGTAAGAATCTGCATTTCAAAATCCTGCTTTGAGCTTAAGGTGTTGTTTGTATTCCAAATATACATTTATACACTGATAACAGGTACACAACAGATTACAAACAAGCAATGATAATATGTATACAAGGAATGCAAATCAGTATAAGGAAGAAAATATCAAAATACTATTAACAACAGTTTTGGATCAGATAAAATAAGTCCATGCACTTTGTGGTTCTTGTCTGTCATCATCGAAATCTTCAACAATGCCAATAACTTTCATGTACAATCTCACACTAACTCAATGTCTACTTTAAAATCTTCAAAAGCTTCTTCTTTCCCAAACTTTATCACTATAAACATTCCATATGTTGCAAAAGAGAACTTGGTTATGTGGTATTGATTATACATGATATATATACATGATTATATGATAACGATTATATATTTCAAAATATCATAGAGCAAGGTGTGGATAGTTGAATCGTTTATAAACTTGCAGTCCTTCTGTATCTTAAAACCCTGCTTTCAGCAGTAGCGTTAAATATTCATGTTTGTTATCACAGATACCTTTGTACTAAAAGGCGATAAAAACGACAGAAATAAAGTATGTCAGACAAAAAAGGAACAAACACCGATTTACAACAGATTGAAATAAGAAATATTCATTCCATTCGCTTGATGGTTCTAATCCCCTCTCTAAGTGTGTTCCAAAACACTTCCTCCCCATACAAGTCAGTGTTGTACTCAAGGTAACTGTTGTAGGTCATCATCATTGCCAGATCTTTTGGAAGCTGCTTCACATCAACCTCTTCCAGTAGAATCACCAGGAGGTTGCTCAGTTTCCTGGTGATCCCGTGTTGTCTTGCCATGTAGAACTCGTAGATGCACCACTCACTCTTCAGAAAGGCTGGTGTCAATACAATTACAGTTTTCCGGCTGTTTTGGATTGCCGTGATGATGTTTTCTGTAATGATGTCACCAGGGAGGAAATCTCTGCTGTGGATGCAAATATTCATTCCTGATCCGTCTTCAAGCTTGGTACGGAGGTTCTCAATGACAAACGTGCGATCTTTTTCAGCATATGATATGAATGCATCATATTTGTATATTTCCAGATCTTCCTCATCAGTCAACCGTAGGTATCTGTTCCTTCCAATATAATAGAGATACCTGAGCTTCCATCTGTATCGGTACATCGATATCCCAGAGACAATCAACAGCAAAGCAAATGCTCCAGATACAGACAACGCTATCAACACAAGATCAGATTTACAGCTTTCGTGTAAACTGGACAAGATTTGATCTAGAAACTGCAGTTTAATGCTGCTCCCGTTTGTCAATAAGCATGATTGATTGTCCATTTGTCGAACATAGTTGCTATCTTTGATCCATTCAAGGAACTCCAACGTGTCACAAGAACAATGCAAAGGGTTGTCATCCATGATAACTGTCAGATTTGGAAAAAGATTTACCTGCTCAATGACCCTTTGTGGAAGTTTGTTTAACTTATTGTTTCTCAAATTCAATTCCTTCAGATCTCTCATAAGAAATATGTCAACGTCAAAATTTGTCAGAAAGTTTCCACTGATATCAAGGAACTGAACTTTGTTTGCCGCCATGAAAAATTTTTCTGGGAGAAAAGTGATTTTGTTATCAGAAAGATCTAAATTCTCCAATTTGTCAAATTGTTTCAAAAGGTCACCTGATGTATCATTTCCAATATACTTACCAAGATCATTATGGGAGAAATTGAGCTTCTTCAATTTATTTGAATCAATAAACAAAGGTTTGCCGATCAAAGCAATCCTATTTTGTGATATGTCAATATCTACAACATTTCCGAAACCGACCAGGTCCAGTTACTGACTCAAGAAGATTATCACTGAAGTCAAGTGTTGTTATTTTGTTGCAAACTGGCAGGACAATCAGTTCTTTCACATCTGCTCTGAGAAACACTCCACCATATCTGATAACTTCAATTGACGGCATTACAGGAATTGTTTTAGGTATCACAGTTTTGCGCCAGTCACCGTAATGTCCATTGCCAGGGAACCATGTTACAAAACCGGTCAAATCAACGACCCTCAAAAACTTTAAATTTAACAATCCAGTGAAATTGGCAGCAGTGAAGCTCCCGAGCATGCTGTAACGAGCGCTCAAGACTTCAATAGTTGTCGGCAACAAAGAAATACATTCTTTCCCTATATAAAAAAATGCGTTTCCATCTAAATAATATTCCTTCAAAGCTGTGTTTTGAAGAAAACTACAATACAGTCCATCAAGTGCGACAATCAAGGGATTCAGGGTAACAATGTAGTCAATTCGAAGTGTCTTTAAAGTCTGGTTTCTCAGCCAGGATGAAACTTTGACAATTTGAGCTAGCCCTAGGTGAAGATTTTGCGAAAGATCAAGGTATTCCAGATTTTTAAAAATGATTTCATTGGATTTTTCAATTGCTGTAATTCCGTTATCACTTAATCTGAGATGACACAGATTGACCATTCTCTTGAATTCAGATATGGCCAGCTTCCACATGTAGTTTTGGTCAAAGAGAAGTGTTGTGATGCTACCTGGTTCAGGTAAGGAAATGTGGCTCAGCTCCCTGTTAGAACAATCGGCAAAAACTCCACCATAGATTGGGTCAGGACGACAAGTGCAAGGAAGGCAATTCACCGAAATGTTAGGTAGTTGCAGACCACTGCAAAACACTATTAGGAGTAAACTGGATAGTAAAGAGTACCACAGTTGGTTGAACTGAAATACAAATAATGTAATGTTTCAGAAATATATATGACATTAATACCTCTCTGAAGAATCTTCCGTAACACCCTGAGAGTGATGAAGGCAATTACGTTTATGTAGCATGTAATCTTCTTTTTGTAAAACAAAATATTTCAAAGAAAGCGAGAAACAGAACTTCACTCGATTTACAGTTCACTTTTCCCTTGATAACTGTTATAACATAGGTTTGGTATTTTTAGTCAATATCCAAATTACCTGAAATCACTTAAATTAAATTCAATAAATTTTGCTGTGATTTGATAATTATTATAATTCTCATGACTGAATTGATGACTTGTTAGTTAATGACCTAATTAAAGCAGTATAGACCTATAAAATCACAAAATTATAAAGAATCAAAATAAAAGAACTCTGCACAAAGAAAAACTAACCAATGTTAAAGAAAATGACTTATCTATAGAAAGAATAAATGTTTGATCAACAAGTTCACTCAACAGATCTTAAATTTACTCACAGCTTCTAAGATAAAAGGCATTTTAATTTTTTTATGATAATAATAATGAAATTTAATGTCTTGCTAGCCCCTTCAAGTATGATGAAAAAGGTGATCGTTTCTGAATGTAAACATGGTATCAAAACATTCTTATCATCACTTAGTGTCCAACCTTATGACAATAATTATATTTGACCAGATTTCAGTAGTCTCACATTTTCCCCTTATTTCATTATTTTAACATATTTGGGATTTTAGTTCAAGTGAATAGTCAATGAAACAACAATTGTTATAACTGGAGTGGCTGATACATCAAATTTATCAAAATATTCCAAAAGCACCAAAACTCCAAAAACTCATACAAATACAAATATAGAGATTGCTTGATAAAATTCTTTGTGTGTATATATAACCGAGACTCACCATGTTGCTTGTTCAGGAGCCGCCTGTACACTGAGATGTGGATTCCTGTCTTCTTGGGTTGTGGATATGTTACTCCACCAGTAAACTCTCACTGTACATTGGTCTGATCCTATCTATCAGTGGATGTTCAGGAGCCGGCTGTACGCTTGAGATGTAGATTCCCGTCTTCTTGGGTTGTGGATATGTTACTCTACCAGTCAACTCTCACTGTACATTGGTCTGATCCTATCTATCAGTGAATGTCCACCGCCCAGCCTATCACACTCAACAGCTTGGTGCTTACATCCGACCATGGTGTCTTTTTCATCACTGCATCCGCCTCTGTAAGATGTGATGCGCCTTATGGCAGGTTTGTTGACAGACAATATGTGATATATCTGAGTGACATTTCCCAGACCACACACGATTTAATTCAATGATAAGATATCTATTATCACCAAACTGTATATGTAAGGAAATTTATTCTTCCAAATCAGGGGTACATTTACAGAGACATCCTGTTTTCTGTTGAAACGGGAAGTTGTTTGCAGATATCTGTCCTGAAATCGTTCCTGAAGTAGTTATACATGTCGAGACGCAGTTAATTACTTTCCCTGCCTCGCATGGCCATCTCCTAATCTGTTGCACTCTCTTACTTTCCTCTCAAGGTTTAAATTTTCTTTCACTTTCGTGCTAAAATGTAGACAACACGTAGATGTCATCTTCGTGAAAATCGGTTTTGAAAAGTATCAATTGTGACCTTATTATTTTGACAAAAGTAAATTTGAAACCTTATAAAAAGCTGACAGGAAGATATTTTCGATTCGATAGTGATAATTAGGTATTGTTACTATTGGGTAGGTTAATTGGATACATAATTTCGACTTTTACACATACTTTAAATGTTAGTCTTTCGATAAAATCAAGGAATTTAGAAAATTAATATAAAGCATTAATGGGTAGATTTGCAAGTGCAGTGATCAGATATGTTAAGAAAGATAACCAGTGTCTCTTTAAGGTCGGATTTCGGATGATAATAGATAAATATGATATATGTTTTCAGTTGAACCATAACATTTCCGATATAAGATTAATTAAAAATCACTTAAGTTGGTCAGTGTGGACATTGTGTAAAACTTTGCCCATTAATGATGTATAGATGTATAGGTTTACACATTGCCCCAAGGGCGCGCATAGCCTTGGTCTCCCCTGTTGATTTGAGCCTTACTTTCACATTGATGATTTTCTGAAAGTGCTTCAAACATTACAACGAAGAAACGTGGTACGATAACAGCAGCAAT
This sequence comes from Steromphala cineraria, assembly GCA_916613615.1. Taxonomy (NCBI): domain Eukaryota; kingdom Metazoa; phylum Mollusca; class Gastropoda; order Trochida; family Trochidae; genus Steromphala; species Steromphala cineraria. The sequence goes on along the minus strand of OU744723.1, from coordinate 32,371,242 downwards.
GTACACAGCTGCTCAAAACAAATTTAAGGGGGTAGTTTGAGCTGATGTTCACTTGACAATTTGCCCGAATTTGGCAAACAAATAAGAACTCAGTCTTGCAATTCTAAATAAATCAAATAAAGGCTATCTCTACACGCTAAAAAAATTCATTTCTACATACCAACTCATAAGAACATAATATTATCAATAACTTGCAAGTTTAAAACAATAACAGCATACGGTTTTATGTACTCTTAAGACATTTTGTCTATCAGTATGAGCTGTATATGTAAAGAAATCGTCCGAAAATACCCTAAAATGTTTTGGATAACAGCCATTTTGATTTTGAACGGGACCGCTCTATATGGATATATCTAAAGACATCCTGCTTTCTGTCGAAATAGGAAGACAATTGCAGATATCAGTCCTCAGTGTCAAGACGCAGCTTATAACGTTCCCTGTCACTCATAATCAACCTTGCTTTGTTGAACATTCCTACTGTCCTCTCCCGTTGTAAACTTTGTTTCACTTCCGTGGTAAACTGTAGGCAACAAGTAGATGTCATCTACGACAACAAAATTTGTATTAAATATTTTATTCTACTATTTAACAAATCCGTTTGTCACCATTACTTGAACAATAAACAGCAGTTTTAGGTGCTTGCATGTGTAATTACATTCTCTCCTCACAGAGGCAGCGAAGTCATACCCGAGTAAGCCTCTGTTCTTATTAGCCAAACACATACGGTAGAAAGCTAGTAATCTGATTGGAGGAAATCAAAGTAAGATGTGCAATCAGCGAGGCAGTATCAAAAACTGTCATTCGCAAAGCCTCGGTCATTTCCGTTGTTTCGACATAGTTTACAATGACCTTTAACATATAGAGGAGATAACTTGGATCTTGGCAAATAAGAACAGAGGTTTGCTCGCATTTAAATGCCTTTGTGGGGAGAGAACGGTGGGTTGCATGTATGTTATACATTGTGGTGCAATTGACTTACATATACAAACTGTTCGAGTGAAAGGTTGAATTATCTAAAGAAAGCTGGACCTATTGAGTAAAACTTTTATTTTGAGTAAACTATTACCGATATCATTGTATCTACATGCCCTTACATAAATAGTCAAATAGACACTCATAGAAATTGTTTTTCTCCCCGAAAATATCAAATCCAGTGATGTTATTCTGGCATTTTGTACTCACTCTGTGATGATATCATGTCCTCAAGGAATCAACTGTGACGTTTGAGACGCGTAAATAAAATATCCTGATCTTGTTGAATTGTACTATGTTTTTATCACACTTATGACAGAGCCATTACATAACATTTGTAATCAAACTGTAACCATATAATTTATGTGTTCACGTTAAAACTTGAAAAAATAAGTTATAAGATATTTCACACTTCTGCATTATTGTATTCTTGTACGTGTGCCGTGAGCCGATATATGAATTAAATATGTAGAAAGATAAAGTATATTATAAGTAGTGATACACTTACTATTACATATGCGTGTCCCAGGAGTAAGACTCTAGAAATAGTTATCTTGTATCATCTACTTTCGTTACAAAGGGATCAACGTCCGATTTAACATGGATAAAGTTAGGTGAGGGTAGTTTACGGTGACATTCTATTACATATTTAGATATCCTAAAAGTGCACAAATTATTCTTTAATTTAGGTTAGATCCTTCGTGGCTTATGATATATAACCATTATAATGCAAGATAATTTTTTGGGAAATATGAGAAGAAGACTTTGAACAGAAATGAAAATATGATTACGATGCACCAATATAGAATAGATATTAGTACACATTTAATTTCATAACAGACCCCGGGGTGTTGTTCTAGCAAGAAAGGTGATGTCCAGAATACTTTGTGGCTGAAGATCCAGTTATCTGTACCGAGGGTTTGCACTGTAACTTATTGTGTCTTTGGACATACATTCAAGTAACAGACGTCGCCGCTGTGACCATGTCCGGGGGAATATAAATAGTTGGAGGTTAACATCGTCAATATCAGACAGATGCGAAATTCCAAAAATTTGTTTTTTTTAGGAAACATATTAACTTGTATGAAAATATGAACTGTCCATAGGGAATTCATTAACATAATCATCCCACATCAATTTTGGGTCTCAATAGAATTCTGTCTATTCTGTCATTAACAATTAAAGGGGCATTCTACCATGAATGTGATGAATACTAGATTCTGATTGGTTCTCCTGGAAAATCAAGCGTGATCAATTTTGGATTGAACGTCCTCTGATTTTGAGGCCGCTTCACTGCGCATTGATACAACCGACTGGCAATTTCAAAACTGGTATTCTGCTGTTTACTGAGATTAAAACTTTTAAAAAGTTATTTAACATGTTTTATTTACGTGTGTTTACGATGACCTAATAATTTGAAGTAGATAGCGTATTTTATTCAAAAGAAAAAGTTTCAGTGGTCAATCACGCCACACGCAGCGGGCTTCCTACGATTACAGCAACAATACAGTGACGTCATTTACGTCACAGTGGTTTTCTGTTAGAATCATCTATTTGATTGATAGAGATATATCAGTCTATTCTGGCATCAAGTAATGGAAGCACATGTTTGAAACGGTACGATATTAATAGCTGCGTTGAACAAAGTCAGAAATCTATTTGATGGACACCCAATGATAGATTTACCTTTGCATTCGGCTTAATTTTATTTTAAATACCAGAAAGCAAAACCCCCGGCACAGACGAGTTTATTTTTGTTGCCGGAAGTGAGGACATTTTACAAAGTGCAATTCGCTTATACAAAGAGTTCACGATTAAAATCGTCATGGTAGAATGGAGATAAACCTAGTGTGTTTTAAAATCAGAGACATGTTATACTGGATTGATAGCGAGTAAATTTTAAATTGAAACCTCACGCTGCACGTTCGGTTTCAATTTAAAATTTACTCGCTATCAATCCAGTATAACATGTCTCTGATTTTAAAACACACTAGGTTTATCTCCTAAATAACGTTAAGTGTAGCCATGCGATTCTATTTTCATACACAAAATGAATTAAAGGTGTTCACACAAACTGGCCGTCAATGGATTTTATGTGAATCTTCATACTTTGTCCTCTGACTGTGGATAATTGGTTTGTGTTATGAGAATTTTTGACACTGTCAAAATAATACATTAAGCATTAACTTACAATTATCAGTGAAAATTTTAAATTATAAAATTATCAAAAAACGTGCTACTGCCTCTTTAAAGATACAAGAATTATAAATCTTTGTGAACATTTTGTACATATCTATTTAAAAACCTCAACGTTATTGTATCAACAAATAATTTTTGCATAAGGATATAACATTCATATAATATTACGTTGAAGTTGACTGCATGTTCCAAAATCATGACGTCATATGGAGGAAACCTCGCATCTTTTATTTTGTAATGAAATGACACTACAAGTTGACATCAAGCGATCAGTACTTCAAAGTCCTCCACAAGACAATCAGCTAGTCAGTCTCATTACTCATTGATTTAAACCTTTCTGCTGATCACCAAACATCAGAACAGCATACAACATAGGCACAACTACTTTGCTAAAGGCACAATATATGACGATTACATTTTTGAAGGAATTACTATCACAATAAAGCAAAACAGATATTTTTAAAAAGTCATGCAGTAGTTTTGGAATAGCTACTCAGTATTATATCCAATTGTGAAGGGTGATTTTTCATTTCAGTTCATTCATTGAAGTTTCATTTACAGTTAAAACAGAATGAAAGTGATATTGTATATGTGAGCCGAATAAACAAATGAATCATTAGCGAACTGAAAAATAATAATTTCTCAATAACTCTTGACAACGTTTCGGACCCTATGTTTAGACATTAAAAAGTAAGCATATAGTTCCAACTGTTAATATTATCAGAATAAAGTTATCCAGAAAATATTTCTGTTTTCATCATATACCACTTCCGACTTTCCTGGGAGGAGCATTAGATATACTTGTAATTTCATTTTCATTACATCAGCTTATATGCCCCCTAAAACTTCCCCTTTCACAAGTTGATGTAATGAAATCGAAATAATACGTTACCATTTGCTAGACATAGAAACAAACCCTTTAACAATGCATGTATATAACGAACGCAATATATCGAGCTCAATTATGCAAAATCTATATCCCTACCTAAAATGGGTTAAAGGTGTTCACACAAAAATAGCCACCAGTGATTATTGCTTGACGCATTTTTATCTTTATAACTATGCATACTCAATAGGTGGCCTGATGAAGAAAATACACATGGCTAACCTCAATGGAGAGAATGTGGGAGAACGTTGCCAGCAGACCTGTGATTGAATTGATACAAGGTTTAAATAAGTTGGGCGCTCTAGCCATGGTTGTGTGCAGGCTTTAGTATTCAGGTATTAGTATTGACATCAAATGTGCTTTGTGAAATACACATGTTGTCAAAAGGAGCATATAACCATCCTATGTATTCGTCATTGTCATTCTTTGTGTTTTATCGATAAACTGTTTGTTTTCAAATCATTCAGTCCTGTATCAATCAGCTAAATTTGGTTTGATAAGAACCGCCGTTTCCCTGTAAAGACGACGACTTCTGAACGTTGCTAGGGCATAGGGACGAGTGGAGAATGATTTGCACGTGCAGTTGTCTAGTTCAGATCTCTCACTGTCACGTGTCAGCTTTGGAAAGACGAGACAGACTTGAAGAAACTGACCACTTAGCTTGATATTATGGTGATTGATTATGGGTTTATAAATACTTTGTAACTCTTTAATTTGCCTTTGTCCCTATGGCTTCTGTCGTTTTTATATTCCGTCAAACGCAACCCCGATACATTTTCACCTTTACTCTTCTGTTTCAGGAGCCTTGTCGAAAAGCAATGAGTCGCTGCCTGCATCAAATTAGGGTTCAGCCTTTGTTTCCCATGCATTTGGCTAACTGGAACAGAAGCTAGATCAAAGTTACTGAGCTGCCTCTGTGAGTAGAGAATGTATATTTATAGTAAAAGTCGGACAGATGAATCAACACAATTGTACCGATTCACCCGCCCGACTGCTACGGTGATGCACGACTTTGCACGTGTTGCACGCTTTTTGGATTCCACTTGGTAGGCTCTGCTCCTGTCACTGGTAAAGTATCCCACCATTCGAATATAATTTTTTTCTTGACCAACCAATGAAATTAGTTTTAGGATTTTAAATAATTTGAATAATGATATTTATTAATCCTTTGTAATGATGTAGTGATATTTCCAAATACTATTCCACCTAAAGAATCTTATTAAAATCTAAATATTTTAGATATTTGTAAATACTTACCTTGCTCTACATATGCATCTTCAATTACCTTAACGAGAAGTTGAAAGCGCTAGTCTTCTGAAATGAGAGTTCGACTCACAGTCTGTAGTAACCCCAGTACTACCGGTATGCATGTGCATCCGGTCCGTGACGTCAGCATACCAATCCCTCACTTTCAATTCTCAGAGAGAGACAGCAGGAGCTGGCGCCCGGAGCCCAGGGGAAGGCAGGGCGGGATAAAGACTTGTAGAGCAAGGTAAGTATTTACAAATATCTAAAATATTTAGATTTTAATAAATTCTTTAATACTTACCTTGCTCTACATATGCATCCTTATCGGACAGTCTCGGGTCGGAGGGAGTGACGGGCGCCCCATCATCCTGCAATCAACCCAAAGAGACAAAATTAGGACCAGAGGTTAACCTACCGTTTAAGGTAACATAGTCACATAAGACGTATTAAGGCAATCGGCGTGACAGCGCGACCAAAACTTAAAGTCTTAAACAGAAAACCACCAGGTGAGGAATGAATGAGAACATGCCAGAACTCACCTAAAACCGAGGTTTGGTTAACCGTTGTGCCACCACTAGGGGACCAAAGGACTGCAAGCCCTCCACGTCCTCCACGGACAAGTCCCTGAGGTAATGGGAGGCGAACACAGACGTCGACCTCCAAAAACAGCCCTCCATGATGGCATTCACCGAACAGTTCCGGTGAAGAGCCAACGCAGAGGCTAGAGCTCTAATCTCGTGTGGATTATGAGCTGCCGGAGGGTCCAATCCTTTGGCTTTGTAAGCCTCTAGGATAACGGTTCTCAGCCAAAGAGTCAGAGCATTTTTGTTGACCTCCTTGTCTGAGATCGTCGAGAGCGGTATAAACAAACGCTTCCTTGTACGTCGCTTGAGTTTGGACCTGGCGATGTAAACCTTCAAGGCTCTGACAGGACACAATAACAACTCCTCCTCATCCTCCGACCCCACAATCGAGGATAAGGGGGAGATGGTGAACTCCCTGTCAGGCTGGCCTGGAAGCTGATTCTTGGCAATAAAGTCCCAGGCCAATCCAAGGTGGACTGCAGCATGCTTCCCCTTCTCAAAACGGATTCTAGTAACGTCCAAAGCATGCATCTCGCTAACCCTAGCTGCCATAGCTAAAGAAAGCAAAAACGCAGTCTTCCGAGTCAACACCTCAAAAGGGGCGTTTTGAAGCAGTTCATACGGTGCCCCCCTGAGGTGGTCAAGGACAACATTCAGATCCCAAGCCGGAGGTCTAAACTTCATCTTCTGGTCCTCTAGCTTAAAGGCTTTAAGCATAGAAACCAACTCCGGTGTCTTAGATATCTTCTTGCTACACTTAACAGCCAGGACCGAGTTAATGGCTGCCAAGTAAGTAGCTATTGTGCCACCCTTAAGGTGACGCACCTCTCTCAAGTAAATAAAGAATTCCGTCACGAACTGAGGGGAGACCTCCAATGGGTCCCTCTTTCTCCAGACAAAAAGATTGAAAAGATGACCACTTGTCATCGTAAAGCCCCCTAGTAGAAGGTCTATGTGCGTTAGCAATGACCCGTGCCGCCTGCAAAGAATAACCCTTAGCTTTTAGGGCTCCCTGCATATGAGCCATGCGTGCAGACGAAACCTGAGCGGGTCCGGATGAGGAAATCTTGTGCATGGATGGAGAAGTAAGTCGGTTCTTTCTGGCAGAGGCCAAGGATTTCCGCTTACCAACTCTCTGAGCTCCGGAAACCACAGACGCACCGGCCACCAAGGCGCGACCAAAATCAGTTTGAGGACCCTCGTTGCCCTGATCTTGGCTATGACCCTCGATAGCAGGACCGTTGGAGGAAAAGCGTAAGCCTCAAAACCCTCCCACGACAGCGACAGGGCGTCGACTGCCCACGCTGCTGGGTCGGGGACTGGAGACACAAAGATTGGAAGTCGAAGAGGACGAAACATTCTGTTTACCAGAACTTCGAAGACGCCTCGGTGAAGCATCCACTGGGTCGAGTCTGGCCTGCTTGGTCTGGACAGAGCGTCCGCGAGGACGTTTGTACAGCCTGGAATGTGACAACCCGACACTTCCAACTGAAGGTTGTCTAGTAGATCTAAGAACTCGAAGGTCTGATCGAGGAGGCACTGTGACCAGGTCGACCCCTGATTCTTGATGTACCAGACGACAGTCGAGTTGTCCGTTGTCACCAACATGTGCTTCTGATGAAGATCTGCTGCCCAGTGACGGACTGCTAAGATCAGAGCCTGAAACTCCAAACTGTTGATGTGCCATTGTTTCTGCGTCGGAGACCAGACTCCTGAGACCGTCCTGCCGCTCATGTACGCTCCCCTGCCCTCCTGAGAGGCATCTACGAACAACTCCAGTTGGTGCGTTAGAACACCGAGAGGGACGCCCACGCAAACGTTCTCTCTCACCAACCACCAACTGAGATACTGGTGAAGCGACACTTGAAGAGGCCAACGTGAAACCAGATCGTCTGACCTGATTAGAGGATTGACAAACCACTGAAGAGGTCTCAACATCAACCTCCCTCGACGCATAAGATCCTGAGCCGATGTCAACAACCCCAGGAGGGTCTGCTACTCCCGAAGCGAAAAGGGCTTGCTTAGACCGAGAGAGCTGTTTGAGAATCTTCAACCATCTCTCCTCCGGGACCGCTAGTTTGCCGATCGAGGTCAGAAACCGGCCCCCAATGAACTGCAAATCCTGAGAAGGGGACAGGTGAGATTTGTCGAGGTTGATCAACCAACCGAGCTGCTGCAAAAACTTGATCGTAAACTGCAGCTGAGTCTCCAGCAATGTCCTGTCTCTGTTCGGGAGTAGACAATCGTCTATGTACGGGAAGAACCGTATTCCTCGAAGATGGAGGAACCTCACAATTGGTGCCGTAATTCTGGTGAATAACCACGGGGCCCAGGAAATTCCAAATGGGAGAACCGCCCACTTGTAGTGGACCCCATTGAAAACGAAACGGAGGAACTTCCTGTGCTCCGGGGCAATCGGGACGTGCAGGTAGGCATCCTGGATGTCCAGGGAAACAAGCCAGTCGTTCCTGGCCACCTCCAAACGTAGTTGTGGGAGCGTAACCATGCGGAAATGAGGTGGCTTCTCGAGGAACTGCTGATTGAAGGCTGCCAAATTGTGGATCATCCTCAATTTGTCTGTCCCCTTCTTTTTGACCAGAAAAATGGTTGAATAGAAGCCTGGAGAACCGACCGGTGCCCTCTCCACAGCTCTCTTTTGAATGAGGATGTTAATATTCTCCTGTAGAGGGGCCTGCTGTTCTGCAGGATAAGCCTGCTCCAGGGGTGACATTGTCAAAGGGGTGAGCCTGTTATCGGTAGGGAGTATCCGTTCCTCAGAATGCCTGTAATATAGGGATCGTCTAAACAGGCCCAATTTTCCCAAAATACCCCCAGTCTCCGCCTACTGGGCTGTCCATAACCGTCACGACTGAAGGCAGGAGGTCCCAGTCGGACGTCAGGGGCGCCTCATTGGCGCTTGCCCCCCTCTTGAACCGGGCGGGGACGTCCTTCTTAAACTTGAAGGACCCCTTTCCAAAAGACCTGGTATCCTTGGACCCGGCCTGCCCAAAGTGCTTCGAGGTGTAAGTATTCGGCCTCTTCCTGGGGGACATCCTGGCTGAAAGGCTCTTCAGGAGACGCAAGGTGACCTCTGACTGGGCTGAATCGGCAACTTGTTTGTGGAACTCCGGAATCCTATCTGCGAATAGGAAAGGCTGGTCCACAGGGAGACACAACAGCTTTTTCTTGTAGGCTTCATCCCACGAAGACAACAACAGGAAGACGGACCTCCTCAAGGCTAGAAGGCCTGCCCACGCACCCCTCAAGTGGGAAAACAGATCCGAGAGAGACCTTGCCTGCCAAGCCAAGAGCGTATGAAGCTGCTGAATCCTTTCCAAGTTCTCAACGTCCAAACTCTGATCCATGGCATCCGTAGCAGAGAACAAAACCGATAAGATCTTGAGGGACCTCTTGACCTCAGTCTCTACTTGAGCGACCTTGCTGTCTGTCTTGTACGCAAAGGAGGAAGAGGAACCGGTCAGTGATTTAATGTCTTCATCCACCCTGGCAGCTGAATCCAAAAAATCCAGACTATGGACCATAACGGCCCTTCTTGAGCGGTGTAGCCTTAAAGGATGGACTAAGGGACAACTTCGCAAAATCCTCCCACAGAGTGTCCACGACATCTAAGGCAGAAGCATGCGGCGGTAGCAGGAAAGGGTCTAGGTGCACTGTCTTGAGAGGTGGGACGTCTGGCCCCGGTGAAAGGCACAAGTCCCCCAAGTTGTCTGCAATCCAAGGAATGATGCCGGCAAAACCAAGTACATCGTCCTGGTCAACATCTCCCTCGTAAACGGGAACAAACTCCGACTCAGAGACAGGGGAACGCAAGGGGGATCTGCTCCTATTCCTACTGCCAGTGCCCCTAGAGGTTGAAGGCTGCCCCCCAGACTGGATGGACGAAGAACGAGACGTCCCAGGTGTAGGTGCGTCAGGGACAGGCGCCGTAACACGAGGCACAGGAGACACAGGAGGCGCAGGAGGCACAGGAGGCGCCTGAGGAGTAGGTTGAGTCCAAGCAGACATCTGAGGAGACATCATTGCCATCATCTGGAACGGGTTCATGAAGGGTTGCCACCCCTGCTGGAGAAAGGGCGCCTGCTGAGGAGGAGGAGGCGCCTGCTGAAAAGCAGCACCCACCCCAGGCGCTAGAGGAAACGCCCCTGACGTCTGCTGAAACGCTCCTGGCGTTGGAGGGAACGCCCCCTGCGTCGGAAACGGTGACGAAATTGACCCAAGAGAGACCTGAGTCGTACCCAGACCAGTTGTCACCGACGTCTGGGACGGCAGTGGCGGCCTCAGACTACCCATAGAAGGTGTCGAGGACCCCACCGACGCCACAGTAAGCGTAACTGACCCACCAGCCGAAGACACAACAGAGGCCGCCTGAGACGACAACGTCACCGCCGCCGAAACGGAAGTAACAGGCGCGGTAGGAGACTGGGGGGGCAAATCCGCAACAGATACCTGAGGGTCCGCCATCTTCCTAGCCCTCTGAACAACACTCTTGTGCAGAACCCTGAGGTAAGTTTTAAAGTCTGCAGACGATAAAAAGTCACACGAAACTCACTTAGAGTCCACTGAACACGAAGGAACACAGTCAGGGCACAAAAGGTGGGGATCCTTAGCTGATTTACGTCCCTTGCAACTAGCACACAGCTTAGTGTACATGCACCAAGGGAAGACCAATCTGTAACGATACAGAAAAAAGCCTGATAAAGATATCCGCGAAAAAACGGGCAGCAAATGCGAAGAATGAGCAATAAATGCGAAAGGAAAACGCAACGGGGCTCGCCGGTCACACGAGGTCGCGTAAGCCATATTTAACAATCAAGATGGCGAAGGCCGGGTAAACCAAAAACAAAATGGCGAGAAGGAAAACACTCACACGAAACCGTGCGAGAGAGATACAAAGCCAAAATAGCTAAATATAACGCAAAATGCGAGCGAAAACGAAGACACGACAGGTGAAGCAAACCTGCCGAGCCCACAGACCGTGAGAAATGAGAGAATAATACCGAAACACGAGGGAAGAACGAAAACCCACGTGGGATACAAAAAGCGAGGTAAGAGTATAAAATACGCACCTCACAAGTAAATGCACAAATACAAAACATATATCAAAGATAGAAACAATCTAAGAAGGATATAACTCTCAAAAGACACGTCTTTCCACTTCGAACGAGAAATTGAAAATGAGGGATTGGTATGCTGACGTCACGGACCGGATGCACATGCATACCGGTAGTACTGGGGTTACTACAGACTGTGAGTCGAACTCTCATTTCAGAAGACTAGCGCTTTCAACTTCTCGTTAAGGTATTTGAAGATGCATATGTAGAGCAAGGTAAGTATTAAAGAATAATGTATTTGCCTTTGTAAACGACATTTAACCAAATATTTAGTTTTTTCTTAAATCTCATATAAAACATTGAAACATATCTTACATGATTATAACCAAATACAAAGTTCTGTCTTCTGACATATCAACAACATTAAAAGCAAAGGATGGCAAACTTGCACATCTAAACATTTTGTTATATTGAAAACCTTAACAAGGTTAAGTGTTTATATAAAGGCAGAAATACAGCAGACAAACCGCGCCCTAAAAATTCTTATCAGTAATGGGAATGATTGACACTGTGCTTGTGTTTTATAGATAACGTGTCTATTTCCTCATTTAGCAGTGCGATTCGACTAGCATGTTTATAAACCAAATAATTCCTCGATGTCTGAGAGATAGATACTGTGTTTTGAAATCAGTGGCAAAAAAAAGAAATATTTTGAATTTGAATAAAAGTTAGTGAGTTTTCCATATAAATGTAATATTTCGGTTTCAACATTTTATTGGAAAATCATTATCTTTAGATTATCATAAATCATAAAAATCCGAATGCAGTTATCAAAAGAAGGATTTTCTGTTGATTTTTATTTTGGAAAAAACTAACACTCACATTATGACAATGATAAGCAAATTTAGTACAAACATACATGTAATCATTTTAGATACACTGTCTGTTTCCGATACAAACATTGCAGATTTACAATAGTTAAACAAGCACAATTGATATTTGGTCACGTGATCTATGGTTAAACTAATCTCTACTTAATCTTGTTTTGTATAAATAAATGGTATCAAAACTGTTGTATGGTATCCGGTCATGTTGCTATCATACCATCCATGAAAGAATTAATAATGCTTTTGACAACAAAGTAGACTTCACAGATATACTACTTCAAGAACTTTTAATGATTTATTCAACTGTCAAATCAGCCTTGACATGTACATTTTAACTGCAACTGAAAACTATATATAGTGTCTATTACAAATGTTATAGTAAAATGTAATAGTTAAATGTCACTTTTGAAATTGATCTTTGATTAGCAGTATCAAATCACCATCTAGGTTCCTGCAAACAGATCAAATCTGTATTTGTGTATTCTCTTGAATAACATTGTAACACACAGTTTGTCTCCATCAACACACAGACCACTTGGATCGTGTACACCATTCTTTTCTGTAAGAATGTCTCTAATATACTCCCCTGAATTACTGAGATGTATCACTTTGTGTGTTGTATGGTCAGCTACTAGAATGTCTCCTGTACTGGTGGTTGTGATTCCCCATGGATCTCTCAGAGCTCTGTCTCCAGTAGGTGTGTATGTGAATACAATGTCTCCAGACTGTGTCAGACAGATTACAGACTTCAGACCATAATCTGACACCAGGATAGTGCCTTGTCTGGTCACATGGATGTAGCGAGGATTGATGAAGCTCTTTCCTATTGTGGGAAGTGTTGTAAAAGGTCTTCAAGATGTTTCCCTGCATATCAATCAGATCCACAGAGGATGGATTATAAGAACCAGCCACCATTGTTGATTGATCCAGAGTAGACAGACACCTGTACTTCTTACTTGTCTGTATTGTAGATAGAAGTGCCAGGTCAGGAGTCACAGCAACTGTGATGATACACTGTGAGTTGTAGAGACACAGCTACCTTACCTTCACTGATAACTGTCATACAGGGCTTACCAGACACCTTGAGTACACTTGAACATTGCTGTCCTGCTTTAGTGTAACATGATTTCAAAAGGCATCTATTACAATCAGCAAAAAGAGTGACCTTAGTATCATCAGTGATCATAACCAAACTATCTGTTACACTGCAACTGTCTCCCACATTGTTTGTTGCTTCAATAACTTCATCCAGTAAAGGTGTAGCAGTCAAGTCTATTCTGTCAGTATGTTGAATCTTCACATCAATCTTTCCAATTTCTTTCTTAAGATTTTCAAAATTATGTACAAGGTTCAGGTTACCTACATCTGCTTCATCCTTCCTCTGTGTCCCTGTGACGTCAGCTCCAGCCCCTGATCCAGACGACTGATACATCTCAAACAGCTGCGCCTCATCCTCCAACTCCAGGGCCTGCTGGATGGACTGAGACTGCTGCTGGTACAGCTGTAGATCAAATTGTTTCGTCTTCATCATCGACCTCAACATCTGTTTGTCTTGTTCTGTTTGATCCTTTACCTGTCTAATCAATTGTTTTTCCTTCTGTTTCAGTGCATCGATAGCTTCTTGTATGGTTTTCCTTATTTCTGATTCCAGCATGGACCTATCAGCCACAAGATTTTTCTCTTCCAAATCAAGGTTTTGAACCTCGCCCTCTGTTAAATGAATGTTTTCTGCCAAATTCTGCTGATGACGATGAAGTTTTGATTTGACCTCTGGGAGCTGTTTCTTGATTGTGACAACCTCTTTACATGTTCTATGGTCAATACTACAACAGACGGTACACAAGGGTTTGTCATGGTCTGTGCAGTAGAGTTTCATCTTCTCGTCATGTTCCTTGCAGATGAATTTCTTTCTTCGAGGATAATTGTCTGAGACTGGTACAGCTTGGTGTTTCCATGAGTTTGGCATTCTGCCATGCAGTTGCAGACACCCATCACAAAATAGAGCTTCACATTCTGAACACCAGTGTGTGGCTGGAGTTGTCAAGTCAAGTCAAGTCAAGTTTATTGTATTCGAGGCCTCCGGCCCATATACAGTTTACAGAGTGGGGTGTCTACCACATTCTCCATACACCATAACATTCGGTGGAGTTGTCTTCCCTTCTACCCTGCACACTGAGCAAAGATCAGCTCCTGAAAAGGAAAATTCAAATGCATGCGTAACCAATGAAATTACAATACTTTCCATTAACAGCTCTATTCTTCAGAAAATGGTAAACTTAATCATCAGTATGTCTAACAATGCAGTTTCAAATAGGAATTTCATCTGTGACTGCAGACAATTTCTATTATAATTGCCTTTATTAGATGTGTAAGATTGACATTGACCATTTCAAATAGTTTCGGTATAATAAAACACTAAATTTCTAATTGTGAGGTTACTACATGTAAAGCATAGACCCTTGAATTGGACTACCTCGTGAGTCTACCTCCCTAAGGGGGTAGGTTATATATAATATATATTGCAATCTAACATATGAGGCAGTAGTTTTTGTTCAAGAATAATCTCTATTTGTTTGAAAGTTACCTTGTACAACCGAGTCCATGAGTCCAGTGAGAAGCAGTCCTGGTTTTAGCTGCCCCGCCCAATCTTCCACAGGTCTGTCAGGGTGAGGCACTGGGGTCTCTTGTCTACATGTGGGACAGGGGATGGTCTTGTTTCTCACTGCTTCTTCCTTTGTCTGGATATATTTGGCCAGGCAGTTCTTGCAGAATGTATGCTGACAGGCTAGTGTTACAGGCTGCACATACACCTCCATACACACACTGCAAGTCAGGAAGTCGTCCTGTAGCTTGCCTGCTGTCGCCATCTTGGACCTGTATACATAGAATTGTTAACTGTCTGAATACCGGCGATATAAATACACTTTTGAGTTCATAAAGAGTGAGATATTCTGTAAAATAACCTTCTATCTGTCAATAAATGCAAAAACCTTTAACATTATGTGGGCGTAGTTCTCTGGTAATTTGATTGGTCTAGAACTTGTCACGTGACAGTCGTCAGAAAATAAAATTGACTGACCCCGAGTCCATCAAATAAGTGATTTTGACTTAAGTTACTAAAAATAGAGCCGATGACCCAAACAGTTACAGTTGTTTCATGACGTCATTACATTGATATCATGACGTCATTGACCCATCCTTGCCAACAATCCAGCCAAAATCCCGACAAAGCTGAAGTTTTCTATTCCTTTTTCGTATTTTAACTGAAACATAATAAATCAATTATGGACTGGTGAATTCGGTCAATACATGTACCTGTTTTTGTAGACCCGAAGAAAACAGTATCGAGCTCAGACTTTGTCCTCGGTCAATATTGTTTCTTCGGGTCTATTTAAACCTCATTATCAGTCTATAATTGTATAATATTCTACCAGTTGGCTATACTGTTGATAACCACTCGAGTGAAATCATGAAACAGTTGCCTGATGTAACGAATGGTGTTCGTCCAGCGATTGAATCTTTGTGCAAAAATTACCCTTTATAAGGACGACATACTATGAGAAATTTGTCTTAATATAAATACTGATTATCTCCTTTCATTTCGTGGAAAAGATTAATACTTTCACTTGGTTCTGTTCCACTCATTACAATATAA
Source organism: Steromphala cineraria (assembly GCA_916613615.1). Taxonomy (NCBI): domain Eukaryota; kingdom Metazoa; phylum Mollusca; class Gastropoda; order Trochida; family Trochidae; genus Steromphala; species Steromphala cineraria. The sequence goes on along the minus strand of OU744723.1, from coordinate 32,355,739 downwards.
TTTTCTACCTCATTTAAAGAGATAAACAAGATATTAGTCAATAAACGACAGGCTTATATTTTTATTCTTTAATTTTTTTAATTATTTAGTTAGACTTTCACAATTGTATTGTCCACTCAGTGGGTCAATTTACATGCATGTAAATCATTAATTATATTCTAAAGTAACGTTCTGTAAAGTTAAGTTTAAGAAAATATGTTTTGAACACACACAAAATCAAATGATGATAAATAAGAGGGGAGAGCAAGGCAAAGCGCGGTGTCGGGGCAAAGTGACCAAGGTTTATTGATCCTTAACGATGGACAGATGGTGTGGTTTGTCTTTATCAACCAATGAAAGCAAACGTTAAGAAGCGTTGTGATCCACATTTGCGTCGTTAGTGTGCTTTGGAGACTTACAATTGCAAAAAGTTGAGAAGAAAGCATTTTTCTTTAAGGAGAGAATTCCAATAGTTCATATAATCACAAAAACCAAACGTTAAACTCTAGGGCACCTATTACACAAAAATATATCCCCTATTCATTAAAAGGAAATGAGTAATTCATTGCTGCAATTTTTTTCTATGATGCACAAATCGAATGTTACCCTCAAAGGAGCAAAGTGAGCCAGGGGGAGCGTTAGAATATTTCCTCATGGTCAACACATTAAAATTTCAGAGTTATCAACTAATTATATAAGAAAATTTAGTCAAATAGAATTGTAATTTTCATTCTATTAGTTTCCTGCATTTCTAAAAACTGATATAAAAAAAAAAAGAAGTAAACAACTATATTATAGGGGTTTTGTTTCATTTAGAAACACATATATTTTCTTTGATTGTTTAATATAGTTTAATATTCATCATATGTATTGTTTTATCTCTAAACAATTAAAAAGAGAGGCTGAATGGGCAAGTCCGACAGAGATTAGGGTTTGTAAAAAGTTAAATTTGTCTTTAAAACCAATAAATTTATTAAAATTTTGTTTCTTTCATATATGTATTGGTTTCTGATAATAAATGAGTTGAATTGTCAAGACTCCCATAGTTCTTAGAAATTCGTATATAGTGATCATTTAAGGTTTTGGATAAGAACTTCAAAAATATAGGTCCATGACATATAAAACATGTTTTGTTCTTCTTTGCATACTGAGCCAAGTTTTTTTTATATATTTTTCATAAGTTTGTCTATGAGCTGCATGGCACTTTAAAAAAACATTTTGACTTATTATCGGCGTTTGACATAGCATATATGTGTGTCTATTCGAATGGGGCATGGTAGGTTAAAAAGCATTTGTCATGCAATACTCTATCTTATGAGAATTAGAGACATACTGCAAATTGCATTCTAACCATGTTTATGTTTTATGTTAGGGGGGCGCGCTTTGCCCTTTTCTCCCCTATTAAACAAACATATTTGCTGTAAACAGGGAAGCAGTTAATGGCTGCTATTCACATGGTCCCATAAGCAGTATCTTAAACATGCTCCACTTTATAAATGATTCTCTCCTATATTATTAAACCTTCGTGTATATATTTCATAATTAGATATACAAATTTCAAATTACAGAAAACAAACGCTTATCAACCCTTTTGAAGAAATCCAACTGTGCTCTACTGTGCATGTATTATTAAAATTACTTATTTTTCATTTTATTTAATGCCAATGTTAGAAATGCAAAATTTTACATTTACAATATCATGGACAATAATCATTTTGTGATAAACACTCAGCTTAAGTCTATGTGGCATTATGTCGGTAAACTAAATTTTCCCTGGTGGTAGAGATAGCGAAAGAGTGTTAGAGTAGGCAGACGTTTAGACCATCAAATACCTCCTTCACAACCTATCACTTAATGCCACACACAAGACTATCGACTTTTTTACATTGTACCCGTACAGCATATTTATATGACTGGTTAATTGATAATGAATATAAGCGCACATAGAAGACATAGGTACAGACCCTCACCTTCCTACACTGTGACCAAACAATAAATCAATGATCTTACATGAATAAACATATATCTACTGCAACCCGCCGCGTAGCTATGTGATCGTATTCAATATATATGTTTTGCTAAATAACTTGTGTCATAGTTTGAGGCTGTCTGTAAATAGAGCGTGTACAGTGGACACTCGTGTAGACCCTCAACAGATTGTAGTGTATACCCAGCCAGTTGGGTAACTCACGTTATTTTTGGAACTCGTTTTTCAGATATAAGTGACATTGCGGGTAGAGTGAGAGTCAAGATAAGTCCATATCGAAACTGTTTCATTACATACAGTTAGTGAATTATGGGGCTTTCATGACAGTTCCCAAACCGAAAGTAGAAACTGACCACTGCTACATTAGCTTATTCTGAAATAGAACCCGGTCAGTCCCTGCTATGATACGATCAGATAACTATGGAGTCTAATTTGAAACAAGTTACGAGAACAATAAGACTCAAAATAACTCACCTTCATGCAAAGGTTACGATTAGGACATGTTGACAGCAAAACCTGATCCTCCCACTGTATGGACGACTTGCCTTGCCGTCTGCAGGGCTGGTGACCGGTCACGTGACTGAAAATATGAGGTGTGCTATGTTTTAAAGGACAACCTATTTTACGTATTGTATTGTTTTTTTAATTATTATTAGCTTCTTTGGTTTTGTATTTCAGAATATCAGTATGTTTGTTTGTGCTTGTGTGTGCTTTTTCAAAATTCAAACATTCAAAATTAATCTTCTATAATCTTTAATCTTTAATCATCGACAAACCATGAAAGCCAGGCAGGTTTATACCTTAGATATCATCTTTGAGGGATCGATCAACATAAATTGAAAGTAAATTAACCTAAGAAAAGATATTAAAAACTAACGTTTTTACATTATATATCGTTGATTCTATTTTCACCTAAGGGTATTAAAGATATATAGAAAATAAATAGTGTACGTACGACCTATGTTTGCATAATATTGCTTGAATCAGAAACGTACATTTTGACTACTACAATGTGTAAAATAGCACGTTTTGCTCTCCTGTAAACTAATAGTTTTTTGGGGTGTTTATTTTCCATGAGTACTGCACTCACATATTGTATATGGTGTGAAGAAATATTGTTATTTTTGCATGACCTTTTAAATAATGACAAGAAACCTACCCGTCCACATGAAGTCCTTGCCTACAGTCAAGCCTCTAAATAGAGTTTTCTGTACTTTACTTTCGCCTACTTTCAAAGTTGTATTGAAATTTGATTATGTTAGAGTTGAGTGTGTTTTCTTTTTGTGTCAGTGAATTTATTTCCCAAGTTAAAACATGTTTACCCCTTCATAGAAGATGATAACATATTATTATTATGATTATGGTTAATTTAGTTAATTTGTGAGAGTCGTGGACTAGACAAGTAATATAATGGGTGTAAATTACCTATACCACGACAAATATAACGATGCATATAAACAAAACATATTTCTGAAAATATCATACTACATTGTGTCTTTACTAGACAGAGAGCGTCTTCATGCTTTCAGAAGCTACCAAATATTTTGTAAAAAATGCTAAAGAGTTATTGGGACTTATACCTTTTTAAAAATATATCGATTGAGCAGCATTTACGGAGATAACTACCTTAGGAACAAGCGGCGTGGATCATGCTGTGCACGTGCACTACATGATGAAAGAAACATCGGCTTTATTCCTAATGCAGGATATTTACGATCACAAAACACACGGGCATGATAACCTCTAGATTTTTCGATCTGTGACATCTTGCAGGTGTATTAATTTCTTTATCATCCATAGCCTTTAAAAGCAAGATATCCGTTTAGAAATTGACTTTCTTCCTTTTTTTTGAAATAAAGTTATTGAGTTAAAGTCATTCCACTGATTGACCCGATAAATGCCAGTGCCAATTAAACACGTTCTGCACGCCTTTTGCATTTTACCCGATAGCGCTGTACAACTGAGGCACACAATTCAGTAACTTGCAAAGTATTCCAACATTCCTAATTTACGCGATTTTCTTAGACAACAAATGAAATTGGCGTTAGGACATATGGAATGTATTGTAATTTAAATCATGATTTATTTCAATATACATTGATATATGATATCTATTAACCCTTTTAATAAGATTGTGATGATTCAAAAAGGTCTATTCAATACCTAAAGAACAAATTTTATGTGCTCTTTAAAACGGCATATAACCTTTTTCTTGTGTTTTTCTTATAATTTAAAAAAAACCCGAACACTTTCTAGAAATGTTTATTATTGCATAAACAAAGTTTCTGTGTTTGACACGGTATTTTCTCGTTTTCCGCATGCGGTACGTCTCGCATCTTTCTAAACTAAATCATTCTCTGACATAATGACATAAATATGCCGCATTTAGAAATCTATGGCATTTTACAGAATAATATAAGTTTTAAATTCAAGGCAAAATATGTTTGATTTTCCAACATATAGTTTTTCGGTTTCAGCATTAAATTAAAAAAAATAATCTGTTTCATATGAAATGTATTCATATCATCAAAATTCATAGGAGATAATATAATAATAATGTTCTTCTGCCAGTTCAAATCATAGAATTTGGGAAATTTGTTAACGCATTAAGTACATTATTTCATATAATCCTTAGAGATTTACTGACTGTTGGACAAGCATAGCAATATACATGTTTACTGCAGTTGGATATGCGCAAGGGATATGTGGTCACGTGAGACCTGTTTGTTTACTACTTCCAACCTAATCTTGTTTTAATCAAATGAATAAACCACATTTTGCAAGGATATAACAACAATTACATTGTTCTTTTATATTATATCATCAATTAAAGACTCCACAATACTTTCATGATCCATGAGAAATTCTTCCACAGAAAAATGACGTCTACATACACCAACGCTGGAGATTTTTGCAATATTTGAAAAAAACTCTTCTTGACACGAAGGGAGAATGAATACCTCCTCTCCTTCCGAAAACCTCAAAAGTTGAATGTCCCTAAACGTAACCTGAAAGTCTGGGACATTGTCCAATTAGAGATGAGTCTGTACCGAGAACCTACTGGTAAATGAGACGCATTGTACAAAGGGAGTCTGATCAGCATGGTTACGTCCCAACTGTGACAGAAAAGACGCAAGGGTCAATATTACTGAGACCTGTCCACAAGGCGGTACTGTTGTTAGCAAGCAATCAATAGACTTCTTATCTTTCTGTTTAAAATTCAAACGTATTGATGTTTTGTAAAAGCCTTTATTTTGTGTGTGTTAAACATGCTGCGTATGCCGAGTGTGAAAATACTAAAATCTATTATTTTAAATTCTTATACAAAACTGCATATTAAGTATATATACTGAAAGGCAAAAGAAACGTCGTAGTTTTGAAATTAGTTAACTGTTATGTAGGAAGTGTCAGTGACATATTTTTCCAAATAATACTTTAAAACAACATTAGAAGATCATGAATTGAAGACAGGAAGATTACAACATAAGTGTGCAAAATTTTGGGTGTACTGAAAAACTTTCCAGTTTCACTGAACAGGGACCACCTCGACCTAACGCAGCATTGAAAACGGAGTGCACGTGCATATTGTGGTGGTACAAATTGCTGGCTCAACTAACACTCTATCATTTATCCCCAGCGAACAGCAGTTATCCAGAGATCAACGTCTACAGGCCACTGGACGTCTGCACGCTGGTCAACGTGCTGCTGTTATCCCAAATGATTTCATTGCTCTGTTATAACGATAGAAGGTTAAGACAACGTTTCAACACTAACAACAATGAAAACCACCTTCAACATAGTGGTCGACCTAAAGTGACCACACAACGTCAGGATCGCCATATCGTTTATCAGCATCTACAGAACTGTTTCACTTGGGTGACAGACACAACACTGTGACTCGGAACACCGTTTGGACCCATCAGATCCCAATCAGGGATTGACGGCTCCAAACCAGAAACCTTCAGTTGCTGACGGGAGGACTAGGGCATAGAGACGCAATGGCAAACGGTTCAATGATGATTGCGTTATGAAGAGACACAAATGGGCCGACCATAATGGTATTGTGTGATTTTGGACTTAATAAAAAAATGTTGGACCCGTGATCTTTCAAAATATTGGTCGAGGCCGAGATAATGGCGTGACCTCTGATCCCGATCCTAAGACACCAAGTTGTGCCGTTTTTTGCATGTCATCGACGTCATGCTTTTCAACAGGATAATCCACGTGCTCGCACCGCCAGATTGATAAGAGACATTTTACAGCAGCACAACATGGATTTCATGCCTTGGCCAGCCCTGAGCCCGGATCTCAAACCAGTTGAGCATTTATGGGATGAAATCTAAAGACGCCTCAATAACCTTCCCCAATGCTGACAACTGCAGACCAACTCCGCCCAGCATTCCTGAGGATATGTGCTCAAATTCCTTTGTCCTTTGTGAATCTGCTCATTGACACCATGAGCAGGAGATACTTCCAAGTCATTGTTTTGGAATTGCTATAACGTTTTGTATTTAACCAGTTGTTATCACAGTTCACTACGACTTTCACTTTGCCTTTCAGTATATTTACGTTTTTATTTTATCATCATCAATATAACAAACTTGATTCTATAATATGATAATCATATCAGTTAATTCTGTTGTCAAAACAATAACTAATTGTTGATCAAAACAAAGGCACATGGCATTATTGACAAATAAGAAGTCATTTGACCATGAACATTTCATGCATGCATGCATGTTGACAGTTGGCCAAACCAACTTCCTTGCTCAGTTGAGAGAATCACAATACTGATAGAACATGTGCTCCATGTGAGAACACAAGGTGTGAGTATTGATTTGAATTAGACGTTTACTATTATGCCGCATTAATGATCATGCTATCAATATTTGTCTCTGTGAGTATATTTATGCATTGGGTGTAAAATAAGTCCCTTGAAGGAAATTTATCTGTTATTGAACTAAATATATTTCAACTAAAGTTTCCTAGACTTTAAACCAAAATGAACTTTATAACTTTAAAAGTTTTGTAAATTGATAAAAGCTTAATAATTATGCCAGTGAAGTTGTTCAATATACCTATCACTATCGCATTCTGTACCTTTGACTGAGTTTCTTTCATTTGTTTTATTGTAGTTTTTGAACCTCGCCACACCGTGCATGTAGCGTTGAATGCCATGTAAAAAAAAGTCACAAGTGAACTGGAATAAATCTGTGGCGGGAGTTTCGTCGTTGTGTTTTTCCTTCTACACATGTTTATGAGACACAAGTGGTTAACAATGTTTAAGAGCTTTTCAGTGGGTCAGAAATCACAAAGACGTTTATACAGTAACGCAGTTTATATGCAGTATGTATCAGATTAATTTTATCTTATCTGATATACTATACAGCTCATGCTCTGAATAGGAAACCTTTCCTTTTTTTCTGCTTATCAGATAATATACATGTATGTACTTTAACAAAATGATATGAGCATACATGCATTTGTTTTTCGAAATGAACGACTATTAATCATTCACAATGTACAATCGATCGTGAACATAAACAATGAAGTGTCCGCATGTTCAACTGCCTCTTCTTGTACTTAAAAACTATGTAATAGTGATAGTAAGATATTGAAGTACTGTAACCCAGATTATCCTTATACCTGTGCCAACTACATTGTTATCTCCCCATGAATGTCGCTGTACTATTGGTTGTCAGCCTCGCTTCTAGACTAGTCACTTGAGTTTCTGTGTGAGAAATAACTCTCTAACACCAAATAATTTGATTCATAGCTTTATGGCAGTCTGTCAATCGAGTGTGCACACAGAACTCTCTTATAGACCCTCAAGTGGTTGCTATGTACACATTGCGAGCCGGGTTACTCACGTTATCTCGGGTATAATTTATGAGTGACATTGTGGGTAGAGTGGGTGCCAAGATTAGTCCACATCGAAAATATTTGATTAAATAATTCACTCGGTGAAGTATGTCATTTTCCTGACAGATCCCAAACCGAAGGTAGAAACTGACCACTTTTACATTAGCTTATCTATGTTTACCAATAACTATGGCCGATTCATTTTAAATGAAATTAAGGTTACAAATAATTAAACTTCAACGACACACCTTACTGCCGTGTTGGCGACCAAGAAATGTTGACAGCAGGACTAGATCCTCTACTAAAGAAGGCTTCGTCCTTTTCACTGAAATATCCCACAATGCATTACCGGCGACCTTTTTGTAAGGCTTTGCAACACTAAAGCGCTGAATTAATGTAAACATCGATTTTGGTATCATGGAGAGATACTCAGAAACACTAGACAAGAAGGCTTTTGTTTGTTATAAGGAGAAATTATCTGTTATGGGAGGTGAGGATACTTACCATATTGAAAAGTCTCAGTTTAGTGGCGATCACAATAACTTCCCCAATGTTTCCTTCAGACCCAGACTTGGTGAACTACTTGGTATTTCAATCTTGCCATTTCAACGACCAGTTACTTCCTTATTTTATAAGAGAAGAGATGATTTGATGTTTGGAAGTCAAGTTGGTAACACAAATGTTATTTTTGATGCCTGAAACCCATTGTCTATTGCATAGTAAAGGCACTACAGCCATACTTATTTTGGGTGAAATTTCAGTACCATTATAAATTCAATCGTAATTCCATAAAATGTCTACATGGACGAACTTTCTTTGAAGAAATTTTTACAAAATAAACATTTTTATGGTAAAGAGTCATAAATTTATTCACGGTACCGTAACTTTGCCATAGCATCATTGTTTAGTTTTCGAATTTAGGGGGTGCTTAACTTTTTTCCGTATGTATATTTTATATATAACTTGATATGACAGTTGATTTTGAAGGATTTGTGAAGTTGCAGGCAATTTTCTGATAAGTAAGATAAATATAGTAGCGTGTGCAAATTAATAGATAAAGAAGGCAAAATAAACAGTACATACATGTAGAAAACGCTGAACATAAATGTTGAAAGCTATAGTATCAGTTAAAACAAAATTTAGCTATGTTAATAGTTAAAACTTAAAAGTTACATGATGTTAGAACATGAAATACTACTGGTTTACCTGTTCAAAGATAGGTCCTGCTTCGAGAAGGAAATGTGCAATATGACGAATACACCTCACCTCGTTGTTAAGCTTCCTTTAAATAATGCAATGGTTTATGACCCCCTGTTTTCCTCCTATATTCAGTGTGTCTATAAGTAGCATATATGGCCTCAACATAAATCTGCCACTCGTTGATTGTCACTCGAAGTAGGGTTCTACTTTACATGTGTTGGCTGAAGATCAAAGTAATCAGTCTGTTTCAAAATATATTAGCTGTTATAAAATTCTTTATTATGAATCATTTAAGAGAACTGTAGTTGTATTGTATAAACGCCTACATTCCATATATAAGATACGTCCACTGTCATTATCACCTGATCTACCTGACGTGGTTTTCTATTTGAACATGACACTCCCTTAAACAGTTCTAGTCCTGCCACGAGGTTCTCAATTATCATTGGAGTTGGCAAATATGCACTTTACGTCACTCTGTTGTTCTTCCGCCACACTTTCTTTGGTTACTTTCCTCAGGTTTGATACAGTTTCGCTTCCAAGGCAGTTATCTAAAGTACGTCCACTGTCACAAGCGATTATGTTGTTAATGTCCTCTGCCTCGGGCAATGAGATTAATTATTTTCAACGATGTAATTGATGACATTTTTGTCAGAGTCAAAATGTCAACCTTCTATCACTTTTTGAAAAATAACACATATATTATTCTCCCATCTGCATCTTGAACTCGCATTGTTTACACTCCGGACCACTGAACCCAACCTTTTGAGGACTGAACCATTGCGTCAGCGCTGATTGAACCTTTATGTTAGGTCATCTCGTATCAAAGGCCTGAGTTTTAGTGGTTTGATATGTCATGTTTTTATATTTTTTTAGCTAAACTAAGGCTAAGAATATTCATTTATCCTTCTTAAAAAGTATTTGACGTGTCATTGAGAGTCGATCCGACATGTTTACGGTTGTGAAACTCATCGCCAAATGCAGTCAGGGAAGCCTTGGTATATATTGCATGTGAGAACACTAATCAGAATTTCCAGGAAAATCTTATTCATGTAAAGGGGGAATTTAAGTTCTCTATAAGTTAAATGATTATTAGAATCCTTTGTATATTTTTTGGTTAGGTTTGAATATATTTTATTTATAATGAAAATTAGTTGTTGCAAATCTTTGCTCATAGTCTATCGATGATTTAATGTTGACATTATAATGTCCATTCGGTGAGATGACAGCGATGTATATGTATTTAAGATGTCACGGACCGGATAATTGCTGTCTGGAGCTAGTATTGCCACCTTATAAAAATGATTCAGGCTGACTTTTATTGATCCAACTATCCAGTTCAGGTGACCCTACAATGGGTATGTTATCTAAAACAGGAGTGGATAGCTCTCTGTGTTACTAAAACACCAAACCAACCACGCCATTGTAAGGAAGTGAACGGGTGGCTTATATTGAATGCATAGATATATATATTATACATTGGCGATGCATAAATATGTCCTATTGAGATTAGTCTTCATGGTCCCATCTGTGATTGTAGAAAGTTGTTCTTGTGGAAGTAAGATATTTCTGTTTTATTTCACATATACGCAATCACTGAAAGAAAGTAATCCCTTTCGCTAAAATGTTTTGATAAAATTGATATATAATGTAAAAAAGAAAACAGCCAAGAGTTTTCAAAATGTATATCCTAGTTGTCCAAAGTAATTATAGGATATCTAACGAGCTTCCCCTTTCATATCAAGTTTATGTCCCTAGTGAAATAATTTTGCTTTGTCACGAGCCTTGGCGAGTGACAAAACAAAATTATTTCACGAGGGACATAAACTTGATATGAAAGGGGAACGAGTTATGTATCCTATTTATTACCAACTTGCTTTTCAGACAATTTATTGCTTTTTTAAATAACTTTTTATTATGCCTATAAAGAGACGAAACGGCGGATGAATATCAAACCACGTCACAGCCTCAAATATCATATTATTACGACGTCAAATATTCACATTTCTAAATTCTACCCTACGTTAATAAATAGTGTCTGGTGAAATGTAAGCACTTTAGTCATGAACGAAGCGTACGTGAAAATAAAATCTCACTGCGCGAGAACATTCAGAGTTATCTTTCTTTGATCAACGGCATTTCATGACGGCCGCCATTTGCCTGTATCTTTTCGTCAAATTGTGTAAACAACCGCCTTCAAAGTAAGTTTAAGATGCTTATCATTGTTCAAACGCGTTTTGTTTTGAAGAAATGTTGTCTAAAGAATATTCAGTTGTCTTTATATTCTATAAATAACAAGCAATGTCTGTCTGTGTCATTTTGGAGCGACATGGATAAAATTAATGAAATACGGTGATCAAATTGTGCTGAATTTAAACCCTTTTGTGTTAATATGAGCCTTGAGATATCAGTAAGATGTTTTATTGTAATTCTTTTGTCCTCCGATTTATTCCTTAACAATTCGTTAAGGAAGATTTTAAAGATAAACTGAAAGTTTGAAAGATGACTCCGACTCACTCGGTGCCATTCGAATTTGTGAATGAAAACACGTTCGTTTTATGAATGAATAAAGTAGTCCGGACAATGTCAAAGTTCACCGCAAGCCAATCAAATCACTTTGAGGTGTTATGACCCATATGTGTCATAACAAATTATTATGAAACCCCTTTACGAAGTACCACGTGGGTAATAAAAAGAAATAACTGACTCTTTATTATCAATAACATAGGTAAGCATCTTATACTTGATTTACCTCTGTGAGTATAAAATAGTATAGATATAATAGTATAGAATAAAATCTAAAAGAACAGAACAGAACCTTATTTCACTCAAGTACATGTACATAAAATATTTGTAATCAACATTATGCCATCTTCCCACTTCAACTGGGAGTCTATGACAATATGATCTTTACAGAAAGTAAAAAAGATATACATTTCTGTGTAGATTAGATAGATACCATTTAATATTTCCAAATTAGTTTGATAACCTCGTATAACTTACAGTTCTTTGAGATAATCACACAAGAAAACAAATGCTGTATGAATGGAGCATTAAGGTAGCTCAGTAAATTACTCTTAGCCAATGAACAGAAAGGTAAAATTGATAATCTATTTATAATTACTACCTGTGTTTCACATAATATTTTGAATAACTAATGTCAATGCAAGACAGCCCATATCATGAATCATTTTCTAATAAGCTTGGCCTACAGTCAATGATAGCCTACAATTACTGAACAACTTTGATTACAGTGCTTCAATGTTAAACTGTTAATTCCTTTGTAAATCAATCATTTTCTCTCAAATATTTCGAAATACCTTACATTTTTAAAATGTTCAAACTTCATACACAGAGGAAAAACTCATGTTAACGTTTTTAATTATAGCAATTTCGGACGCCGTGTGTTACGTGTGTTCGTGAACATATAAGATCAGGATCATCCAAAGCCCCGCCAGATTTGACGTAACAACTTCCATCTGTCAAATAGTTAAACGTTGTGCAGTCGGTTGTTGTGAAACAGCTCTTCTGACAATCTTCCAAAGAATCGAACTCATGCAAACCCAAATTTGGATAATCAATGCTCACCCCAGCAAATGTTGAATAGGAATTGCTGAATGATGTGCAACCTGAAAAGTGAAAAGAATTGCAAGATGTGCCAAACAAACTTGATATCAATTATTCGTCTTAAACATCATACACACGTACCTTCAATAGGTAAACCTACATCACAAAAAATGAATTACCAAATACAATGGAATCATTATTCACTACTTGGTTTTCTAAAACAAATGTTCATCCTTTCCCGTGTATCATATGATTTGAAGGTTTTTTCACTAAAATAACCACACACAGTCCATGCACAATAATGTGCATCTTATTCTGTGACTGCGAAATATCAGGTTAAATAACAAGATGATAATCTCCGGAAGAAAATGCGTCTATGTCAACATACATATGTATAATATATGAACTTTAAAGATATGAACAAGTCTCAACTTCTTAGAATGTTCCCAAAAGCTTTGAATAACAACATCCTATATGTACCAACAATTACCTAATATATTTGGAAGTTACAGTGGCTTGAAATGTTGCAACATTGAACAAATATATTATAATACATGCTGTCTTCCTTTGTATCACTTTGTTTACAGAATTCAGAATGAAAGAGTATCGAATGGATATAATAATAAAAGAAGCAATTAACATATCTATTGATATTACCATGTGTACAGGCATGTTTGACGGGGTTGAAGCTGTAGCCTAGGATACAGCCACATGTAGACTCTCTGCATTCAGAGTTCGGGAAGAGACCTCGAATCAACAGAAAACCTCAGAGCCATGTTTCCTCCTTCACGTATACAGTGTGACTAGTATGAAAAAAGTAAAACAACCCAAAAGCAAATATTCTGCATGGTAGGCAATGGGCGTGTTACAGTTGGTATGTACATGTTCGTGAAATGAGTTGTATAGGAGGATCTGAAGTATGTATTAGGAAATGGAATAATTTGCCGCTGATACTAGGCATTGAATGAAGCACTCATAAAATAGCAAACCCTCATTGTCCATACAGGCTTCTAATGTTGATATTGTATACACTTACCTCTGTAAACAATTACTGGAATAATACTTTTGTAAATGTACTTTCCTAATTATGTAACTTGTTTTAATCATTTGAAATGGATTAAAAAAAAAATAAATAGAAAATTATATATTAGATCAGATCCACAACCACAAGCTAATCATATACTCGGTTTCATATTTATTATCAGGCACAAAGAAAAATACTGATACATGATTTGCTGGTTTGATTTGCCAAACATTAAACAATTGTATCTACACTTTTGTGGGATACTTGATATTGAAAAAGACAATAATGAAAAATTAACACACGATAATATGAGCACAGGGCCGTCTACCCCTGAATCTGATTCACGTAGAGAGAGAGAGAGAGAGAGAGAGAGATAGAGAGAGAGAGAGAGAGAGAGAGAGAGAGAGAGAGAGAGAGAGAGAGAGAGAGAGACAGAGAGAGAGACAGAGAGAGAGACAGAGAGATAAATAAATTCTTCTTTCCCCCTCGACATTTCCGTAAATTCTCCTTCCTTCCTTGACAACTCCGTATATTCTTCTTCCTCCCTCGAAAACTCCATACATTCTTCTTCCTTCCTCGACAACTTCGGAAATTCTCCTTCCTTCCTTGACAACTCCGTATATTCTTCTTCCTCCCTCGAAAACTCCATAAATTCTTTTTCCTCCCTCGACAACTCTGTAAATTCTTCTTCCTCCCTCGACAACTCTGTTACTTCCCCTCCCTCCCTGAACAACTACTAAATTCTTCTTCCCCCCTGGACAACTAAAAACATTCTTGTTCCTCCCTGGACAATTCCATAAATTCTTCTTCCTACCTGGATAAACACCTAATGCATTATCTCAGCCAAACAATTCAATTAACAAAAATAAATGTATTTAACTAGCATTTCAATTCTTGAATAAAGGCCTTTTGCCATATTTTGTTATGCATCAGATGAGCGTTGTTGATCATATATGATCCATCGTCTGCAATATGCATAAGAACGTGTCTCTCTTATGATAAAACGTTTTCATATTCGTAGGAAATGCATATAATATTAGTACGTCAAATTCGCTGAAGGGTTCTGACAATTACCGGTAAAGGTTACCTTTCAATGGACAAGGGTGGAATGATATGTTATTAGAAACAACAGAAGTATATGGCTGTGCTTTCCTCCATATCTTGATGGACGGACATAACGATCTTGCTCAAGGGAGGGAACTCCTGCACGCTTATTCTGTTTATCCGTCGTCTTTGTATCTGCTGCTTTCTATAAGTATTATTTCACAAGGAAATTTAAAGCTTACAGAAATAGGAAAATTATCTGATGTATGCATTGTAAAAGCTTACAGTAGTACAAAGGAATTGATCAACAGATACTGTTTTTTGTAATTTTATTTGCAGTTTATAAGGGGAATTTCCTAAGTTTCGCTTGCCTTCGGGACTTACTTTTGCAAATGGCGGCTGTTGGCAATGGTGATAATGCAGCCGTGTCACTGTAGTCGAAGGTGTTGTGAGTATACAACCTATATATACCATCAACAATACAATGTAATGTTAGAGGGAATACAAAATATGTAGTACGCTAATTCTAACAATACAAATTGATAGTAGCTATGTTGTTAATGTAACCGTGCGCGCGTGTTATTTAGTATATAATTGAAAACATAACACGAGTAGGTGAAACATGAGTATTATCACGTGAATGTTATCTTTAAGGTCGAACCGACTTTTTATATTAACATTTTAGTGTGTGAAATATTCTTTCACCAAATCAATCAATGTAAATATCATTGAATTGCCTCTGAGAGTTGTCAAACATGTTCATAACACACACTTTGGTACAATTTTACAATGAAGCTTCTCTGAATAACTATTCCACAGTGCGCGGCTTGTTTAAAGACATTTACTATAAATTAGCCAAGGCAGAAAAAACTTAACTTATCAGAGAGAAACTTTTATTTAAATATTTACTCACATATTATGAAGTTAAGCTATGAACGTAAACTCTATGTAATGAATTTGTATCACTAAAGTGTGTAAAATCTCACAGTTTACGCGTAGGAGATTAAAGTAGATGATTCAAAAGCATTTTATTCAGTTGGCTTTAGCTGTGTATCGAATAGCCCTGTATAGAGTGGAGCCTCACAAGGGTGATAATAGCATAAGGCTCGATTATTGACACGCTAACACTAAGAGCTGTAATCTCTCTACAATAGCATTGCAACGTGACTAACAGAGAGTTTCATTTTATAGAAACCTCATTAACTCCCCTTCAAGCCAAGGCATGCTATGGAAGAAGAAACACTAAATACAGTTGTCCAGAAAAAAGGCATTATGCTACATGCTGGTATGTTATAGAAAAGTAATGTTGAATCATCCTTGCATAGATATATCTCATTGAAGAGTCTGTAAATCAAAATAACTAACGTTAATTCTTTTAATAGAAACAGTAACTTGTTAATAGAACTTGTGTGATAAATATAGAGAATCTCACCCAAGTGTCTTCTGATATGAAATATATCAACACAAGTTGATAAAAGTAACAAATATCCGAGGCTTGCCAGGTGAGGTGAGGTGAGGTGAGGTGATGTCTAGGCCTAAAGCTTTTTAAGAAAATGTTGAAAAAAATGTTTTAAGGGTATGGCTTTTATCAGGGGCCACAGGGCCACAAAAGTTATAAATTATAACCCTTACTAGTCAAGGAGTATGGACACTAGGCCTTATGCATCTGGAGAAGAATATAAAAAAGGTTTTATGTGGCCTCTGTGACCCTCATTAGGAGCCACAGAGCCACCACAGCTACACTTTATTATCTTCACTATTCAAAGAGGTATGTACAAAAGATAATTTCAGCTTTCTAGGCCTTATGCATCTGGAGAAGAAGATGAAAATAGGTTTTAAGGGCGTGGCCCTTGTGAACCTTATTAGGGGTCACAGGGCCACCAGAGCTACAATTTATAATCCTCTCTAGCCAAGGAGTCTGTACATTAAGTTGCAGCTTTCTAGACCTTATTGTTCTGGAGAAGAAGTCGAAATTCCACAAAGTTAACGGACGGATGGACGGACGGACGGACGCCGGACACCATGTCATGCCTTAACCCTATCGGGCCTTACAGGCCAGATGAGCTAAATATGTAGGAAACTGACTACTTTTGAATTGTATCAGATTTCTAAATAATTTAAAAATCTATTGTTGTATATGACCTACCTGCTTACCGTGACGTGTGTTTCATTCCAGTGCTTCACACAGCTGAACAACGCAAGACATCGGAGGAGCATGTTGAACTGTTACAAAAGAAAGGGGAAAATGTTGTCGCAATTGTTTGTTCAGGTGAGTATGTACAATGTTTTTGAGATAATAGTATAGGTTTGACTTACTTGTGTCAAAACTGTCATTCTAGATATCTTACCATCGATTTGAAGTTACATTATTATTTGAATTTTGAACGTTTCGTTGAAATAAAGAATACTTACATTGAAGTACATTATATGCATTTTTAAGTCGAAATGATAAAGTTATATTCGTAAAATGCCCCTTGATATTTGTTCATAAAAAACCCACTATCACTTGGTGTCTGTGTGTCTCACATGAATTCCCACATTACATGTTTTCATACAAAATATGATTAATCTATGTATCTGGTTAGTGGCGATAACCTTTATCGTCACTCTACTGAGTGGTGATAAACTTTATCCCCTATCGAGTGGCGTCAAGTTTAAGAGTTTGACGTCATTTAACAATGGTCTGACATCATGAATTATCATATGACGTCACACTGTAGCCGCGCTGTCCGGCTCTTCCAAGCGGCCACTCAACATGAAATTGGTATTTTTGACGTAATTAGAAGGATTTCATCATATAAGAAATAGAATATCAGCCAATTAGAAGATAAATAGTTGTGTTTGTAAAATTTCCGGGTTTCGTTGTTATTCAACACCCGCAAATTTGGTTTAAAACCGACATACAGCATGCTCTCAGCTGCCAGGAGACCGACATGGTTGTTGGGGTTGCAGTCAGGTCCGTAATAATGATTTTAACATCTTGAATTGAGTTTAATACAATCCAAACTCGTATCGACTGCGAAGATTGGTTCTGAACTGGTAGGTTGTTGATGATTACAATGTTCGACCTACTTTGGCGAGCATTCTCACCACATCGAGTCGGATCGTGTCCAAAACAAGTGGATATGGACTCATTTAATGTCTTGCTTAAGCTTTTGTTATATGTCATTAAGTTTCTGGGAGTTCATGAGAGTTGACAAATTAAAATACTGTCATTGAGTTGCTTCATACAATTACTACGATCAGCTAGATACCGTTTATTGAAAACACTGTTATCGTGTAAAGTGAAAGCTTGGACTAAAATGTCTAAACCCATAGAAAGGACACTAACTTTACTCTCACTTTAACTTTATTGTACTCATTGCAGATCGAAGTGACCTTTGTAAGTGAACTCGATGTAATAAGAATACCAATACAGTATAGGTTTAACCCTCTTAGTGCCCGGCTAAGCGCTTACCCAGTGCCGCTAACTTTTGGAGTTAACTTGAGATTTTGGTCAATACTGTACAAATATGTCGCTGAGGCGTTATCTATGTTCGGACATTCATGAAATTTAAGTGAAGAAAGCTGAGTTGCTTCCCATTCAATCAATGTAATTTTTGATCATAAATGACATTGTAATAAAAGGATTGACAAAATAATTTGGGTTTCGATAACAAGGGATTTCCCGTATTATAAATAGCGCTAATGGTCGCGAGCAAAGTAGACCGGATATGACGGCAGAACATGCAACTCGCGTGTCTCGTGCTGTTCACCAGACGACAGGTGATTGTTTCGCGCCAGAATGAAGGTTCGATTTGTAGTTGAAACAAACTCTCGTAATCCTTGGCTTGTCTATTCCTCAAATAAATCGATTGAAATCATCCTTAAAGTTTGAAATAAAAAATATGACAATGTCATATGATGACTTTTTTGTACCAAGAGTTATTGTACATTCCTTGTGACAGGGATAGATGTTCAATAATGAAATTAACTTTTATCAGTTAAGAGAATGAAGCAACTGAAATCATCTCTAAAATCCCACAGAAGACACCATGTTTACATTCCTAGGTCAATTACGAACCTTGATAGGTGGCTGAAAGGGTATGGCGGCTTTCTAAACGATCATATTCGAATTCACCATTATCTGCCTCTTTTTGCATTCTGAAAGTGATTTCAACGAAAACATTTTTCAGATTTATTTTTCATTTTAACATTTCCTATTATTTAACGTACTTTACCGTCTCCGACTCACCATAGCCCCATTGATTGCCTATCAATTATCCCTCGACCCATAACACAGAAAAAACAATCCGGGAATTACCTGCTCATCCCCGCCGCGCCACCTATGGTCACGTGACCTGAACCTCATTCCAACTTCCTGTCGCTCAGTGATCGGTCGTGTTTCTGAGCGCTCTCGAAGTTATCTTGCCTTGGATTTGTATTAAAGTTATACTGCTTATTTTCTCGTTCCCTTATACTTGGGAGTAGGGATTCGTTCTCCTAACTCCTGCTTTCCTTCCAAATTGTGTATTTGGAAGTTAGTTGTTGGTTTCTGCCTGTGTGACAGGCAGGCTAGTCAGTGTCGCGCTACCCTACTTGGG
This sequence comes from Steromphala cineraria, assembly GCA_916613615.1. Classification (NCBI taxonomy): domain Eukaryota; kingdom Metazoa; phylum Mollusca; class Gastropoda; order Trochida; family Trochidae; genus Steromphala; species Steromphala cineraria. Next base: position 32,336,493 of record OU744723.1, on the reverse strand, counting down.
TCGCGCTGCTTGTGTTGCACGTGCTTGCTCATGCTTCTCGGCTTGTAGGTCTCGCCTCCGGGTACCTGACCTTTGACCCCTGGGTCGGTGCGTGGGACGTGTGCAGGCAGTGTGAAGGACTGAAGTGACTGGTTCGTCCTCCACCCGCGGGTGCTTCGCTATCACTCCACCTTGGTCCGTCTGGTGAGTGGCGGACCTGAGTGACGGGTTCGTCTCGCGTCGTAATTCGCGTTTGTTCCGCTTCGGGCCGTTTCGGTTCCCTGGTGAGGGGAACCAGGGTATCGTCAGCGATGTACCCTGGCTTCTGTGGACGTTGTGGACTTCGGAAGTCGGGGACCAATGATCCCCACTCCCTCTGTCGCGCTTGTTCTTGGCAGGACAGGTGCGAATTATGTGAATCCCTCACTTCGGAGGAATTCAGAGCGTACCTTCGAGCTCTAAGGAGGGGCGAGAGGGACGCCGTAGCGTCGAAGCGTAGGGTGCGGACCTCCGGGTACCCTTTGGCTTCGTCCACCATCACCTCCCCCTGGAGGGGTTGATCATCTCGGCGGATACGAGGGAGTTTGAAACTCCTCCCCCAGGCTTTTCAACAAGTGAGCCAGCACTTCGGAGGCCGTACATAGACCTGTTTGCGACCCTGCAGGTCTGTGTGTCCCCCGACCCCGGGGCGTGGGGCTTAGACGCTCTGTCATTCGGATGGGAATGGATGGACGCTTTTCCTCCCCCGAGCATTCTCACTCAAGTGGTGGCGAAGATCAATGCGACTCGGGCGATCAGGCTCATCCTGATAGCTCCCCTCTGGCCAGCCAGGCCGTGGTTCGTACCTCTTCGGAGGATGTGTCTGGAGGATCCAATCCCCATTCCTCTCAGATGGAATCTCTTAGTGAGTGAGCCAAGCGGGCGGGTGCATGAGAACCCGCAAGCACTGGATCTTCACGCTTGGCTTGTCTCCAAAAGTGGCTGAAAGGGGCGGGCTTCTCGGAGAAAGTGGCAGCCGCGGTTTCCTCCGCTCAGCGGGTCTCCACTCGTAAGCTGTACGACGTACAGTGGGGGTCATTTGCCACCTTCTGTGTGGACAAGGGCTGGGACGTCCAAGTAGCGACAGTCCCTCGGGTGGCGGAGTACCTAGTGTATCTCCGGGAGGAGAGGGGACATAAAGACTCCTCTATTAGCACCCACCTAGCGGCAATCATGTCGGTTCTACGCTAGCGGGACACCTCTGTGGACATCTCCGTCCTCAAGGAGGTGGTTAGGACCTACCGTCAGGAGGACGGGCGGCTCAGACCCAGACCTCCCGAGTGGGACTTAGTGATTGTTCTGGAACACTTATGTTCAGACTTTTACGAGCCCCTGACGGAGACCATCATTCTCCGACTGACGGTCAAGACGGCCTTCCTGGTGGCGATTGCTTCGGCCGCCAGGGTCTCGGAGTAACACGCGCTTCAGGCCGATTTGCTCCGGTTTGAAGCGAGGGATGGGGGTAAGGCTACATTGGGTCTTGCTCCGGACTTCGTGTGCAAGAACCAGGGGTCTGACGTACGGGGAAGGGTTTTCCACATTCCCGCCCTCTCAGGTTCGGTCTCCCCCACGGACGAATAGAGCAGACTCTTTTGTCCGGTCCGAGCTCTTTGGGTCTACGATGAGCGCACGCGGTCCCTCCGGCAGGGGAGGAGGAGACTGTTCCTGCATCATTCCCAGCGTAGCACGAAGAAGATAAACAAACGCCTCTTGGGGGTCTATCTGCGGTCTGCTATCCTAGACGCCTACAAGGCGAAGGATTTAGCCCCGCCGGCTCGTACTAACCCCCATGAGATCAGGGCGATCTCATCCACGATGGCTTTTCACAGCAACATCGACTAGTGGCCATCATGTCGGGCTGTTTCTGGAGACTTTTTCACGGAAAACCTTGCGGGCATGGCCAGGCTGGGGCCACAGGTGTTCGCACAGCATGGCACGGCGGGTTTGGCTTCCCCCAGGGTGGTCACAGCTCACCGTTAGGTCTTATATTAGTCGGGCCTACGATGAGTCGGAGACGGTATAGTACGTTAAATAATAGTATATTTTTGAGTAAATGTCATTATTTGTACTTACCGTCGACGACTCACCAATCTTTATTTCCCACCCATGCCTCCCCTCCTGTGAGTAGGTTCGCTCTAGCGTTCACTGGCTCCAGGTAGGTTGGATGAGGTTCAGGTCACGTGACCATAGGTGGCGCGGCGGGGATGAGCAGGTAATTCCCGGATTGTTTTTTCTGTGTTATGGGTCGAGAGATAATTGATAGGCAATCAATGGGGATACGGTCGTCGACGGTAAGTACAAATAATGACGTTTACTCAAAAACGTACTATTAATTTCGTAATGAGAAACATTGTATCATTTTACCTGGCAAATAAGAAGTAAACATGTATGTCTTTTTGTTTTGCAGATATATCACAACTTGCTTCAATGGACACGGATACACTAAGCAATCTCCACCTCATAGTGGATACCTATATGTATGGTGTTCTCATGTGCGAAGATTGGTGAGTCGTCGACGGTAAGTACAAATAATGACATTTACTCAAAAACGTACTATTATTTAACGTACTATACCGTCTTCGACTCATCGTAGGCCCGACTACCACAGATGGTGGAGGGCTGCGAGAGCTAGGCGGCAGGAGAGCAGTTTATTATGGAGAGAAATAATTTTTATAGAAGAATTTACCATCAATTGAATATTTGTTTTTGTTAATCAACACAACTTGAATAACAATCAACTGGTTACTCAACACTGAGATATTAAGATTATAATTATGTTTTAACTGAATATATACTTACTTTCAAGATTAGGGGAGACCAGGGCAAAGCGCGCCCACTAACATATAAGTGCGTCTAATGGTCATCCCGACATGCACAGAATGCAGTTTGAACCATATCTCTAATACTTGTCAGATAGACTGTCACATGGCACATGCTTTTTTAATCTACCATTTCGGAATATGGATATATTTACGTAAATGTATTTGGACTTTGCGCTTTGCCCCATGTGAAAAACAACACAGAATGCAATATATATTACACATATACATATTACATCAGCCAATACTAATCAAAAACTATCATCTTGCTAACGCAAGGCAACTTTTGAACTCATATAAAGGATAGAATTAACATAAAAGTTGGCAATATATGCAAGGATTCTCAAAATGTTCCTAAACATGTCATGGACCTACATGTTCAACATTCTCAATGACCAAATATCATTATGGTTGGTAGATGTACATTTCTTGTAACTACTAAAGTGTTGATAATGTAGGTCATTGACTATCAAAACCAGTAATAAATAAAAGAAAATAAGAATTGAATTGGTTATATGGACGAATTAAAGAATTTACATCATTTATTTTTTGTGTCGAACTTGGGATAACGGCATACAATTGGTTATCGTAAAGGGTTGAACAGTAAAATTTAATAAATTATATGTTCATGATTGACAAAAACCCAGAACAATATGTTTTTGTAACTGTTACTTGTCGTCATTCTTTAACAACCTAAGCCCTTTAAGTAAAATGGTATATATCATTCTTATAGAATACAGCAGAATGCTGATATGAAAATGATAGTTCTCCTCTACAATATTTGCTTAGAAATGTAAAATAATAACTTTGACACCAATATGTTAACAATATTTATAACACACGGGGCAAAGCGCTCCCTCCGCGTTTTGCCCCATCAAGGGCAGCATTCGTTTTGTACATCACAGAAAATCATTAAAGCAAGTAATTACAAGTTTTATTATTAAATGAAGTAATGATGCCAATCCATGTTACATGTGCACGAAAAATTAATGTTCCGTTTTGTATGTTTATGAAATATTTGAATTTGCGACATATCCGTCCATTATAGTAAAATCGCGCTTCTTCGAATATTTGAAATTCTGCGTCCACGACTCAGGCAAATGATCCCAGCGTTGGTCACAACGCTTCATTACGGTTACTTTCATTTCTTGGTAATGACAAATTACTCCATTTGTCGATAGTTTTGATGAAATAACGCGTGGTCACTTTGCCCCGGGGCGCGCTTTGCCCTGGTCCCTCCTATGTTACTTGATTCAAAAGTAAATGCCTCACATATATCGATAACAACTGTCGTGAAGTTATGATATGACTTTTGAGAGTTTCTGAGTTTTTGAGTTTCTTCTCAAATTTAAAGAACCCTGAATGTGTTGTTTCGTTTAAGGACAATGGTTTAAAATGTGTGGTTATCTTTATGAAATGCAATCGTGATTTCCACTTGACTCTTTGATTGATATAAATGTTTTAAATCTGAAAATGATATAAATTCTATACAACTACTGTTGTGTCATGACTGATATTGTATTATTTTCTAAAATATAATGCAAAGTGTTATTTAAATGTCTTATGGAAGAGTATGCTGTTTAGCAGGTAGCTGACAATAAATGACTGCGAATTTGCCGTGCTTTCCTTCGCTTTTTGACAGATATTAACCTCTCTCTCGGTTTTGGTTGAAAATGTAAACATTCGGGGTTTGGGAAACCCTTGGGCTCCCGGCCCGCGGGTCACCCCTCATGTTTACATGTTCAACCAAAACCGAGGGACAAGTTAATATCCTTTCCCTACAATGTTCCCGTTCGGAGTTGGGATCTTCCACGGAGGTAAGACTGACTTAAAAGGGTGACAGATATAAATGTACAGAAGAGACCTTTTCAGTTAAATTAATAAATGGGAATACTAATCGTTTAATGTATTTTTCAGGATCCCCCCCCCCCCCCCCACCCCTGTTCAGCACTTTAATATTTATAATGATTTATTTAGAAATGTCTTGTTATGTTCATTTGAGCAAATTGTCATTTTATTAATGGAGTAGATGCATATGTTTTAGAGAATATATGATTGCCTATGCCTATGCCTGTGTTTTTTTCCAATAGATTTATCCTGTATGATAATGTGTGCTAGTGTGGTTCGAAGAATCTACTATATAATTGGAATTGTCTCTTTCAGAGTTAGAGAAATCTAGAAAAACTGTCTACGTTTTGAACACATTTCAAGCAGAATTTGACGATCTCTATCATCAAATTCCAAGAAATGTAAGGACTTTGTGGAGTCAAAATAGAAATCAAGGACATCTTCATGGTGGTAAGTCAATATCTAGCCTAGGGTTCAAGCATGATAAACTTTGTTTTGTTTCGTTGAGATTTTCAGGATGTTTTACCAAACATTCAAAATAGATATTGAGCAAGAAATAAATTAAATTATTAAAGTGCAGAATGACGTGACGTAAACATACAGTGGATACCAC